>JAVJIF010003322.1:0-95433 GCA_038442645.1 Agave tequilana
CCTTGTGTTCCAACTCAACTAGAAGGTGATATGCCTTACCATAGACCATTCGATAGGGACATCCCAAGTGGTGTCTTGAACGCAGTTCGATATGCCCATAAAGCATCATCGAGCTTCACTGACCAGTCACACCGTGACATGTTAACCATTTTCTTCAAGATACATTTCTTTTTCTGTTGTGAAACTTTCACTTGGTCACTTGTTTGTGGTGGTATGGTGTAGCTACACGGTGCTTTACTCCATATTTATGCAAAAGGGTCTTGAATTGGTGATTGCAAAAATGCTTCCGGCCATCACTAATGATCGCCTTTGGTGTTCCAAACAGTGTAAAGATGTTTTTCTTCAAATATTTTATCACCGCACGTGCATCATTGGAAGGTAAATCAACAACTTCTACCCATTTTAATTATAATCAACTGCCACCAGAATGTACTGATTAGAGAATGAGGATGGAAAGGGCCCATGAAATCTATACCCACACATCAAACATCTCAACTTCAAAGATGTTGTTGAGAGGTATCTCGTTACGTTGAAATATTTTCCATCCTTTAACATGCATCACATCCTTAACGTAAGCATAAGCATCCTTAAACAGTGTAGGCCAATAAATCCCGATTGTAATATCTTTGCTGGTATCTTGGTTGTACCAAAATGATCTCTAACTTCTCTAGCATGGCAATGGTGCAGAATGCTTTCCATCTCGTTCTTGGGCACACATCTACGCACAATTTGATCCGTGCAGTATTTGTAAAGAATTGAATCATTCCACTGGTAATATTTACATCTGCTAGAAACTTTTTCTTGACTTGAAATGAAAGATCAGGAGGAAAAACATCACATGCTAAGAAATTTGCGAAGGGAGCATACCAAGGGGTGAATTGGCGGTGATACTTAACAAATAATCATTAGGAAAAGCATCGTCAATGGCAATATCGTTAGAGTCCTCCTCTTCTTGCTCAATGTGGGAAAGATGATCTGCCACAAGATTCTCCCCCCCTTTTTGTGTCAAATTTCAAATCAAACTCTTAGAGAAGTAAGACCCATCTTATCAATCTTGGTTTGGCCTCTTTCTTTGCAAGCAAATATTTGAGGGTAGAATGATCTGTAAACACAACAACTTTGGATCCAATCAGATAAAACAGAATTTATCAAAAGCAAATACCACTGCAAGCAATTCTTTCTCCGTTGTTGTGTAATTCTGTTGTGCCTCATTTAACGTCCTGCTCGCATAGTACACTACTTGAAAGATCTTGTTCTGTCTCTGTCCCAGTACAGCTCCAAGTGCGTAATCACTAGCATCGTACATTACTTCGAAAGGTAGATTCCAATCTGGTGCCACTATGATTGGTGCAGTGATCAACTTCTCCTTTCATAACTCGAACGCCTGCAAACAATCATTAGAAAAGTTAAATGGTGCACCTTTTATTAATAAATTGCACAAAGTTTTATAATTTTAGAGAAGTCCCAGATAAATCGTCGATAAAATCCTGCATGCCCTAGGAAGTTTCTCACTCCTCTCATATTTGTTGCGGTGATAGCTTTTCAATGGTTTCAATCTTTGCACGGTCTACCTCAATTCCTTTTTCAGATATACGATGTCCAAGTACAATTCTTTCCTTCACCATGAAATGACATTTCTCCTAGTTGAGGACCAAATTTGTGTCTTCGCATCTCTGCAAAACTAGATTTAAGTTTTGTAGACATGCATCAAACAAAGGGCTAAAAACTGAAAATCATCCATGAATACTTCTATAATTCGCTCAACCATGTCATGAAAGATAGCCATCATGCACCTTTGAAATGTAGCTGGTGTATTGCATAAACAAAAGCATTCTTCTGTAAGAGAATGTACCATAAGGACATGTAAAAGTTGTCTTTTCTTGATCTTCAGGTGTTATGACAATTTGGTTATACCCTGAATACCCATCTAGAAAACAATAATATGCATAGTCCGCGAGTCTCTCTAACATTTGGTCAATGAAAGATAATGGGAAATGATCCTTACAGGTTGCAGTATTAAGTTCCCTATAGTCCATATACACTCTCCACCCTGTGATTGTCGTAGTTGGTATTAGCTCATTATTATCATTTTTAACCACTGTGATGCCTTCTTTCTTGGAACAACTTGAACTAGACTGACACAATTACTATCAGAAATATGATAGATCATACCTGCATCAAGAAATTTCAACACTTCTTTTCTTATCACTTTCTTCATTGCTGGGTTCAAACGGCATTGAGGCTAAATCGAAGGTTCATAGTGTTGGTCCAGAGGCCCTTCACCTTAGTTTTGATGATGACTAAATTATGAAGGTTAGTTTACTAATGATCTTATGTTATATAGTTTTAGTTATTAATTAAGACATTAGTAGTAATTTGACTTCAACAAGAGATTCACAGTCAAAATGTTAAAGCAAACAAGTGTTGATTCAAGAGCTCACATCGTAACGATCGCATCTAGTTCCTTTGAATCAAGTCTGGATCGAGTCATCTTGGAGATAAAAATCGACGAGAAGACTTCGGTTTGTTTAATTTAATTTTATTTTAGATCTTGTGTAAGGATAGCTTAGTCTTGATATGCTCGAGTTCACACACACACACACATACAAGTTCAATAGTTTTTGGTTTCGGTTTAACCGGTTTTAGATTTTTAAAACATATCTTCAATTTCATGAATAGATTGAATCAAAATAAGTTTATTTGGTTTATATGTATATTGAATTTCATTCATATACATTGATGGTTCAAAGTTTAGAAAAACTTATTTTGATGATTCTAGTTCGTGTGTTTCAAGTTTTGTTTTTAACAAAACTTATTTTTAGATTTAATGTCAAAAATATAGATATATCCTTTATATGTGTATTAGATTCTATCATGCACATCATGCTTCAAATGTTATTTAATATCATGTTTTTGTATCTATACTAGTTTTGGAGAGATCGGTTTTTCATTTCAAAGTTTGGTTTATGAAAGATACAGTTTTCTGTTTAAAACTAAATTTCAATCTCACAAAAATAGTTCAAATAGTTTGAAATATATGTTAAATTTTAGTCACACATATTTATTCTTTAAATATTTATAAGAATTTATTTTTGTAGATTTTATGTGATTTTATGAGATTTTATGGGTATTTAAAAGACCAAGTTTTCAAACCCTAAAACCCTAACCTGAGCCCATGTGCATAAACGTGCACAGCTTGCCTTGACCTAGAGCTGATCGACCGGACGGTTGATCGATCCAAAGAGCTTTCTCTCTGGATCTGGCCCCGATCGACCGACTAGAGAGTTCACTCTCTGGTTTTGGCCTCGGTCGACCAGGCAGTCAACCGACAGACAATTTGCCTTAGGGCTGTCGACCGGCCGGTCGACTGACAACCCCAACGGTCAGAAATCTGACCGCTGGCCGGTCAACCGATAGGTCAGTTTTGACCCGATCTGAACCCCAACGGCTATATTTTTAGACCTTATAAATTTGGGTCCTTTGAGACCATTTTGAACTAAGATTTTTGAGAGCAATTTTTCTAACCTTCTCAAGTGTTTTTAACAAAGTTTTCAAAAGAGTTTTTGTTCCAAAATTCTTTATCTTTATTTGTTTTTAAAATTTTAAAAAATCAAAGAAAATCAACTAATCAAGTCTTTGAAACTTTTATTTTGTTCTTCATTTTATTATCCATCAAGAAGTTTTTCTAAAGTATTTTCTTTGTTGTTTTATTTTCAAATTCTTTGTTTTCTCACATACTTGAGTTATCATCTCAAATCTATCTTTTGGATCTTTGTATTGTGAGAAAATTGTTTGTGATCTTATAAAATCACCAAGAGAGATTGTTTGTGATCTTTATGATCACCAAGTTTATTTTCCTTTGCATTGTGCTTGACTAGGTGCCCACCTCTTGTGTGGAGGTTTGTATTAGAGAGAGGAGTTGTGTACTCCCAATGTTAGTTGTAATTCCTCGGTGGAGGTCCCTTTGTGGAATGTCTTGTGTGGATGTAGTGAAAATCCTTCTATGTGAAGGCGGAGACGTAGACCAGTGGCTCAAATCTCAAAAATTATCTTGATATTTGCGTTTGATCCACTATCTCTCAACTCTATCTCTCTTATATCTAGCATTGTTTTATATTGTTCATATCATATACATGCTTGGTATTGGTTATGTGCTCACACTTGTGTTGAACCTAGAGAGCTTCTAATAGCACCTCAACTCTTAGTATATAGGAATCTCGAGGAGTAGCTCTAGAGCCCTTCACGGAAAATTCAGACTCACCCTTAGTTACACATAGTGTGTTTGCAATTAAGTTTTTAATTCTGCATCATTTGTCTTATATTATCTAGCACACATATTCACCCCCTCTAGATGTATTTCATATAGTTCTCCTCCAGCAAGATCCTGTGCATGCAAACTGAGGGGCTTATACCTTTTATATCCGTAATTATCCAACCAGTCACTGTTTTGTGATCTCGTAGCACACGCAAAAGTTTCTCTTCCTCATCACTTGTCAAAGAAGAAGAAACAATTACTGATAGTGTAGAATTATCACCTAAAAATGCATGCCTTAGATGTTGTGGTACCTCTTTGAGCTCTTGGTGCCTCCATAATGGATGGTAGAGCTGGTGAAGCACTTACTCTAAGTTCTTCAATCTGTTGCCTCCTATACTCAGGCAATGATGTTATTGCCTCCAGGTAGTTTGCATACTTCCTTCTTTCAAAATCATTCTTAGTGATGGTTGCTAAATGAATAAGGCATGCCTAAAGTGGTAATGCTGGGATCTTATTCTCAAATAGTTCAGTCGTCAGCTTCTCAATTATGTCAATATAATGACATTCAACGTGGTTGGAGGGATATTTCATCACTTTAAAGACATTGAACTTGACTTCTTCATCCTGCACACGAAGAGTTAATTTTGCCGGTTGAACACTATTAATTTTTTTTTAATTGCAAGAAATGTATGTCCCAAAATGAGAGGTACTTTCTTATCCTCCTCCATGTCAGTACAATAAAGTCTGCAGGGAAGTAGAGCTTTTTCACCTTTTTTAGAACATCTTCAATTACTTCTCTTGGGTATTTGACGGACCTGTCTGCCAACTGAAATGATACGCTAATTGGTTTTGGTTCTCCTAACCTCAGGGTCCTGAACACAGAAGGAGGCATCAAATTAATACTAGCACTAAGATCGCATAAGGCTTTTTCATAATAATAATTTTCTATGGTGCAAGCTATAGTGAAACTCCCTGGATCTTTAAGCTTTGGATGAAGCTTGTTTAGCAGAATAGCACTGCGTTCTTCGTTCAACATTACTGTTTCATGATCCTCTAATTTCTTTTTATTTCTTAAGATCTCCTTCATAAACTTTGTGTGCTTAGGCATCGGTGCTAGGGCCTCTGCAAAAGGAATGTTAATATGCAGTTTTTTAAACATATTTAGAAATTGAATAAATTGCTTATCTGTAAGCTTTTGCTTGTGTTTCAAGGAGAATGAAAGTGAGGGAACATAAGACTTGATTACCAACTTCTCTGTAGGATCTTGCAGAGCCTGAGAATCTTTTAGAGTTTGGCTACCTGGCTGAGATTTTGGCTGGCTAGCCGAACTCTGACTCTGTACTTCTCCTGGCTCCTTTTCTTGTTCTGAGTTTTCATCTCCCGTGTCTATTGGAGCAAGGAATTTTTCTTTAGAGACTTGGTCCTGTGCTAGAACATTTTCACTTCTTAACGTGATTGCCTTGACGTGTTCCTTGGGGTTTACCTCCGTGTTGCTCGGCAATGATCCCTGAGGTCGATTGGACAGTAGGCTGAAATTTTGACTCATCTGCACCTCTAGGTTATGAATTGCAGCTACTTGGTTCTTCAAGTTGGTGTCTGTGGTGGTCATGAATGTTTATGCAGTGGCGGCGAGCTGTTGCATTGTCTCATCCAAACTTGGCTTCTTCTCTTGTGGTGGTTGTGGCCTTGCTTGCTGTTGCTGAAGGTTATTTGCCCTTGGAGCACTGTTGTTGTTACCACTCCATCCTAGATTAGAATTGTAGGCTAACAAAAAATTACTAAGGACAAAGCTTTAGATGCAGACCTCGCAAATGCGGAGGTCACGTTCCAACCTCAAATGCAGACTTCGCATCCTTTCTCAGACGCAGAGGTCGCCAGACGCGGACCTCGCTTCCTTTGTCAGACGCGGAGGTTGCCAGATGCAGACCTCATGTCCTTTCTCAGACGCGAAGGTCGCTAGATGCGGACCTTGCATCATTTCTCAAACGCGGAGGTCGCTAGATGCGGACCTCGCGTTTCAACTCAAACACGAGCTTGAACAGCTTCATGTTCCAATACAGACGCGAGCCTGTGAGCTCCGTGTCTCAATACAGAATGAGGTTCGCGTTCAACACGAGACCCGCGTTTCTGCTATAACTGCTAGCCATGACTGGGTCAATCACTCCTACGTTCTCCCCACTTACTGAGGGATTAATCCCCATTAATGGAGAGAATTAGGGGGCAATTACAGTCTATGAATAGCTAGAGGAGGGGAACCTCTAAAAAAGGGTTGAAGAGGAGAGTCCTGGTGGAAGAATCCAAGAAGCCATAGGCAGAGGGGGAGAGCTTCCTCACTAGAGTTTGGCCTAGAAGCTTTTGTAGCCTGGAAAGAGTTCAACTCTTTTCGTTAACTTGCTGAGTTTAAGTTCTTTAAATCTCTTTAAGATTCCATTACTGATAGGAGTTCTGTTACTCCACCAGTAGATCCAAAGAGAGGATCCACAAGAGGAACTTGACGTTCAGCCAGTCAATAGGGAACAGACTCACTCTCCGCCGCCACGTGAAGAATCCAGTTTTAAATAAAGAAGAGAATCAATCAAAAGATTTTCTCTCTTTTGTAATCAGATTGCATTTGTTGTTGTCTTCTATTCAATTAAAAAAATTTGCAATTGTGATTTTTCAGCCCGTACAAAAGATGGCGACTCCGCTGGGGACTACTTTCTCCACTGATGAGCAAGTTATGGCGTAAGGTGACGTCAGTTTCATAGGAAAAAATGTCGAGTCACTCGTTACAAAATTCGACTAGGTAAAGTATGAAGAGTTGCTCTCTTCTGGCTCCAAGAGTCCCAGCGTGGCACGATAGTACTGCAGGGTCTCCTCGGAGATCCGCTCTCAAGTCCCTTTGGAGACTTCCCCAAAGATGGCCTGCGCAAACAACGCCATTTTTGGCCGCGTGGTCCGCGTCAACGTCTCCCGCGAGACATTTATGGCTAACATCGTTGAAGGCCAATCTTGCCACGCCCCTTCTCTTCCTCAGCTTCAGGTTACCAGGGGTCCCTAAAACCCCCTGAAGTGTAATAGGAATGCTAAACATCGACAAAGGCGTCGCGCACGTCGGCAACAGATAGAAGAAGCTGGAAAAGCTATCTGTTTAGCAGATACAGGATGTGAGGTTCAGCCCCGCGTCTCTTTTGAATAGCATCAGACGCATGAAGGTTGCGTCTGGATACCAAAGCGTAGAGCTCACGAGGCTCGCGTTTCTGAGGCCCTACCTCGCAGACGCGATGTTTAGCAATGAGAGGTCCGTGTCTTTTCTCAGAGATATGAGACCCGCGTCTCTATATCAAAATGCGAGGCTCAAGAAGTCCGCGTCTCTCAAATGTCACCAGGCAAACGTGACAATCAGCAACGCGAGATCCGCGTCTATTTTCAGCAGAGGCATGAGACCCACATCTCAAAGCCAAAACGCGAGTGCCACGTCTGTTCTACAGAACGTGAACTCCACGTTTCTGAGCCTTGCGTTAGTGAAACTTGTAAAGTTAACATTTGCTCTCTGACGGCTAGGGTCAGAAGGAAGCTGAAAAGTCCTCGTCCTCAGAGACTCGAAGCTGGTCTCTTTGATCCTCCTCCGACGGATCTAAGAGATTACTTGACAAAGAAGAAAAGTGTTCATCAAATCACTCTACTATGCTGCTATGAACAACTCATCGCAATGGTGCTATCTGAATGCCACTGCAAACAGTCGGTGTTCAAACGGTTATCATCTACGTCAGTCTCTCGCTTGGCCAAAAGGCGTCGTTCTCGCACAAGGAGAACTTTCTCTGATACGAAGTACCCTAAAGTTACTGTAAATGTGGTAGGTCCAAGCACTACGCCAAGCAAGACTGAGGGGAAGCAGCAATAGTCAGATCTGACGAGTCTGACACCGAGCCGAAAGGAGTGTACCGGCATACCCACACTCGAACTGGCGTAAAAGCCCCATTGGACTACTGTGCCCTAGCCCGGGGCATCGAAATAAATGAATCACACTCTACCATCGCAGAATCACATGCCTCAAACTCTTCTGTAGAGAAAGAAGCCTTGCATATATGGAAAACATTCCTGAAGAAATGGCCAGACGCTTTAAGCAACAAGCCCAGGCCCAGAGGGAGCAACTCGATATGATTCATGCTCAATAAGAATCTATCGACAGTCTCAAGCAGATGCTTTCACAATTACTTGGGGACAAAAAGAAGAAGTCTAAGGCCAAGACACCCTCCAAGAAGTCCAAAGGCAAACGGAAGGAAGGAGAAAGATCGTCTTCTGCATATACTGAGGAGGAGGAGCATTCTAATTCTGAGTTGTCCAAACCTCCATCCGAAGAGGAAGGCAACTCAGAGAATACGGGCACTCGTTCTAAAAGAATGAGTAAATTGGAACAGCGTCTTGAAGCTCTTGCCAGTCGAAAAGGCCTAAAAGAAGCATGAGTGGTTCGGTCGTACCCGACTGAGTGGGATCTTGTCCCGTACCCTCCTAAGTTCAAAGCTCCGACCTTACAGGCCTTCGATGGCAAGGGGTCACCGAACCAGCACATACACTACTTCAAGTCTCAGATAGGGAATGCAGTATCAAATGATGTTATCCTGGCATGTTTGTTCATCGGCACCCTAAAGGGGATCACTTTTGAATAGTTCATGAAGCACTCAAAAGACTCCATCAAGAACTGGGATGATCTAGAGAAGCTTTTCCTTACACACTTCTTCGAAGATGGCTCGAAAATTACCATGCCAACTCTCTTGGTGATGAGACAAGAAAAAGGAGAGTCAGTTAAAGCATTTATGGAGAGATTTTGAAATATGGCTCTCCGAGGTCCTAGGGGTATGACCCAGGCCACCCTGGTGAAAACATGTCGTCACAATTCGCAAACCTCACTCCTAAGACAGATAGGAGTAGCTGAAAGTTGTACCTGAAAACAGTTGGTCCAGCAAGGTGAAAAGGTAGAAGAGATTGTCGCCAGGGTTAAGGCAAAAGAAAATAAACTCAGACCCGAAAAGTCAACGAGACGCGCGCCAGAAGCATCTTTCTAAGCTAAAAGGAAGGGCACACTGGCAACATAGACAAAGTCTTCCTCTAAGTCCCAACCGGCTAGAGGGAGTAGCTCTTCAACCCAGTCACGCACCAACAAGCAGTACTCCTTCAAGGACGAGCATGTAGATTCATTATGTTACTCAACAAGAGTAACAGATTGAAACTTCCTGAAGCTAGACGTCCTGAGAAGGTTGACAAGACCTTGTACCACAGGATGCTGGGGTACCCTACAAAGAGCTGTTACGTCTTCAAAGACATTCTCCAAGATTTGATTGATGCGGAGGTGCTCAAGTTTCGCCCGGAGCAGAAGAAAGCGATAACAAATATGACCTTTGGTCAGAGCTGAATACCCAACAGGAGAGACCCCACAACTTGTAGCCACCTTGATCAGACAATTTCTGGATGTGATCGGTGACTTTCCTCCAGAATTTCGTACCATTGGATGGGTCCACTCTATAGACAAAACATGGTGAGGGCAGATGTTAGGGTTTGCTCTGGCGGAATTTGAAAATGTTTTGCTGCAGGCTGGACTATACGGGACCGTGAGGGTTGTCCAGTACGACATTCCGCAGAGCACCCAACATTTCTACACTATCCTAGAGTAGTATAATCCAGAGACCTGCACATTCTTTACTCCCATCAGGGAAATGGGGCTTGCCCCCATGAGATGTACGAAGTCTCAGGGCTGGTGATTGGAGATGCCCCTTACGAGGAATACGTCCCGTCGATAGAGGAGCACATTTACTGAAGAAGAGTGATACTCTGGTGTACGAGACTTATTGGGAGGTGTTGTGCCACTTTCACGTCTGTAGGCAGGTGACAAGATGGAGGAGTGGGTGAACTAAGCAGATGTCGTGAGCAAATTATCTGTTCCCCGGGGTGAATAAAACTGACCCCATGACCCGGCTAGCTCCTAGCACTGATGAAGAAATTTTTGAAAGGGTCAATGCATCCACCAGCTCATTGATCGGGGGAAAACCGCGCACGAAAATAGTGTTTTTGAAATCAAGATTTAAAGTGTGTGTGCTTTGGCTTCCTCGATACTTCCATTATAGCATAGAGGTTAAAACGAGTCGAATCCACAAAGATGGGAGCGATAGAAGCTTACACAATATATTCACGTGTATGTTAAAAGTTCTTCAATGTTTGAAAGAATGAAAAGAAAGAAAATAAAAATGAAAAGAAAAGTACGGTGAAACACAAAGAAGTGGGAAACATAGAAGATAAGATATTTTGTGGTTTTTGTTTGTATATCTAAAATAAAGTGAAAAAGAAAGAAAACCCATGGCCACTAACTACTAATTACTCCACCAACATGCTAACCTCTTAGTGATAGTTGCCTCACATGTATCATTGGCCATCTCTAGTCCTTGTTCAAGAGATTTTATATGACCCATAAGTTAACTCTTCACATCCAAAATCAACAAAACAAGAGTAAGTTATACTTAAACCATCAAAACTAAACAAGAGTAAGTATGGAGTAAAGTAATGTTAGCTTGTTAGAGAGTTAAGATGTTAGGGTGTTAGATCCATTATCATGAGCCATCAATGGCTCTTGCAAGAGTAAGGCCAGGTAGAGGCTATTAGATTCATGTGGATTATCAAGTAAGAAGTTAGACAATTTAGTGGTTAGTAGTTAGTTGCCATGAGAGAAAAATTAGCTAAACATGTAAATAGTTAAAGAAGAAGCAAATAGAGATAAAGGAAGAACTTTTCATAGAGTGTCACCCTCCATTACAAGAACTTTCTCATTTATCCTATAATCACTCTCTTTCCTATTACATGATCTATAAAAATGGAAAATACAAAAGAAGAAGAAGAACAACTAATATAAACTACCCTAAACTACAACATGGAGAAGAAAACTATCCTAACTCTCTGTATATCTTCATCTTCAGAACCCCAGGGGGTATTTATAGGCACCAGGGGAAAGGGGGCCAGGGGGACAACCCTTGGCCCAAAGCACGGGCGCAGCCGCGCCCGTACGGCCGTGAAAACGCGGCTCAGGCCACGTTTCTGCTGCTCTTCTAGAGCCGCGCGCGCCGTGCCTGCTGCCGCGCGCTGTCGCGTCTGTCCCCTGTCGGCTGTAGGTCCCGGTTTCTGGTTTTGGGCCCCTGGTTTTTGACGAAACTGCTCTCCAAAGTCAATGGCTATATTTTAGGCCTTTAATCACGCATTAAATGGTGATTTAGGGTCTTCTACTTCATTGCTCACCATGGACTTAGAAACATACAAGAGAATTTAATATTAAATAAATGTGAAGATGTGGTATGAAATATGTAGTTTTAGAGACTAATCACACCCCACACTTATCTTTTGCTCGTCCCATGCAATACAAAAAACTAAGAAAATTATTACACCACTTTCACAAGTGACGCGATTTCACTGAGCATGTGCAACAAGCCGTTAAACCTCTAAGTTTCCCCTAGAGGAGGAGTTTTGTCTCCTGAGGGTTTTCAGCGGATTACACCCACAAAATCTATAAAGAAAGAAATAAAATGTTAGTATTTTGAAAACACATTTTTGAAATAGAGAAAAGTGTTGAAATATTTTTGCGAAAATATAAGTGATCTAAGGTCATAGGTTAACCAGAAATTATTTTTCCTTAACTAAGTCGAAATGCAAAATCTTGCTATAAATTAAATGTAAAAATTTAAAATTGAATTGATTCTTTGATCTTTCATAAAACTCTTAAAAAAATATGCACTTTGTGAACTGTGAAGATTTTTGGGATATTGACTCAAACTTTAATGCCATTGATTTGTGTATATTTATTTTTTCTTCTTCTTTTTTTCTTCTCTTAGCTTTCTTAGGCTTTCTTATTTACCCAGGTTGTTAGCCTTTAGCCGGTGACTCCCAAACCAGATGATCTTAGGGCACCAGATGAGAAAACATCTCTCGGACTTAAGGACTCGAGTAAACAAGGCCACAAAACTAAAGGGGATTATTTTATTTTTGTCCACCATTTTAGGTGTGAATAATCATGCTTCCTGAGGCATAATTATCCAACTTCAATATGTGATTTTTATTATCATCATTTTTTAATATATTTTTATGGCATTTTCAATCTTTTTTCAATCCCAAAAATTGTGTAAGTGTGAAGTGCATAAATCTTAGGCAAAAAATTCAAGATCAAATTATCTTTCCAATCTTACTTTCTTATCCTAAAATTTAAACAAGATCTATTATTTTGAATCAGTTTAAAATTTCATAATTTTAGGTCTTTCTAATTCCTAAGATAATCTTCATTTTCTTAAAAATAAATCAAAACTATTTCCCTTATGTCAAAAAGAAAAGAGTTTTTATACAAAAGAAAATATTAAAATTTCCTTAGAAGAAATGTAAAAGAAAGAAAATGTAAAACTACCTATGTTAATAAACCCTCCCCCACACTTATCTCATGCATCGTCCTCAATGCATCGTGAATGTGTATATACATGAAACAAATAGAGAGGGAAGGAAAATTACCTCATGGTGGTGGTTCTGGTGGTGGTCTGATTGGGCCAAGCGTTACTACCCAATCAAGATATCGTGGATCTTATAGAAACCCACCAGTGACCTCTCTTATACGACCCAGTAAGAGAATGATTGAATGAATGGTCTTATTTAAAAAATTATTCCCATCTAATTTTCAATTTTCAAAAATAATTACTGAGTATGCCAGACCGGCATTACATAACTCTAACCAACCAAGTATGCCAGATTGGTCTTATCCGAATCAATATATGCCCCAATCCCAGTAGTATGAACAAGAATGGGACAATCATCACCACTCTTCACCGAGTCAGTGGGGATACAACTCCCCCAAGTCTTACTATGAACAACCTTACCAACAAACAGCTTCATATAATCCATACCAAGACCAACCTATAGAAGAGAAATATTCTTTAGAAAAGACATTTGAAGCCTTCCTTGAGTCCACACGATAAGTACAAACATAGCGGACTCAATTTTTCCAAATAATTCCCAAATCCAATACCCTAATTTCCAAGTCCAACCACAACAAGAACCTGTTGACTTAGAAAAGAATATGGAATTCATGATTCAGTCCCAAAATGATTGTATTCAATCCCAAACGGATTGTCTCAAATCTCTTAATAGGTTAGAAGCAAAAGTGAGTCATTTGGTGAACACAATTAATGATAGGAATGAGGAAACTCTACCTAACCCATTTTCGATCATTCCTGATTCTCCTAGCCATATTGATGAAGAATCATGGTATCTTAGAGATTTTAACCAAGATTCAATTTCACTACATAATTTTGAATTGACTAATATCAACGCATTGATAAATTGGCAAGTTTTCATTTTAATGAGATTGAACTTGAAGATGAATGTGACACCGATTCTCAATATTGTGATTCAGTTTCACTTTTAAATCTATGCTAATTCCGGTATCCTTACCCGATTCGGACCTAATTCAGAAGTGTTTGAGATTTAAGAGTTTGTAAAGAAAAAGATTGAGTTGTAGAATTCTTAATCTCAATGCTATCCGCTGCAGCAAGGGCCAAAGCGGGTCGATCCACAGGGAAGGATGCGATGCAAGCTTTTCGGACGATTTCTCTGTATACTTCAAATAAGACAAAGGAGAGATTAGATTTAAGATATATATGATTAGAAAAATGTGATTTTACTGATCTTCTACCACAACCCTTATTGCAAGTCTAGGATGTTGAATGTCATTTTGAGATGCATATGATTCACACTAGGTTTATTAGAAAGGATTCAAGCAAGAAAAAATGATATTAGATTCTAACTAAGTTGCATTACCAAAACTCAACAAAGATTCATCCTAACCTCTAAGTACAGCATAAGAAAAGTGTTATCTTAAAGTTATGCTGTCTAAGTACTTAAGTATGAAGTTGTGAAGAGATGTTAGGTGTGCAATCTAGATTAGAAGAACTAGCTATCAGTTTAATCTTCAAGAAAGGCAATTTTAGACCTAGGGTTTCTAAAAATTGTTCATCAATCTATTCAATTCCTAAACTGCTCTAGGGTTGCTTAATAGATCAGCAAACCACACTTAGAAATTAGTTAACTATCTTTTTTTATTATTTTTTTATTTTGCTTAATGAGAAGAATTGTGAAAGAAAGAAAAACAAATCAAGAGATCACAGGGCAAAAACCAAAATCGAGAGATCACAGAATAAAGACAAAATTAAATGAAAAGAATTAAATGGCAAAAAAGAGGTAACTTTTATTCGAAAATATCCTCCAAATACAAGCTCCTTCTTCTCCACAATGTGCATAAAAAGAAAGTACAATTTGCAGAAATTTAAAGAGAAAGCTAAAGAAAACCCTAATCTCCTCGTCTCTGGATGGCCCTCTCTGTTGCGTCTGCAGGGGTATTTATAGGCTCAGAAGGAAGTAGAGTCCCATTGAAACACTGCCAAGAAATTTGGTACGCAGCCTCATCCATATTGCCGCGGAAACGCGGCTCTGGCCGCGTTCCGCGGCCAGAATCTTATCCCTGGCCAGCTTTTGTGCGTGGCCTCATCTGGTCCGTCCATCTGGGCATATCCATCTGGATCTGGCATCTCGACTCTTTAATTTGAGATTTCGGGATCACTTGAAAATCAAGTTACCCTAAACCAAATCTCTTCCAAAACGAATTTCATCCTTGTACTCTTATTTATCCTCATCCACCAAGCATTTAGAGTTGAATAGAATTCTATCCTTTCCCTCTTTCTAGTATTTGCAATTTTTGCACTTTGTAATTGCAATTTTGACATTTGGTAATTGCACTTTTGATCTTGGGCTTGGATATGGGCTTTTGGGCTTCATTTAGGTTTTTATTCTTTATATAAATAAATACTCAAGGCCTGCACACATTAAATAATAAAATATTAGTAATGGTGCATAATTGTAGGAATAATATGAAAATGTGATGGTAAATGTAATGACAATTATGCATTTTTTACTACCTATCAAGAAGCCAATACTGATTCCTATCCCTATAGAGCTTAAACATGAACAACTTATTTTGGATAGTCACATTTCATTATTAGGAAATGAATGTGAACTTCAATTCTATGATTTGGACCAAACTCATGAACCAACTCCTACTCTCGAATCTAAACTTGATTTCAGTTTTATTCTCGAGTCCGTATCGGTTCCCATTCCCTTCATTGTTGAGTCCAAATCATCCATTCCACAAAATCACATTCCATTGTTGTACCAAGGTTTAGATCAATATGACTCCGTGATGATATCCCAAGATTGGTCATATACCGGAAAAAATTTCATGCTAGGATCTTGCATGATCCTATTCATATTGGGGATTATAATAGGAAAGAGGTGAAGAAAGGTGGGTCCTATGAAAATTTACTGTATCTACATTGGGCAGAAACGCTTGGCCCAATGAGACCACCACCGTAACCACCACCTTGAGGTGAAAATTTTCCTTCCCTTTCTTCTTTTTCATGTATTATTGCATTTCATTCATACATTGAGGATAATGCATGAGTTAGGTATGGGGGAGGGTTTACTAACATACTAACTTTACTAATTTAAAAAAAAATTCCTTTCTTTAAAAACTTTTGAAATGGAAATTAATACTTTGAATTATTTTTGTAAGAAATTAAGTTAATTTTAAGAAATAAGAGGATGATAATTAGGATTTCTTATACTTGGTCAAAATAAAATTATTTGGTTGATTTTGAGGTTAAAAATAAAAATTGAAAAAGTAATTTAGTCTTAATTTTTACCTTGATGAAATATGCATACTTTATACACTTACACACTTAGGGTTCTAAAACAAAGATTCTTATGCCTTATACGCACACATACACATACATATCAAAAAAAAATCCTCTAATTAAGTTGGGTATTTGTGCCTCATAAAGCATAAGTATTCACGCCTAAAAGTGGTTCATATAAATAAAATTCTTAGTTTTGTGGCTTTATTTGCTCGAGTCCTAAGTCTTTGGACTGTTTTCTCACCTGGTGCCTTAAAATCGTCTGATTTGAGAGTCACCGACTAAGGCTTGTTACATGGGCGAATTAGAAAGCCTAATAAAGTTAAGGGATATTACCGCCATAAAAAAAAGAAAATAATAAGGCATAAGAGTTAGAGTTGAAGAATCCCGAGTCAAATTTTCACTGTCATAAGGTACATATGACTTAGGGTAAAATAGTAGACTAGATGAGAAATACAATTTTAATCCTTACCTTGATTGAAAACAAGTTTTTAATAGATATTAAGTTTAGGAATGACTAAATTTTGATAATCCTATGACTTATAAATTACTTGAATTTTTATATTAATACTTCAAATAATTTTTTTCTTCAAATGCGTTTCAAAAATACTAACACTTTGTTTCTCTTTCTTTATAGATTTTGTGGATACAATCCACTGAAAACCCTCACAAGACAAAACTCATCTCTAGGGGTAACTTAGAGGTTTAACAGCTTGTTGCATGTGCTAAGTGCAACCACGATTCCTACAAAAGTGAGTTAGGTTAGGTCAATTTAGTTTTTCTTTTCTCTTTGTTTTGCTCAAGGACGAGCAAAAAATAGGTGTAGGGGTGTGTTTGGATACATATATTGCATAATTATTACCGCATTCCTATATTTTTTTATAATAATTCCTATAACTCACTTGGTCTAATGTCTAAATTCATGCAGGATATGATAGAGAGAAGATAAGCACAAGCACAAATCCTATCCAATTAATCCAAAAGTACAAATCAACGGGGATTGATTCAAATTCAGAGGTTCTAAAAGTAATCTTATTTGAAGAGTGGGTATATCAGATGATATAATACCAATTAAAATTCAAGTAAAATAGATTTTTTGAAAACCAATTGGTTGAGCTGAAGATCAAAGGATATATTGTTAAATCCAGAGCAGAAATTAAAATCCAGATTGGATAAAAAGATAGAGGACAAATGGATGGACATACGCACCCAAATCCTAACCCTACGGCCAGGATCTTCCCTCAAAAATGCGGCAAAAGCCACATTTTCGTGGCCTTGGTTTCAAATCTGGGGGAGCGCCAGCTCCCCCTATCATCGTACGTTTATCCTCTGGCATTTTCTCCTATGAATACCTCATACTCAGAAGGTAGAGGGACGAACTGTAGCAGAGAGCTTTAGTTTAGTTTAGATTAGGTTTTTATTTTCTTTTTCAATGTAATTTTTATTTTATTTTAGGCTAGAGAGAGTTACATCATAAGAAGAAGAAGAAGAATTATAATTAGAGTGACACAGATGTAATCCTTCTTCAAGAAAGAATTATATTGAAGTGACATCAATAGAGTTGTCTATTTTTCTTCATCGTACTCGATCCAGTCAAAGCAATATTTTTATTTTCTACTACTTCTCTTTAATTCAAGATAATCTTCACTACAACTCAAGGTACGTTATTTAACGATAAAGTTAATTACTCGTTCTTTATCTTTTTTCCTTTCTTAAGTGTAATATAACGATTTCAAAACCAACACTTTCTCTTTTTATTTCTTTTTCTTTGAACTCGTTTTTCTTTTCTTTTGAATTAACAAAAAAACAAGCTTCTTCATTTATTTGGATTTCCTATAATTTAGATTAGCTTTAACTATTTTTATTTTCTTTTAAAACTGAGAAAAGAACTCTTAACTTATTTTAGTGAATTAAAAGAAGAAATTTATTAAACGCTTTCATCGTTGTCCCTCCCGGTGGATCACAACCCGTTAGTCCTAGGCTACACGGTAGAATTGAGGACCTATCATTGTTCTAAAAGTTTATATTTTTCTGTGCAGCTTTGGCTCAATCAATCAGATCAAGCTGGGGTTGTCAAACAAGTAGATGAGGATCCATGTGATGGCTTGATGGCTGAGTCAGGAAAATATAAATACTCAGATGTTTGATTATTTGACTCAGGGTTCACATAGCACATGTGCCCAAAAAGATAATGGTTCAGTACGTACAAATCTTATGATGGTGGCTTTGTCTTAATGGGCAACGATACCGTGTACAAGACTATTAGTATCGGTAATATCTGTATGAGAATGTTTGATGAACAGGTTCGAACCCTTATGAACGTTCAATACGTTCCGAATTTAAAGAAGAATCTTCTCTCGTTAAGAGCTTTGAAAGCTCGCGGGTACAAGTTTTCTGGTGTAGATGGAGAAATCAAAGTTACTAAAAGCTCCATGACGATTCTCAAAGAAGAACGGACAACAAATTTGTACAAGTTGACAGGAAGCATTATTATTGGTGATGCTTTAGCAGCAACGGAAAAGGAGGATACTACAAGATTTTGGCATATGCGTCTCGGACACATGAGCAAGCGAGGTCCTCTAGCCCTACACAAATGGAGTGCTTTACCGGGTATCAAATATTGCAAATTTGATCTTTGTAAATTTTGCATCATGGGGAGACAACGTTGAGTAGCTTTCTCTATATCACAGTATAAGATAAAGGGCTTGCTAGATCTCAACACACGAATGTATGGGGGCCTTCGCCAGTAGCATCCATTGGGGTTGCTAGGTAATATGTTACTTTCATAAATGATTTTTCAAGGACAGTTTGGGTATACTTCTTGAAGAAGAAATCAAAAGTATTTCAGAAGTTCAAGGAGTGAAAAATAATGGTGGGAAATCAGATGAGGCGGAAGGTGAAAGTCTTAAGTTCTGATAATGGAGGCGAGTTACCTCCAAAGAATTCAAAGATTACTTAGCAAGCAAGGGCATCAAACACCAGCTAAGTATTTCAGGGTGATCAGAACAGAATGGAGTAGTAGTGCGCATGAATCAGACACTTACAGAGCGTGCCCGCAGTATCAAATTACAGGTTGACATGTCAGAAGGATTTTGAGCAGAGGCGGTGAATCATGCGAGTTATCTGGTAAACAGGTCACCATCAATAAGTATTGATCTTTAGATCCCAGAGGATATGTGGCGAGGAGAGTCTGTGACTATTCAATTTTATAGATTTTCAGTTGTCCGGTGTATAGTTTGGTTGATAGTCAGAAAAGGAACAAACTAGAGTCTAAGTCTAAGAAGTGTATCTTCATCGGGTTCACTAAAAGAGTCAAGCATTTCAGACTTTGGGATCCTTAAACAAGGAGTGTCTTTACTAGCAGAGATATGGTCTTTGACAAATAATCAATATTGCAAGGAAAGGCAGAAATGGAGAATAAAACACAAGGTGAAGCTTTAGACAGTTCAATAGACACTCAAGAAAAAGAAGTTGAGTTCTTAGAGAACCCTAAAGACCGGAAGGGTCAGAAGAGGACTCCTCAGATTTAGATGGAGACGAACAGGAGGCTACTCAAGAGCAGCCTAGACTGTTGAGGCGGTCAATCAGAGTTATGGTGCCACCAACAAGGTATGACTAGAAAGATAATCATGTTTCTTTCGCATTAGTAATAGAAACAGGAGATCCTGATAGTTATAGGGAAGCGATCGAGGTAGATGACCATGGCAAGTGAATTATAGCCATGGAGTAAGAGATGGAGTCTTTGGATAGAAACTAAACATGGACATGAGCCGATCTTTCAGAAAACACCAAGGCAATAAGTTACAAGTAGGTCTTCCACAAGAAGGACAATGAGCAGTACAAGACAAGATTAGTGACCAAGGGATATGCTCAGAAGGAGGATATTGACTACAATGAGATTTTTCTCTTATAATCAAGCATACATCTATTCGAATATTATTTGTGATAGTTGTTCAGTTTGATCTAGAGTTGGAGCAGATGGATGTCAAAACACATTTCTGCACGGTGAGCTGGAGGAGAAGATATACATGAAACAACCTGAAGGTTATATTTAGGAAGGTAAAGAAAAGAAGGTGTGTCTTCTAAATAAGTCCCTCTGTGGACTTAAGCAGTCTCTCAGGCAGTGGTAGAAATGGTTCGACTCTTTCATAATCAAGATCAGATATAACCGATATGAGTATGATAATTGTGTTTATTTTAAGCAGAGTGATGATCCGACATATTTGCTTTTATCTGTGAATGATATGCTGATTGCTGTGAGAAATAAGACAAATGCTTAGTTTTTGGACACATATATTGCATATTTGTTATTACATTCCTATACCAATTCTATAATAAATTATGCAATTATACTGTCTTAATATCTAATTTATGCAGGATATGATGGGAGAAGATAAATCATAAATCCAAGCCAACTAAATCATATTCTTGGGAGGATTTAAATCACAACTGAAGATTAATCATAACACAGAGGATAAACCCAGATCTAACTCAGTTAAAATCAGATTTTTTAAGATTCAGTTGATTATCTTGGAGAATCAACGAGGATAAACGAGGATAGAGGCAAATCCAGAAATCTAAAGGCAACCCTATTAATATACAAAGAATATCTAAAGGATTAGGACGTATATTTAAAAGATTTAGAGAGATAAGATAAAATCCAACTGAAGATCAAGGGATAAATAAATATTTGTGTCTAATATTATCTCAAACCTTATAAAAAAATCTTTTCTGTTGGCAAGCGATTTTGTCCATATCTCCAACCTTATCTCCAACCTTTGTTGGCCCAGAGGCCCTTCACTCTAGTTTTGATGATGATTAACTCATGTAATTATAGTTTACTAATAATCTTGTGATATTTAGTTTCAGATATTAGTAGGTGATTAGCTTCAACAAAGGTGTTTTGGAGCTTTCACATGTTGATTCAAGAGCTCGAGCGTCAAGATCGCATCTAGCACTCGTTTGGAGTCAAGCTCCTTAGATCGTGTTTGAATTGAGTCGACTTGGAGAAGGAGTTCTACAAGAAGATCTCGTTTGTTTAGTTTAAGATTATATTTAGATCTTGTGTTAAAGGTAGATAGTGATGATATGCTCAAGTTCACAATACATACACAAGTTTAAAAGTTTCATATTTTGGTTTTTGGTTTAACCGGTTTCGGTTTTTCATATATATGATTTTCATGAATAGATAGAATCAAAACAAGTTTACATGGTTTAATGTATATGAGATTTGATCTACATACATATATGCTTTATCTATTTAGAAAAACTTACTTTGATAGTCTATTTCATGAGTTGGAGTTTTGTATTTAAACAAAACTTATTTTTGGATTTCATGTAAAAAACATAGATATAATATCCTTCATGTATATTGGATTCTATCCATACACTATATGCTTAAAAGTTGTTTCAATATCATATTTTTGTACTTGCATGAGTTTTGGAGAAAACGGTTTTCCATTTCAAAATCCTAGTTTTTGGAAAATACGGATTTTGGTTTAAGGCAAATTTTCAAGAACACAAAAATGATTCAAATTGTTTAGAATATGTGTTGAATTTTACCACTCATATTTGTATTTCAAAGATCTAATAAGAACTGATTTTTGTGAAATTTATGTGATTTTATGAGATTTAATTAAAGTCAAAAACCCAAGTTTTTAATTCCCATAATTGTCTGACCTGGCTGTCTGCTGGTCGACCTGACCGGTCGACCGAGGCAGAAGTCGGTCGACCGGTCCGGTCGACCGACATGCACAGAACGTGCACGCAACCCAGGCTGGGAGGTCGGTCGACCGCCAGAGAGCTTATGCTTTCTGGAAATGGCCCCGGTCGACTGCCTGGTCGACTGGCAGAGAGCTCTGCTCTCTGTTTCCAGTCTTCGGTCGATCGGCCGGTCGACCGGTGGCTCAACGATCATAAATATGACCGTTGGCCGGTCGACCGGAAGGGCAATCTGGGCTTTTCCAGATTGCAACGGACAGATTTTTGTGGGTCTATAAATACCGACTTCTTGAGCTGATTTCACCAAGAATTTCAAGAGCAAAATTTTCTATCTTTTAGCAAGTTTTTAAAAGAGTTTTAGTGTCAAAAGATTTGATCTTTATTTGTTTTTAAGAGGGTTGAAAAAATCAAGAAAAGGAGAAGTCTTTGGGATTGATTTTTGATCTTCATTCCTATAGCCATTCTAGAACTTTTCCCAAGAGTTTTTCTTTGTGTTTTTGATTTTCAAACTCTTTATATTCTCACACTTGAGCTATCATATCTATCCTATCTATTAGGATTTATTTTGTGAAAAAATTGGTTTGTGGTTGAGAGAGACCACCAAGTGTTGTAACCCTCATTACATTATGACATCCCTCTAGTGAGAGGTGATTGTGTTGATATCCCTCTAGTGAGAGGTGATTGTGAAGGTTGTGTTGGAATCCCTCTAAGTGTAGAGGTGATTGTTGGTGTGTTGGCTAAGTGCCTTATCCCTCAAGTGTGAGGTGATTGTGGTTGTATGGCTTTGTGCCTATCCCTCATTTATAAGGTTGATATTGTGTTGGCTTTGTGCCTTGCCTCTAGTGAGAGGTTGTATTTGTTGAGAGAGGAGTTATGTACTCCCAAGTTGTATTTGCTCAAATCCTCAGTGGAGGTTCCCTGTGTGGGAAGTTGTAAGATCCCTAGTTAGAAATACTATATTTTCATTTTTTTCAATTTGATTTATTGATTATTTTATTTGATCAACTTAATTTATTATTATTATTACTACTTATTCTAGTAGTAGTTGTTAGTAATATTGGAGATTACCATTATTAGTGTTGCTATTATTATTGTTGCTATTACTTATTATTATTAGTATGGTTATGTAATGTTATTGGCATTATTATTATTAATATACTGGTTAAGTAATGTTGTTGTTAATATTGGATTATTATTTTGTAGTGGCATTTGTAGTATTTCCTTCCCCTTGATTTTTATTCATGTCTTATCCCTTGTCCACAACCCATTAGTCTATTCCTTGATCCATTACTCAAACCCAATTCAAGACCTAATACCCACTTACCCGTTGTCACAACCCAAACCCATTAGCTGATTCTACTCATACCCATTTTCATAATCCAAACCCGTTACCCGAAACCCAATACCCATCCTATATAAACACTTATCTCCACACCATTAACCCTAACCTAATCCCTTCCCCTAATCCTTTTCTCCTCTTTGATCTGGCCGCAACCAGCAATCCGCAGCACCAGCAGGACCCACCCTGCCGGATCTCACTCCTCCTATGGCAGGCCGCCCCACACCTGGCCGTTCCCTCCATCAAGCAACCACCAGCCACAGCCCCTTCCCTGCTGCGCAGCCCCACAGCAGACCAGCCTGGATCTCCTCTTTTGGTTGCTGCCGTGGCACAGCAGGACAGCAGCAACCGGCCATCACCAGGGCGACCTCCTCCTCTCCTGGCCTGATCACCATCTCCAGGCCGTGTGCACTGTTGGCAGCCCAGGTCTGCCTTCCCCCCTTTGCTGCGCCCCTTCCAGCAGCAGCCAGCCGCCCCATCTCCTCCCCGGCGCGCCCCGGCAGCCCAGGCCAGGCGCCTCCTCCCCACAGCAGGCCCTGCAAACCAGCGAACCACCAACAGCAGCAACCCAAGCAGCGGCATCAGCAGCACACAACCCCCGCCATGGCATTTCGTGAGCCCTCCATCCTTCTCTTGGCAGCCGAGATAGCATCTCACCCTTGGCCGTGGGTGAGTGTCTCTCCCTCTCTCTCCCTTTATTTAATTAAGAGCACATGTATATGTTTATGTGTGTGGTATGAATTGGCGGGTGGTGCACAAGTGTTTCATGATTATATGTGTGTACGTTAATATATGTGCATAGATGTAAAGTAGAAACCTATATGTTTAGGGTGATGTGTGCATAAGAGAAGTAGGAGTACATTTGATAGAATGTGGGAATGTCTGATGGTGCATTTCAGTATCAGGTTTGCAGACTGTTAGTCGACTTGCCCATGGTGTTAGTCAACTAATACCCTTATTAATCGACTAACTATAGACCTGTAGTCGACTAGGCCCCCCTCCAGAACAGTTGTGCACTTTATGTTTACTGACTGGAACTCACCTTAGTCGACTACCCCTTTCCTATAGTCGACTAATAGCACAATCAGTAGACTTATAATATCCTTAGTCGACTAGTTGGGTGTCCTGGAAGCTGTGTAGTCTCTGTGCTGATCTATACTTATATGTTAGTCGACTTGCCTTCCTAGTTAGTCAACTAGTACCCTTTATAGTTGACTTAGTCTACCTGTTAGTCGACTAACCCTCACCCTAGTCGACTTGCTTCTTCCCCTAGTCGACTAACTTTGGTCTGACTACTGTATTTAGCTTCTTTATGGATTGTGGACTTTACCCTTGAGTTATGCTATTGTCTATAGATGGATGAATATGATTTTGAGGAATAGATATTGGTTGGATTGACTTGACCTAATAGATCTTAGATATGTATCTGAGATGTTGCTGAGTATTGGGAACTTATGATTGACCTTGATAGAAGTAGGAACTCGGGAGGACTTGGGAATCAGAGTAGATTGATAGAGTGAGAGGGCTGAGCACAGGTTATTGATATATATTGGAACAGCAGTTTATTGTATCAGATTACTCGGTCTGAATTGATACTTGATGATCATGTAACTATTGGAATTATGAGTTGGTTATAATGACTTTGGATTATTAGATGCTAGAGTTCTTAGATGTACCAACTGATTATATTATTTGAGTATGGCTAAGCTGTTGGTATTGACTTAGAAGTGAACTATTCTAGATTGCAGATCTTTGAGAATGTTTCCCCTTTAGATATGATTTCGGTATGTGTTGACCTGTTGATCTCGAGGACATACCATGTGCTTCATGATTAGTTATTGATTACTTCGGTTAATAGAGATTGAGTTATTGTGATAGTGATCTATCCGATATCGGTGATCCTATATTTCAGAGTTATCAGATAGTAGTTATCAGTTTATCAGTTGTTGGTAAGATTATTTGTCGGTAATCATATGTTGTGTTCAGAGTTTATAGGAGTTGGTAGATATTTGTATCAGTTACTAGTTGTTTGTGATACTATTGTATTAGTGACTATATCTCCAGTATCTTATTTCATATGTCAGATATTAGTTATCGCTACTCAGTTGTCAGATATCAGTTATCAGTCGTCAGTTGTCAGATTATCAGCTAGTGTTGACATCAACAGTTGTTGGAGATATCAATTACTACTACATATTAAATCACATTGATTGCTTATTAATAAAAGACACCATAACCCGGGGAAAAAGGGGTAATTGCCTGATGATGCATGTCGTGCATTTTGGAAGGACTTCTTATGGTACCGAGTTGTGGGTTCCAACCATGGGGAACTAGGGTAGTACTGGCTACCTATTCAGTTGTCAGTTGTCAGGGCTATGCCCGGATTACGGCGCCACACTAGTTGTCTTTTCGTGTGGGGCTGTGGTCTTCAGTTGTCAGAGCCTTGCGGCTTGTCCTGGTTCAGCGCCAGGGGTGTTAGACCGTGGTACCGGGCATGCACGGTACTCTTTCAAAACACATGCACTATATTGGCAGGCAGTTACAACAACGATAACTTTGTTTGATATGTGGGAAAACGGCTGTGGTAGGGACACAGCTAAGTACTACATTAGTTAGGTTAATAATAACCAATCAGACTAATGACATATGCTAGGTTACACATTCAGATATCAGTTGTTTATTTACAGATGTGATAGTTGTCTTATATCTTTATTCATGTTGTTATCAGATATACTTCAGTTCAGTTATTTATCATGTTATTTAGTTTCTTATATCTGCAATTGTTCTTGTTATTACGTTATGCACATTGTTTATATGCACGAGCTTTTTCCTTTACACACACACTCACCAGGTCGCTTTCTGACGACCCTGGATTTGAACGTCCAGATATTGGACACTTTGTTTCTATTGTGCAGGTGTACGATGAGACTGTACGCTTCGCGAATAGCTGGAGCGTCTCCCTATTCTATTCTGGTACTCTTATCTTTCTAGTATTCATATTATTTTCTGATTCTCATTATATCAGTTCAGTTGTTATTCCAGTCTTCATTTATATGATATAATGCGTGGTTGCTTATATGTGATATTGTAGTATTCAGGATGTATTACAGTTAGATTTATAGCTTGTTTCGGGTTACTTAAGGCTTAGCGCGTATACGTGAGGGATTTTCCTTGCGTATATGCGTCGCCGACTCGTGTCGCGTCTCCGCTCCAGCGTATTTTGGGAAGCGTGGCGTGACAGGGTTTTCTTGGTATCAGAGCTAAGATTTTTGACTTGCGATGTTGAATCTTTGACTTATGTTTCGCAAGAGAGACCTGGTTCTTACCGTGACTTGAAAACAAGTTATAGTTACACTGCAATATACATATGCTATCCATTATAATATTCAGTCCATTTGGAATTGGCCGTCCTTCCTTTGAAAATTCTCATCTCTGATCTTTTGATATCCTTGATTTCTACTCCTCTTTTAGAGTGATCCGGACTTCCTCCTTGCTTCTCATCCTCCTTTTCGATTCTATTCCTTTTGTCTATTGAGATTGGTTACTTTATTTTGAAGTCGGTAGCAGAATCAGAGTAGCGCAGTGGAAGCGTGGTGGATTTATGATGTGCAGAGAAGTGATGTGAAGCTTGTTTGTTTTCTCCTTGATTTTTAATTCTTTTTACCATTCCCTGCCCTATTGAATTTCAGGGACGAAATTTTTATAAGGTGGGTAGAGTGTAAGATCCTTAGTTAGAAATACTATATTTTCCTTTTTTTTCAATTTGATTTATTGATTATTTTATTTGATCAACTTAATTTATTATTATTATTACTACTTATTCTAGTAGTAGTTGTTAGTAATATTGGAGATTACCATTATTAGTGTTGCTATTATTATTGTTGCTATTACTTATTATTATTAGTATGGTTATGTAATGTTATTGGCATTATTATTATTAATATACTGGTTAAGTAATGTTGTTGTTAATATTGGATTATTATTTTGTAGTGGCATTTGTAGTATTTCCTTCCCCTTGATTTTTATTCATGTCTTATCCATTGTCCCACAACCCATTAGTCTATTCCTTGATCCATTACTCAAATCCAATTCAAGACCCAATACCCACTTACCCGTTGTCACAACCCAAACCCATTAGCTGATTCTACTCATACCCATTTTCATAATCCAAACCCGTTACCCGAAACCCAATACCCATCCTATATAAACACTTATCTCCTCACCATTAACCCTAACCTAATCCCTTCCCCTAATCCTTTTCTCCTCTTTGATCTGGCCGAACTAGCAATCCGCAGCACCAGCAGGACCCCCCTGCCGGATCTCCCTCCTCCCATGGCAGGCCGCCCCACACCTGGCCGTTCCCATCATCAAGCAACCACCAGCCACAGCCCCTTCCCTGTCGTGCAGCCCCACAGCAGACCAGCCTGGATCTCCTCTTTTGGTTGCTGCCGTGGCACAGCAGGACAGCAGCAACCGGCCATCACCAGGGCGACCTCCTCCTCTCCTGGCCAGATCACCATCTCCAGGCCATGTGCACTGTTGGCAGCCCAGGTCTGCCTTCCCCCCTTTGCTGCGCTCCCTCCAGCAGCAGCCAGCCGCCCCATCTCCTCCCCGGCGCGCCCTGGCAGCCCAGGCCAGGCGCCTCCTCCCCACAGCAGGCCCTGCAAACCAGCGAACCACCAACAACAGCAACCCAAGCAGTGGCATCAGCAGCACACAACCCCCGCCATGGCATTTCGTGAGCCCTCCATCCTTCTCTTGGCAACCGAGATAGCATCTCCCCTTTGGCCGTGGGTGAGTGTCTCTCCCTCTCTCTCCCTTTATTTAATTAAGAGCACATGGATATGTTTATGTGTGTGGTATGAATTGGCGGGTGGTGCACAAGTGTTTTATGATTATATGTGTGTACGTTAATGTATGTGCATAGATGTAAAGTAGAAACCTATATGTTTGGGGTGATGTGTGCATAAGAGAAGTAGGAGTACATTTGATAGAATGTGGGAATGTGTGATGGTGCATTTCAGTATCAGGTTTGCAGACTGTTAGTCGACTTGCCCATGGTGTTAGTCGACTAATACCCTTATTAGTCGACTAACTATAGACCTGTAGTCGACTAGGCCCCCCTCCAGAACAGTTGTGCACTTTCTGTTTACTGACTGGAACTCACCTTAGTCGACTACCCCTTTCCTATAGTCGACTAATAGCACAATCAGTCAACTTTTAATATCCTTAGTCGACTAGTTGGGTGTCCTGGAAGCTGTGTAGTCTCTGTGCTGATCTATACTTATATGTTAGTCGACTTGCCTTCCTAGTTAGTCGACTAGTACCCTTTATAGTCGACTTAGTCTACCTGTTAGTCGACTAACCCTCACCCTAGTCGACTTGCTTCTTCCCTAGTCGACTAACTTTGGTCTGACTGCTGTATTTAGCTTCTTTATGGATTGTGGACTTTACCCTTGAGTTATGCTATTGTCTATAGATGGATGAATATGATTTCGAGGAATAGATATTGGTTGGATTGACTTGACCTAATAGATCTTAGATATGTATCTGAGATGTTGCTGAGTGTTGGGAACTTATGATTGACCTTGATAGAAGTGGGAACTCGGGAGGACTTGGGAATCAGAGTAGATTGATAGAGTGAGAGGGCTGAGCACAGGTTATTGATATATGTTGGAACAGCAGTTTATTGTATCAGATTACTCGATGTGAATTGATACTTGATGATCATGTAACTATTGGAATTATGAGTTGGTTGTAATGACTTTGGATTATTAGATGCTAGAGTTCTTAGATGTACCAACTGATTATATTATTTGAGTATGGCTAAGCTGTTGGTATTGACTTAGAAGTGAACTATTCTAGATTGCAGATCTTTGAGAATGTTTCCCCTTTAGATATGATTTCGGTATGTGTTGACCTGTTGATCTCGAGGACATACCATGTGCTTCATGATTAGTTATTGATTACTTCGGTTAATAGAGATTGAGTTATTGTGATAGTGATCTATCCGATATCGGTGATCCTGTATTTCAGAGTTATCAGATAGTAGTTATCAGTTTATCAGTTGTTGGTGAGATTATTTGTCGGTAATCATATGATGTGTTCAGAGTTTATAGGAGTTGGTAGATATTTGTGTCAGTTACTAGTTGTTTGTGATACTATTGTGTTAGTGACTATATATCCAGTATCTTATTTCAGATGTCAGATATTAGTTGTCAGCTACTCAGTTGTCAGATATCACAGTTGTCAGATATCACAGTTGTCAGATATCAGTTATCAGTCGTCAGTTGTCAGATTATCAGTTAGTGTTGACATCAACAGTTGTTGGAGATATCAGTTACTACTACATATTAAATCACATTGATTGCTTATTAATAAAAGACACCATAACCCGGGAAAAAAGAGGTAATTTCCTGATGATGCATGTCGTGTATTTTGGAAGGACTTCTTATGGTACCGAGTTGTGGGTTCCAACCATGGGGAACTAGGATAGTAATGGCTACCTATTCAGTTGTCAGTTGTCAGGGCTATGCCCGGATTACGGCGCCACACTAGTTGTCTTTTCGTGTGGGGCTGTGGTCTTCAGTTGTCAGAGCCTTGCGGCTTTCGTGGTTCAGCGCCAGGGGTGTTAGACCGTGGTACCAGGCATGCACGGTACTCTTCCAAAACACATGCACTACATTGGCAGGCAGTTACAACAATGATAACTTTGTTTGATATGTGGGAAAACGGCTGTGGTACGGGACACAGCTAAGTACTACATTAGTTAGGTTAATAATAACCAATCAGACTAATGACATATGCTAGGTTACACATTCAGATATCAGTTGTTTATTTACAGATGTGATAGTTGTCTTATATCTTTTTTCATGTTGTTATCAGATATACTTCAGTTCTGTTATTTATTATGTTATTTAGTTTCTTATATCTGCAGTTGTTCTTGTTATTACGTTATGCACATTGTTTATATGCACGAGCTTTTCCCTTTGCACACACACTCACCAGGTCGCTTTCTGACGACCCTGGATTTGCACGTCCAGATATTGGACGCTTTGTTTCTATTATGCAGGTGTACGATGAGACTGTACGCTTCGCGAATAGCTGGAGCTTCTCCCTATTCTATTCTGGTACTCTTATCTTTCTAGTCTTCATATTATTTTCTGATTCTCATTATATCAGTTCAGTTGTTATTCCAGTCTTCATTTATATGATATAATGCGTGGTTGCTTATATGTGATATTGCAGTATTCAGGATTTATTACAGTTAGATTTATAGCTTGTTTCGGGTTACTTAAGGCATAGCGCGTATACGTGAGGGATTTTCCTTGCGTATATGCGTCGCCGACTTGTGTCGCGTCTCCACTCCAGCGTATTTTGGGAAGCGGGGCGTGACAGAAGTCCTGTGTGGACGAGTTAGTGGAAATCCTTCTGTGTGAAGGCGGGGACGTAGAGCTATATGCTCGAACCTCAAAACATATCTTGGTGTTTGCATTTGATCCACTATCTCTAACTCTCTCTCTCTTTCTTATATTGTGCCTTGCATCATTCATATTGTTCATATCATTTATATGCTTGGATTTGTTTGTGTGCCTCACTTATGTTCAACCAAGAGAGCTTCATATAGCACCTCAACTCTTATTTAGAGGAATTTAGAGGAGATAGTTCAGAGCCTTTCACTGGGAATTTGGCTAAACTCTTTGGTTACACTAAGTGTGTTGCATTTAGTTTTTAATTCCGTATTATTTGTCATTAGATTAGCCATACACCTATTCACCCCCCTCTAGGTTACTTTCAATTGGTATCAGAGCCTACGCTCCTGATATTAGGTTTAACCACCTAGGAGTGAGATCTTGGTTGCTAATCTAGTATTGCATTTGCACATACTTGTTTTCACACACTCATGGACTTCATGACCTCTCCAATGTATGATACTTCCAACATTGATGGTTGGAAAGTTAGGATGTCCATGTACCTAAAAACCCTAGGCTTGCATGTTTTCCTTGCCGCTACCAAAAATCCTATCTTGATAATAGCAAGCATATAAAGGCAAATGCACAAGCCCTTGAGGCACTTAGAAGCACATTAAGTAAAAAATATTTGTGTTTAGTTTCTCATTGTGATTCCGTCTTTGCAGTGTGGAACCCGTTGACCTCTCCCGCGGTCCAAAAGAGGAATCATGTGGAGAGGGAATCTAGTGGAGGAGAATCCGAACAACATTGTTATATGGTCCAAGGGAATGAGTCCCTTGAGGTAAATTTGAAAACTCAACTAGATGATTGTGCTAGTTCTTCCGGCGATGATTATGTTGATGTCGATGCTTTGAATGAAAAACTTTTCATTGTTTGTGAAAAATTGTTAGAAAAATATAAAGCCTTGAAAAAAAAAAGTTTTGAACTTAACAAAGAAAATAAGGATTTGATTTCAAAACTTGATTTGGCTTTACAAGAAAAGGTTGAGATTTCAAATGAACGTGACTCCTTGAAATCCCAACTTGAATTTGCTCTAAATGAAAACAAAATGTTAAGAAATAAAAATGATTGTAATGATGTTTTGAAGAAAAATGAGATCTTGTCTTCAAAACTTGATTTTATTATAAAAGAAAATGAATCTTTGAAAAACAAAATTATTTCGATTTCAAATGAATTTGATTTGGTTTCTAAGAAAAATATTTATTTGAAAAATGATATTCACACACATGTTTGCCATGCTAATATAACTTCACCATCTAGTGTTACTATAGCATGCTCCACCTCTTCTTCCATGAATGAAAATGATATTTATAATTTAAAGAAGAGTGTTGATTGTTTGGGCTCCACTTTGAGTCAATGTGCCATGACCAACACACGTTTGGAATCTATGTTTCGAAAGAAACATGTTCCTCATATGCATGCACACAAATCACGGCATACACATGCTTCTCACGTTCATACACAAAACACAATGTATGCTCATGTGTACACTTGTACACATTGTGAACGTAAGGGCCACGTTGCAAAATTTTGTTATGATAGGATACATAATTCAAATTTTGTAAATAAATTTGTTTGGATTAGGAAAGGTGCTAACCCCCATGGACCCAATAGAATATGGGTATCAAAAGCCACTCCTATTTTATTTGATGTAGGTGTGGGCTCTCACATGACGTGAGAGTTGTTGGTACCTTGAGGTGGATGCGTTCCGAGCTTAATGGTGACTATTTTGGATGCATCACTTTCAAGGGAAGGTTGGTGGCAAGACTACCATGGTTTGGAGACATAGAGATGTGCCCTCATGATTTTAGTAACGATCTCTAACTCCCATTTAATTTACATGCTTTCATTGATGATTTTTTTTGCATGTTTTAATGATTACTATGTTAAATACCATGAAAATTAGGCTTGTGATATACATGTATAGTAATTGAGATACACCCATGTTTATATAGATTTATATTTTTTTGTGTTCTCACTTTAATTTATCTATTGTGTGTATCATAGATCTAAACATGTGCATTTACCTAATGATCATATTGATTTATGTTTCGTTTTATGCTTCAAGCTTTGATTACATGTTTAGATGTAACTTTCATTAAAACTTGTGCATATGCTTGTACAACTAATGAGCCACAAATTGATTATTAGTGCTTGATTGCTCATTTGTACCCATTAGATGTACTAGTATAGCCTAGTTTTGATGATTCATGCATTTCAAACTTGTATTCCCTTTTGTACATGTTTTCATATGTTTACCCTCCATGTATATGTAAATTTTATCTAAAACTATTGGTTATACATGTATAACCTTGAGTCATTTGCCTTTCATGCAAAATCTCTTTATAGACTCAATTGTGTTTGGATATGTATGTATACTTCTAGTTTAGACTAATCATACATATACCTTGAAGTAGATTTAGTTTTGATGATTTTTATAAAGAATTTCATATTGAGCTTAATTGCCTTATTCCATGACTTTGTTGATTACATCACTTTGTACACTCACATTATTTGATGTTTTCTCATGACTTTATTTTCATGAGCATATATGTTCTATATAGACTTTGAGTGTTGATGATTATGTGATTTTCATATTTTCATGGATATACTCTTATTTTATTCCTTACTTGAAGGATTTCGTACTAGTTTTTCATAAAACTAGTTGCGTATTTCTTCATTTTGGAAGAGTTTTCAATTATGCTAAAATAATTTTCAAACTTATTTTTGAAAACCCCTTCCATCAAAGGGTGATTGGATGGGCGATCATGTCTTGTGAGCCTAATTGAAAATCTTTTTAAACAAGTGCATGATAGGGTGGAAGGTATGAGTTATACACTTGATTCTCATTGTGTTTTAATTGGTATCACAATTGATATTTATTTTGTATACTCATATTTGTTTCTATATATGAATGCTTCAACTTCAAACAATATCAATTTAGATTGGTATTTATATTTTCATACATATATTTGTGTTTTGATTGTGCTTACTATATCTTTATATCTTTAAGCACAAATTTTGCTATGCTAAGCTTGATTTAGTCCTTAATGACAATTATTTTTCAAATTTGTATCTTATACTTATGCATCGTTTTCATTAGTATTTCATAAACGGCGAGAAAATTTCATGTTTTACCTTTCAATCGGTTTTGTTTAAAATTGGTATCTTACTCCCACTCTTTATGTTGGAAAATGATATTTGTCAATTGATATATGAAAGAAACACCTAGAGGGGGGTGAATAGGTGTTTGTGCTAATCTAAAACTAAATGCAAAACTAAGTGCGCTAAATGCGGAAGCTAATGCAAATTTTGCAACACACTTAGTACAATCAACAAGTGTAGCCGAATTCCCCGTGAAGGGCTCTGGACTAACTCCTCTTGATTCCCCTTGAATGGGTTGAGGTGCTATGTGAAGCTCTTGTTGATTAGGTACAAGTGAGGCACACACAAACAACCAAGCATATACAAGATATAGCAATGTGAATTATGCAAGGCACAACACAAGTAAATAGATATGATATGACAATATGAATTATGCTCAACACAAGCAAATATGATATGAATGAAGTATGATGCTTTGCACAATATAAAGAGAGAGAGTTTAGAGACAAGTGGATCAAACGCAAACACAATGATATGTTTCGAGGTTCGAGCACCCTTGCTCTACATCCCCGCTTACACCACCGTGTAGGATTTCCAATCCACTATAACGTCCACCGAGGACTCCCACCGAGGGAACCTTCACCGAGAAGGATTTTACAACAATGAAGTACCGAACTCCTCTCTCAAACAACCACCTCACAACCGAGGGGTAGGCCCGTAGCCAATACAACAACCAATCCACCTCATACTTGAGGGATACAAACCAACAACCAACTCCTCCTCACCAAGAGGGAGTAAACACCAATCTCCACCTCACAATAGAGGGAGCAAACCAACAACCCAAATCACAACCTCAACCTCTACCAAGGAGGGAGCAACCAAATAATGAGAGTTTACAAAGGTGGTCTCTTTCAACCACAAACAACTTCCTTTTTCTTTTTCATAAAACAAGATCCTAATAGATTAGGATAGAAGATAGCTCAAGTGTGAAAAACTAGGTGTTTGGAAAACAAGCAACAAAGAAAAATACTTGGGAAAATTCTTGCAAAAGATATAGAATGAAAACCAAGACAAATCTCCCAAAATCCTCTTTTCTTTGATTTTTCCAAAAACCTAAAACAATAAAGATTGAAAGATTAAAGCCCCAAATACTTTTGAAAACTCTTTAAAAACACTTAAGAAGGTCTGGAATTTTTGCACTTGAAACTTCTACAAAAACTATGAAGAGATGGGGTATATATAGCCCCAATACAAAACTAGCCGTTAGAGCTGAGCTGGCAGCTCTGACAGGCAGCGGTCGACCGGCACGGTCGACCGCCAACGGTCTAAAATATGACCGTTGGGCAACCACGGTCGACCGGCCCGGTCGACCCAAACAAACAGAGAGCTCTGCTCTCAGACCGGTCGACCGTCCCGGTCGACCGTCCCAATGGCTCCAAACATGCACAGATTTGTGCACGTCGGTCGACCAGTCCGGTCGACCGACCTCAGCCCTAGTCGACTAGTCAGGTTACTAGTCGACTTGGTTGAAGCCTGGAACAGAAAATTGGATAAAAACATGTTTTGAAAATACTTATATCTTTTCTAAAACTTCCATAAAAACTTGTTTTATCATTTTATTTTAAAACACAAACTAGTGATAAAAATTTCAAGACATATATCAATCATATCAATTCATTTTTGAGTCTTGCAAATTTTATCAAAAACAAAACTTGTATTTTTATCAAACTTGATTTTTCCAATAGGAAAACTGATTTTCCTAAAAATTCATGAATAGACATATCAAAATAAGTTTGTTTAAGATATGAAGCATGTATGTATATTGAACACATCTAATATACATAAAAACCATGTAAACTTGTTTTGATCTACTATTCATGAAAACCAAATCCAAAACATAAAAACGTGTGTGTTGTGCACTTGAGCATATCAACTATACTAAACTTTACAAATGGATCTAAAACACACTATCTAAACTATGGATACCTAAGTCTTCTTGATGATCTTCATCTTCAAGTTGACTTGCTCCAAAACTCCATCCATAGGCTAGGCAATGTGTGATCTTGAAGCTTTGGCCCTGGAATCATCATGAAAAACTTCTAAACACCTTGTTGAAGCTAATCACCAACTAATATCTTGGTTAAAGATCTGAAACTTAAACAACATAAGATTATTAGTAAACATAACTACATGAGTTAATCATCATCAAAACTAGGGTGGAAGGCATTTGGGCTAACAATCTCCCCTTTTTGATGATGATAAAACTCATGGAGTTATATATGCATGGATTAAAGTTAAACTTCAAAGAAGCTCCCCCTTAACTCATGCATAAACAAATAAATAAAATATGTGACAATGAAGCTCATAAATATATATGCAAATGTATGACATGTATGCAAATACAACATGTCAAATAATCATAAAAGTCATCAAGTTCTTATCTCCATACATTTGCAAAACAAAACATATATGCATATCTTTTATTTATTTGTTAAGCATGAGAAAACTAAACACAAGTATGCATATAAACATGTATACATCAACATGTATAAAACATATTCTAGAAGCTCTAGATACCAATTAAATTAATAAAATATTAACAAAACACTAGATGCTCTAGATACCAATAAAACTTAATATATGCAAAAACATAAGTATGCATATATAAAAACATGTACCAATCATGCATAGAAGTAATTTGTGTTTTATATATGCATGTTAAACTCTCAAATAATTCTCCCCGTTTTGTCAATCATCAACAAAGGGGTAAACAATCGAAACAATAAATAATAATGAGGGGTAAAAATCTTTCTCCCCTATTATGTCAATCAAAACAATAAAACAATGTTCTCCCCTTTTTGTCTAAAACAAAAACAAGGTCAATAAGGGGTGACAATCAATTTGGATATCAATTGAAAGGAAACAAATAAGAAAAATATTGATACCAATTTTAAACAAAACACATGAAAAATCTTGATACCAATTGATATTAAACATAATAAATTTTGAACGTTTAAACAAAATTTTGATACCAATTGTAAATAATTTTCATATAAAACATATGATACCAATATGAAATTTTCAATCATAAAGTAAGGGAGTGGGAAAAAAAACCAATTGAAAAATCACCAATTGAAAGACAAAATTAAATTTCCCCCCTTTATGAAATACCAACTAAAATGATGCATGGGCTTGATACCAATTTAAAAGTAATCAATTAAAACAAAATTGAAGATCAAGCACTAGCATAAACAAGATTTTGTGAAAGATTTATATCTTAAGCACAAATAAAACAAGTATATGTGTATGAAATAGAATGAGTACCAATCACCAATAGATGATACCAATTGAAAATATACATACACAATAAACATACGAGTATACAAAAAGATCAAAATGATACCAATTGACATAACAATAAAAGCATGGTATAACTCATATAATCTAATCCTCCAATCATGGTTCAAGTTTTAAATGATTTTCACTGTAAAGCATACATGAACATGATCTCCCTTCCAACCGCCCTTGGAAGGTAGGGGTTTTCAAAAATAGATTTGAAAATAAGCTTAGTTTGAATAACTCTACCAAAATGAAGAATACCGTAACTAGTTAAATGGAAAATCTTTTAAACTAGTACGAAATCCTTCAAGTAAGGAATACAACAAAAATAATTTTTCATAAAACATGAAATCCACATGATATCAAACACTCAAGTCAATGAAGCATAAATATGACTCATGAAAACAAAACACATGAGTAAATAAGAAATGTGAGTGTACAAATATAATGTGAAGAACATGATCATGAAAATATACAATTTAGCTCAATATTCCTTTAAACAAGAAAACACGAAAATCATTAAAACTTATTTAATCTTCAAGGCATATGTATGTCTAATACAAACTAAAGTATACATACATATCCAAAACACAATGAGTCCACAAAATATATGCATTAAGGCACGTGGCTCAAAAAGGATAAACATGTATATCTAATAGTTTGGACAAGATAGTCATATACATGAAGTTAAACAATTCAACACAAAATCAAGAAAAACTAAATATACATCAAAACAAATTTCATTTCAAGGTATATGTATGAATTGTCAACACAATAAGTATACATACACATCCCTAAACACAATTGAGTCCATATATAGATTTGCATGAAAGGCAAATGACTCAAAGGGTATACATGTATATCTTAAAGTTTGGCAATACAAACATATACATGAAGTGAAACACACAATCATAAGACAAATTCAAAAATGAGAATACAAGTTTAAAATGTATGAATCATCAAAACTAGACTATACTAGCATATTTAATGGGTTCAAATAAGCATTCAACTCAAACATATATAGATTTATTTGTGGCCCACTATATGCACGAATATATACCTAGTCTTAATGAAAACTAACATCTAAACATGTAATCAACACATGAAGCATAAAATACGATAAATATTAACATGATAAACTTAAACATGATTATTATGCAAATCCACATGTTATTAAACCTATGATAAACATGATAACTAAAACAAACGGTGAGAACACAAAATATGGGTCCATATAAACATGGGTGTCTCAAAATGCTATACATGCATGTCAAGAATCTAATGAACATGGCATTATCATAATAATCACCAAATAATGAAACATGCTATAAACATCAAAGATATGAAATACAAATCATATATGATCAATATGTACATGCATGTGCATTAGATCTAGGTCATACAAATTAGTTTAACCAAGGTGAAAACACAAAAATATAAGTCCATATAAAACATGGATGTTTCAACCAACTAATAAGTATAACACTAATCTAATTAACATGGCATATTCATGATGATCACTAAACATCAAATCATGCTATGAAAGATAAACATGGAAAGCATGTAAACATAAGGAGTTAGAGATTCGATACCAAAACCAATGAGGGCACCACTCTAGTTCTCCAAAACAAACCTTCCCTTGAAAGTGATGCATCCAATTGATTTTCCTTTTAAGTCCGAAACGCATCCACTCCAAGGTGTCATCACTCTCACGTCATGTGAGAGCCCACACCTACATCAAAAACTTTAGGGGTGGTCTTTGGTACCCATATCTTCTTGGGTCCATGGGGGTTAGTACCTTCTCTAACCCAAACAAACTTCTTTGCTAAATTCTCAATATGTAAACGATCATAGCAAAATTTAGCAAGATGGCCTTTTCGGCCACAATGTGTACATGTGTACACATGTGCATACATGTGTTGATGGTGTCCGTGTGGAGCATGTGTATGTCGTGGAGGGTGTGCATGCATAAAAGTTGAAACTTGTTTCTTACGAACCAAGGTTTCCAAGCGTGTATGGTTCTTAGCACATTGGCTCATAGTGGAGCCCAAACAATCCATTTTCTTCTTTAACATATTTATATCATTTTTAATCATAGAAGAAGTGGAGCATGCAAGGGGTGATCTAGGTGAAACTACCCTAGCATGGCAAGCATGTTCATCAATCTTATTTTGCAAAACTTCATTTTTCTTTGAACAAACATTCAAATCATTTGAAATAGAAATTATTTTATTTTTCAAAGTAACATTCTCTTTTAAAACAAAATCAACTTTCGAAGACAAGTTTTCATTTTTCTTCAAAATAACATGGCAATCATTTTAGATTTTAAAAATTCATTTTCTTTTAGTGCAAGTTCCAATTGAGATCTCAATGAATCCCTTTCATTATAGACCTCAACCTTCTCTTGCAAAGCACAATCAAGTCTAGAATGCAAACTTTTATTTTCATTTTCAAGTCCTAGACTTTTCTTTTTCAAAATTTTATATTTTTCTATTAATTTTTCACACACAATAGATAGTTCTTCATTTAAGGCATGAGCATCATAATCATCACATGAAGAACTAGAGCAATCATCACTATCATCCAAGTGGGGTTCCGAATGTACCTCAAGGGAGTCATTCCCTTGGACCATGAAGCATTGTGAATCGGATTCTCCACTAGATTTCTCCGGTTGATTTGGCAATAGAGGCTCGGAGGTGGTGGTGGTTGTCAACAAATTCCACACTGCAAAGGCGGAATCAATATTAGAAACACATAAAAGATAATCTTTAGATAAAGTGCTTCTAATGGCCTCTAGGGCTTGTGCATTGGCCCCTATATGATTGCTATCACTAAGGAAGGATTCCTTGGTAATGGCAAGGTAAACTTTATGACCTAGGGTTTGTAAATAAACGGTCATCCTAATCTTCCAAACATGAATGTTGGAATGGTCAAACATAGGTGGGGTCATGAAGGCCATGGTAAACTATATGTGTGCAAACAAGCAAATGCAAACAATAGATTAGCAAGCAAATGGATCTCACTCTTAGGATGTTAAGCCTAAGTATCAGGAGCACCTGCTCTGATACCAATTGAAAGAAACACCTAGAGGGGGGGTGAATAGGTGTTTGTGCTAATCTAAAACTAAATGCAAAACTAAGTGAGCTAAATGCGGAAGCTAATGCAAATTTTGCAACACACTTAGTACAATCAACAAGTGTAGCCGAATTCCCCGTGAAGGGCTCTGGACTAACTCCTCTTGATTCCCCTTGAATGGGTTGAGGTGCTATGTGAAGCTCTTGTTGATTAGGTACAAGTGAGGCACACACAAACAACCAAGCATATACAAGATATAGCAATGTGAATTATGCAAGGCACAACACAAGCAAATAGATATGATATGACAATATGAATTATGCTCAACACAAGCAAATATGATATGAATGAAGTATGATGCTTTGCATAATATAAAGAGAGAGTTTAGAGACAAGTGGATCAAACGCAAACACAATGATATGTTTCGAGGTTCGAGCACCCTTGCTCTACATCCCCGCCTACACCACCGTGTAGGATTTCCAATCCACTATAACGTCCACCGAGGACTCCCACCGAGGGAACCTTCACCGAGAAGGATTTTTACAACAATGGAGTACCGAACTCCTCTCTCAAACAACCACCTCACAACCGAGGGGTAGGCCCGTAGCCAATACAACAACCAATCCACCTCACACTTGAGGGATACAAACCAACAACCAACTCCTCCTCACCAAGAGGGAGTAAACACCAATCTCCACCTCACAATAGAGGGAGCAAACCAATAACCCAAATCACAACCTCAACCTCTACCAAGGAGGGAGCAACCAAATAATGAGAGTTTACAAAGGTGGTCTCTTTCAACCACAAACAACTTCCTTTTTCTTTTTCCACAAAACAAGATCCTAATAGATTAGGATAAAAGATAGCTCAAGTGTGAAAAACTAGGTGTTTAGAAAACAAGCAACAAAGAAAAACAATTGGGAAAATTCTTGCAAAAGATATAGAATGAAAACCAAGACAAATCTCCCAAAATCCTCTTTTCTTTGATTTTTCCAAAAACCTAAAACAATAAAGATTGAAAGATTAAAGCCCCAAATACTTTTGAAAACTCTTTAAAAACTCTTAAGAAGGTCTGAAATTTTTGCACTTGAAAACTTCTACAAAAACTATGAAGAGATGGGTATATATAGCTCCAATACAAAATTAGCCGTTAGAGCTGAGCTGGCAGCTCTGACAGGCAGCGGTCGACCGGCCCGGTCGACCGCCAACGGTCTAAAATATGACCGTTGGGCAACCACGGTCGACCGGCCCGGTCGACCCAAACAAACAGAGAGCTCTGCTCTCAGACCGGTCGACCGTCCCGGTTGACCGTCCCAATGGCTCCAAACGTGCACAGATTTGTGCACGTCGGTCGACCGACCTCAGCCCTAGTCGACTAGTCAGGTTACTAGTCGACTTGGTTGAAGCCTGGAACAGAAAATTGGATAAAAACATGTTTTGAAAATACTTATATCTTTTCTAAAACTTCCATAAAAACTTGTTTTATCATTTTATTTTAAAACACAAACTAGTGATAAAAATTTCAAGACATATATCAATCATATCAATTCATTTTTGAGTCTTGCAAATTTTATCAAAAACAAAACTTGTATTTTTATCAAACTTGATTTTTCCAATAGGAAAACTGATTTTCCTAAAAATTTATGAATAGACATATCAAAATAAGTTTGTTTAAGATATGAAGCATGTATGTATATTGAAACATCTAATATACATAAAAACCATGTAAACTTATTTTGATTACTATTCATGAAAACCAAATTCAAAACATAAAAACGTGTGTGTTGTGCACTTGAGCATATCAACTATACTAAACTTTACAAATGGATCTAAAACGCACTATCTAAACTATGGATACCTAAGTCTTCTTGATGATCTTCATCTTCAAGTTGACTTGCTCCAAAACTCCATCCATGGGCTAGGCAATGTGTGATCTTGAAGCTTTGGCCCTGGAATCATCATGAAAAGCTTCTAAACACCTTGTTAAAGCTAATCACCAACTAATATCTTGGTTAAAGATCTGAAACTTAAACAACACAAGATTATTAGTAAACATAACTACATGAGTTAATCATCATCAAAACTAGGGTGGAAGGCATTTGGGCCAACAATATATTAGTTTTCAATTAATTTCCTACGCTCCTAATGAAAAATATTTTCAATTGGTATCAAAAGTGTAAAATATTTTCAATTGGTACTAATTTTTACAATTGGTATCAAGATTTCCTATATATTTATATCTTTCAATTGATATTCTTCAAAATGTTTTGTTTATTTTCAATTGGTATCATAAATTGGTATCATGATGTTTCGATGTATACCTTCGTACTAAATTAATATATTTTTCAATTGGTATCATAATGTTTTGATCTGTATTGCTTATATGCAAGGGAAGCTTAACATCTTCTCTATATATAGATTCATATTGAGTGTCTGTCATATTGAAGTGATTGACCTTTCTTTGGTATGTAGTACACGTGTGTAGTAGGAGCTTCACATCTCTTTTTATACATTGCATATTATGCTTTATGTGATTAGGGTTTAATCATCTCTTTTCATATAAATGCATGTATGCAAGGGGAGTTAACTTCACGTCTCTCCTCTTCATGAATGTATATAGCATATATATCTTTATTGTTTTGTTTTATCCAAAAAGGAAGAAAAATATTATTTATGCCTTTATTGTTTGTACCCCTTTGTTGATGAATTGACAAAAAGGGGGAGAGATATTTTAGAGCTTGATATATGCATGTTTTGTTTAAATATGCATGTTTGTTTAAATTTGTTATCTTTTACCATTGGTATCAAGAGCATCTTTTGTTGGTATCAAGAGCTTTTGTTGGTATCAAGAGTAACATTTTTTTAAGAACATTTTTATTTTAAAATTGGTATCAAGAGCATGTTTATTTCATTGGTATCAAATATCATGTTTATACATATCTATGTTGAGCATTCACAGCATATCTTTATTGTTTATTGCTATGCATGAGTTAAGGGGGAGCTTGAAGCTTAACTTTAATCCATGCATATATAACTCCATGAGTTTTGTCATCATCAAAAAGGGGGAGATTGTTGGCCCAGAGGCCCTTCACTCTAGTTTTGATGATGATTAACTCATGTAGTTATAGTTTACTAATAATCTTGTGATATTTAGTTTCAGATATTTGATCAAGATATTAATAGGTGATTAGCTTCAACAAAGGTATTTTGGAGCTTTCACATGTTGATTCAAGAGCTCGAGCGTTAAGATCGCATCTAGCACTCATTTGGAGTCAAGCTCGTTGGATCGTGTTTGGATCGAGTCGACTTGGAGAAGGAGTTCTACAAGAAGATCTCGGTTTGTTTAGTTTAAGATTATGTTTAGATCTTATGTTAAAGGTAGATAGTGTTGACACGCTCAAGTTCACAATACACACACAAGTTTAAAAGTTTCATGTTTTAGTTTTTGGTTTAACCGGTTTCGGTTTTTCATATATATAATTTTCATGAATAGATAGAATCAAAACAAGTTTACATGGTTTAATGTATATGAGATTTGATCTATATACATCTATGCTTCATCTATTTAGAAAAACTTACTTTGATAGTCTATTTCATGAGTTGAAGTTTTGTATTTAAACAAAACTTATTTTTAGATTTCATGTCAAAAACATAGATATAATATCCTTCATGTATATTAGATTCTATCTATATACTATATGCTTAAAAGTTGTTTCAATATCATGTTTTTGTACTTGCATGAGTTTTGGAGAAAACGGTTTTCCAATTCAAAATTTCAGGTTTTGAAAAATACGGATTTTGATTTAAGGCAAATTTTCAAGAACACAAAAATGATTCAAATTGTTTAGAATATGTGTTGAATTTTACTCACACATATTTATATTTCAAAGATCTAATACTGATTTTTGTGAAATTTATGTGATTTTATGGGATTTAATTAAAGTCAAAAACTCAAGTTTTTAATCCCCATAATTGTCTGACCTGGCTGTCTGCCTGTCGACCGGAACGGTCGACCGAGGCAGAAGTCGGTCGACCGGTCCGGTCGACCGACGTGCACAGAACGTGCACGCAGCCCAGGCTGGGAGGCCGATCGACCGGGTCGATCGACCACCAGAGAGCTTCTGCTCTCTGGAAATGGCCCCGGTCGACCGTCCGGTCGGCCGACAGAGAGCTCTGCTCTCTGTTTCCAGTCTCCGGTCGACCGGCTGGTCGACCGGTGGCTCAACGGTCGTAGATATGACCGTTGGTGGTCGATCGGAAGTGCAATGGGCAGATTTTTTATGGGTCTATAAATACCCACTTCTTGAGCTAATTTCACCAAGAATTTCAAGCGCAAAATTTTCTATCTTTCAGCAAGTTTTTAAAAGAGTTTTAGTGCCAAAAGATTTAATCTTTATTTGTTTTTAAAAGGGTTGGAAAAAATCAAGAAAAGGAGAAGTCTTTGGGATTGATTTTTGATCTTCATTTCTATAGCCATTCTAGAAGTTTTCCCAAGAGTATTTCTTTGTGTTTTTGATTTTCAAACTATTTATATTCTCACACTTGAGCTATCATATCTATCCTATCTATTAGGATCTATTTTGTGGGAAAATTGATTTGTGGTTGAGAGAGACCACAAAGTGTTGTAGCCCTCCTTACTTTGTGACATCCCTCTAGTGAGAGGTGATTGTGTTGATATCCCTCTAGTGAGAGGTGATTGTGGAGGTTGTGTTAGAATCCCTCTAAGTGTAAAGGTGATTATTGGTGTGTTGGCTAAGTGCCTTATCCCTCAAGTGTGAGGTGATTGTGATTGTGTGGCTTTGTGCCTATCCCTTATTTATGAGGTTGATATTGTGTTGGCTTTGTGCCTTGCCTCTAGTGAGAGGTTGTATTTGTTGAGAGAGGAGTTGTGTACTCCCAAGTTGTATTTGCCCAAATCCTCAGTGGAGGTTCCCTGTGTGGGAAGTCCTGTGTGGACGAGTTAGTGGAAATCCTTCTGTGTGAAGGCGGGGATGTAGAGCTGTGTGCTCGAACCTCGAAACATATCTTGGTGTTTGCGTTTGATCCACTATCTCTAACTCTCTCTCTCTCATATTATGCCTTACATCATTTCATATTGTTTATATCATTTATATGCTTGGATTTGTTTGTGTGCCTCACTTGTGTTCAACCAAGAGAGCTTCATATTGCACCTCAACTCTTATTTAAAGGAATTTACAGGAGATAGTTCAGAGCCCTTCATCGGGAATTCGGCTACACTCTTTGGTTATACTAAGTATATTGCATTTAGTTTTTAATTCTGCATTATTTGTGATTAGATTAGCCATACACCTATTCACCCCCTTCTAGGTGTACTTTCAACCTTATCAAAAGATCTTTTTTTTGTTGAGATAGCGATTTGGTCTCATCCTCGAGCGCGCTCTCCCCTCCATTTCTCCTATAAATGCCTACAAATTCAGAGGTAAAGGGACGATAAAGCAGAGAATAGAATAGATTCTTATATAAGTTTAACTTAGGTTTTTCTTTCTCTTTTAAATGTAATTTTTATTTTTTTATGTAACTAAGATCGAAGAATAGTTTCATGGGAGAATAAGAGTAATGCTTATACTGAGAGTGACACCGGTGTAAGTATTCTTCCTTTCTTTCATTGTTATTTAATTTTAATCAAAATTTATTTTTTACTCTTGTTTTTGTTGCTTCTCTCTTCTGTGTTTATGAATCCAAACAACTCCAATAGCTTCGAAGTTGCCTCGCCCTTGTAAGTACCGTTAATGGCCTATGGTGATGAACATCCATTTCTATGGTAGTATAGCTTGCACCTTCATTTCGTAGTGTAGATCGAGAATGGGGAAGATCTCATTTGTCATGCTTCGTTCGCCTTCAAGCAAAGGTACATCGGGTAAGTCATCAACCAGAAGAGGTAGGTAAGTTCTTTAGTTTTCTTTTCCTTTCTTTTAATCCTTAGTTTAGATCATCACCAACTCTTAACTCTATTCACTTTTTCACTTTCTTTATATAATTTTATTTTCTATTTTCTCTATCTACTCCAACCTACCACTTTCACAATTTAATATAACTTATTTTTCTTTTCTTTTAAAGAACAAGAGAAGAACTTTAACCATTTTTTATGAACTAAAGAGAACTTACAAAATGCTTCCATCGCTAGTCCCTCTTTGTGGATCACCACCCGCATAGCTACTTGCTATAGCGATAGAATTAAGAACTTGCACTTTTATTTTTCAATTTTTCAATTTTATATTTTTTGTGCAGGTCTGAACTCAATCAAATTTTAGCACCGTTATCGGGGAGGAACGGTAAATTTTCATTTTATTTTTTGATTTACTTAAACAATTTAACCTTTTCTTCTTTGTTTTTGTGTGCAAGAGCTGAATTCAGGAATCGAAGAGCTGCAATTGATATATTGCTACTTTGTGCCTCTTCCCAAGAAGGCAGAGCATCAGAGCCCACAATTGTGCCGTGAAAATGCGACAAAAGTCGTGTTTCCGTAGCATTTGTGGTGGACTACTAATTGATTTTTTTGAGATGCTTCATACTACAAAAAATAGATTCTGCATGTGTTAGATTTCCTTATTAATTTATTTTGCACACTATATTTAATTCAACAGTAAAGTGATTGTTTCTAAATGTTAAAAATGGTCTAGACTTGCATTTAGGTACGTGTCTAATTCATTTATCTTTTACATTACTGTTGAAGAGTACTGGAGTAAAGGTACGTGTGCATAGCATATAATATAGGAACACTTTTGAATTGTTTACATTGCTTAAGTGTTGCTTTTCATATACATGTACACGTTGCGCTAAATTGATTTAAGAGCTTGTCGTATAAAAAAGATAAGGCGGGAAGTCATTACCCTCCCTTAGGCGAAACCTCGAAGAACAGTGGTTTGGCATAATTAGGCCCGTTGCTCAGGCACGGATACCTCCCACTGTCTTACCCTTACCTGGCCAATTAACTTGTGGTCAGATTCTACAATATACCCCCGTGAACATTCTAACCAGTTAGGAGTCGTCTAGGTCTAAGGTCTACCCTAACTTAGGTTAATTTTTTGTTTGTTTGTTTTCTTGTTTTTATTTTTTTGGGACATCTTTGTGATATGGATTACAATTATAATTATTCCAATGCATATAGTAATCATACTTCACCCCGACTTCTTTTGACTCGGATATTATCAACCTGGCATTTCATAACTCTAACCAACTAAGTATGCCGGATTGGTCTTATCCGAATCAATATATGCCCCAGCCCTAATACTATGTACTTGACTGGAACAATCATCACCACTCTTCACAGAGTCAGTGGGGATACAACTCCCCCGAGTTATATAGTCAAAAACCTAACCAACATCCAGCTTCATATACCTCTTTTCGAACAACCAATAGAAGAACCAATTGACTGAGAAAAGAGGATGGAAGCCTCTGAAGAGCTCGAGCGATGAATTCAAAATCTAGAAGACTCGAAATCCCATAAAAGTTTTCAAATCCAAGAGCCTTACTCCATTTTTCAAGTCCCACAACAAGAAGAACAAACCGACTTAGAAAAAAGTATAGAATCCATGATTCAATTCCAAAGAGATCCACTCGATATGATAGAAGTAAGACTTAGTCGATTGGAAAACATGCGTAGGAATAAGAAAATTTTTCCTACCCAATCTTTGACTATTTTCGACACTTCTAGCCATATTGATGAAAACTAAGAATCATGGTATCTTGAAGACTTTGATCAAGATTCAATTTCACCACAAAACCTTGAACTTGACCAATATCAATCCATTAACAAATTGGCAAGTTTTCATTTTAATGAGATTGAACTTGATTATGAATGTGAACCTGATCCCCAACCTTGTGATTCAGTTTTAATTTTCGAATCTATGTTGACTCTGATATCCTTAACTGATTTGGACTTATTTCTCGAGCCGACGTTGATTTCTGTATCCATAGATCTTGAAACCAAGCCACCAATTTTGGATAGTCACATTCCATTGATGGGAAAAGAATGTGAATTTCATTTCTTTGATTTGGCCTCAACTATTAAGCCAATTCCAACTCTCGAACTTACACTTATTTTTTCCGAGTTAGTAATGGTTCCTGAACCTATCACTCTTGAACTCAAGTCAACCATTCCACCAAGTCACATTCTTTTGTTGGACATAAGTATAGACCATGATGACTCTGTGATGATTTTCAAGACTGGTTATGTAAAGGTAATAAGTTTCATGATAAGATCTTTCATGATCCTATTCATATTGGGGATTGAAATTATGTACATAGAAAAGAGGTCAATAAAGGGAGTTCCGTAAACCACCACATTATCTCGATTGGGTAGTAACACTTGACCCAATCCGACTACCTCCGAAATCACAACCTTAAGGTAATATTTTCCTTCCCTTTCTTTTCATGCATTTATGCATTCATTCATACATTGAGAACAATGCATGAGATAGGTGTGAGAAGGGTTCTAACATAATATAACATAGGTTTTCTTTTTATATTAAAAAGCATTTTCTTTTCTTTTAAAAACTTTTTGAAAATAGGAGCAATATTTTGACATATTATTTGTAAGAAATTAAGTCAATTTTAAGGAATAGGAGAATCATAATTAGGATTTCTTATACTTGGTCAAAATAAGATTATTTGTTTGATTTCTAGGGTTAGGAAGAAACTTGAAAAACTAATTTAGTCTTGATCTTTACCTTGATGAAATATGCAACTTGATAACACTTACACACTTAGGGTTCAAAAACAGAGATTCTTATGCCTTATTAAAAAAAAGAAAAAAGAAAATAATAAAATATATATATATAATATATATATATATATATATATATATATATATATATATATATATCAAAGAATCCTCTGATTAGGCTGGGTACTTGTGCCTCATAAAATATAAGTATTCACGCCTAAAAGTGTCCATATAATAAATAAAATCCTTAATTTTGTGGCCTTATTTGCTCGAGTCCTTAAGTCCTTGAGGTATTTTCTCACCCGGTGCCCTAAGATCGTCTGGTTTGGGTGTCACTGAATAAAAGCTCGTTACATGGGTAGATTAGAAAACCTAAGAGAACTAAAAAATAATACCACCAAAAATACAAAAATATAAAAAAAATAAATAAGGCATAAGAGTTAGAGTTAAATAACCCCTAGTCAAATTTTTTCGGTCACAAAGGTGCATATGACTTAGGGTAAAGTAATAGACTAGATAAGAAATACAGTTTGACTCCTTACCTAGATTAATAAAAAGTTTTTGAATAGGGACTAAGTTTAGGAATAAAAAATTCGAATTTTCTATACCTTATAGATTACTTGAACTTTTACAATAATACTTCAAATATTTTCTCTCTTTTTCAAAATGCTATTCGAAAATACTAACACTTTGTTTCTCTTTTTTTTTGGATTTTGTGGGTGTAATCCACTACAAGCCCTTACGAGACAAAACTCGTCCTCTAGGGGTAATCTAAAGGTTTAACGGCTTGTGGTACATGATAAGTGCAATCGTGATTCCTACGAAAGTGAGTTAAGATTAGTTCTGTTTTATTGTTTTGCTCGAGGAGAGCAAAGGATAGGTGTTGGGGTGTGTTTGGACACATATATTGCATATTTGTTATTATATTCCTATACCCATTATGTAATAAATTCTGCAATTATACTGTCTTAATATCTAATTTGTGTAGGATATGATGGGAGAAGATAAATCACAAATCCAAGCCAACTAAATCAGATTCTTGGGAGGATTTAAATCACAACTAAAGATTAAGCATATCAGAGAAGATAAACCCAGATCTGATTTAGTTAAAATCAGATTTTTGAAGATCCAGTTGATTAGCTTGGAAAATTAACGAGGATAAACGAGGATAGAGGCAAATTCAGAAGTTCAAAAGCAATCCTATAAATTTACAATGGGATATCTAAAGGATTGAGATGTATATTTAAAAGAGTTAGAGAGATAAAACAAAAATAAACTGAAGATCAAGGATAAATAAATATTTATCTCCAACATTATCTCTAACCTAATCAAAAGATCTTTTCTGTTGGCAAGCAGTTTTATCCATATCTCCAACCTTATCTCCAATTTTATCAAAAGATTTTTTTTTGTTGAGATAGAGATTTGGTCTCATCCTCAAGTGCTTTCTCCCATCCCCATTTCTATTATAAATACCTGCAAATTTAGAGGCAAAAGGTATGATAAAGCAGAGAATAGAATAGATTCTTGTATATATTTAACTTAGGTTTTTTTTCTTTCTCTTTTAAATATAATTTTTAATTTTTTTAAGTAACTGAGATCAAAGAATAGTTTCATGGGAGAACAAGAGTAATGTTTGTACTTTGAGTGACACTGATGTAAGTATTCTTTCTTTCTTTTATTGTTATTTAATTTCAATCGAAGTTTCTTTTCTACTCTTGTTTTTGTTTCTCTTGTTTTTGTTTCTCTCTTCTGTGTAGATGATCCAAATAACTCCAATAGCTTTGAAGTTTCCTCGCCCTTGTAAGTGCCGTTGATGGCCTATGGTGATGAACAAGCATTTCTATGGTAGTATAGCTTGCACCTTCATTTCGTAGTGTAGATAGGGAATGGGAAAAATCTCATCTGTCATGCTTCGCTCTCCTTCAAGCGAAGGTACATCATTGATAAGGATTCCAGGTAAGTCATCAACCAGAAGAGGTAGGTAAGTTCTTTAGTTTTCTTTTTCTTTCTTTTAATCCTTAGTTTAGATCATCATCAACTCTCAATTCTATTCATTTTTTCACTTTCTTTGTATAATTTCATTTTCTATTTTCTCTATCTACTCCAACCTACCACTTTTACAATTTAACATAACTTATTTTTCTTTTCTTTTAAAGAACAAGTGAAGAACTTTAACCATTTTTTGTGAACTAAAGAGAACTTACAAAAAACTTCCATCGCTAGTCCCTCCTTGTGGATCACGACCCGCATAGCCATTTGCTATAGCGGTAAAATTGAGAACTTGCACTTTTATTTTTCAATCCCAAAATTCTGTATTTTTCTGTGCAAGTCTGAACTCAATCATTCAGAATCTTAAAGCTCAGCTCAAAAAGAAATTGGACATGAAGAATTTTAGGAGATGCCAAGAAGATCTTAGGTACGGAGATCACTCGAGATAAAGACTCAGGCAGACTTTGTCTATCACAGGAGAACTATGTTCTTAAGGTGTTGTAGAGATTCAACATGGCAGAAGTATGATCAGTCACCACTCCTTTGGCAGGTCACTTCAAATTATCCTCTAAGCAGCGTCCACAATCACCGAAAGAGGAGGAGATGTCTCGAGTACCATATGCTAGTGCAGTGGGATCACTGATGTATGTTATGGTTTGCACTAGGCCTGACTTAGCCTATGCAGTTAGTACAATAAGTCGGTCATATAAGATCCAGGAAAGCAATATTGGAAAGTAGTAAAATGGGTGCTACAATATCTGCGAGGGACTGCGAGACTAGGTTTGATATTTCAGATATTGGAAATGGAAAGTTTAGGGTACTACAAGGCTATGTTAATGCCGATTATATTGGAGATCTTGATCAGCAAAGATCTATGACGGGTTATGTGTTCATAGTAGTTGAGTGCGTAATTAGTTGGAAGGCAGAGTTGCAAGATATAGTTGCTCTTTTAACGACAGAGACTGAGTACATAGCTGTAGTTGAGGCATCAAAGGAAGTTTTGTGGTTGAGAGGATTGGTTGAGACGTTCAATATCATATAGGATTCAGTTCGGATTCATTGCAACAGTCAGAGTGCGATTCATCTCGCTAAAGATCACAGGTATCATAAGCGGACAAAGCACAATGATGTGATGTATCATAAGATACGTCAGTGGGTTGTGGATGATAAGGTGATCGATTTGGTAAAGATCAGTACGAAGAAAAATCCAGCGGATAAAATAAGGAAGACCATCCCGGTGGAGAAGTTCATAGCATCTTTGAACTTCATCAAGATTCTCCAAAGGTAAAATGGCGAACATGCTCTTGAGAGGGAGCCATGTGAAATCACAAAAAGGGGAGAAAGTAAGGCGAATGAAGTAGAGGCCAATTTCTACGAGAAACTCAATGAACATGAGTCAAAGTGGAGATTGTTAGCATTTAGAATGCCTCATATTTATTAGAGAAGAATTTAGGTTCAGGTGGAAATGTTACAAGCTTCACAGATAAAGCACGGACATGTACAAGCATTGCCCATGTTATTAGTCGACTAATAGGTTTTATTAGTCGACTAGGTCTTGGACTAGTCGATGATACTTTGGTGTGGTCGACTAGGCCCTGCAATAGAGAGTTGAATTCTCAAATTGTGTTACAGTAGTCTACTTGGTTTTGGGTATAGCCGACTAATACTTGGTATTAGTCGGCTAGTAATTTGCCCTAGTCGACTAGTGTTGAGTTCTGACAGTTTCCTAATACGTTCTGTTTTCTGTTTTAATTGGGACCTGGGTTTTCTCTTTCTCTGAGGTGGTGCTGATTTGATTGTTGAAGTTTGTATTGAACTAGGATCATTCTAAATGCCTATATAAACCCCTTAGGGGTGACCCTTTGAAGGTGTGTTAAGAATTCAAGAAAAATTCAGATTTTCACTATTGAGAGTTATGAGAGGGATCTTCTTGTACTCTTGTATTTTCTTTTCTTTTTTCAATAAAGATTTCTCTCCTCCTCTCCGTGTATGTACACACATTGCCGAACCACGTTACATCTAGTATTTTTTGGTTGTGTGGTGATTTAGTTTCAATTGCTTACTAGTAGTAGATCTTCTAAGCTTCCGCTTCTACTGCTGAGTCTTCAACCTAGTGTTTCTTTGTTGTTTGATCGGTGAGATAGATCACAACAGGCACTTGGATTCTACTTGCTTTTGCAATACAAAAAACTGTTACAAATGTCAAGCGAAGACCATACAAATAACCAGATTCAATTCATCACCTTCACAATTCCACAAACTCCTAAATCTATAAATCGAGGCCACAACTCACAAATGACGAGTGCCTTCATCAAACTAAACACAAGGCCTTCAAGATTAGCTCCAGATCTCGCAACAATTTTAATAACTTTGTTAAGCTCCTAATATGTATTGCTGCTATCGCATGCGCTTGATTACGCTACAAACTGCGTCCACAGATGAAGTGCTTCTCGATGTTCATTCTACGTTGTTGGCGGCACTTGAAATCAAGTATTTCCTGCTCCTATTTGAACAAATGCAGATATAATCTTAGTTTCTCTGTTCACAGTACATTCTCCACACTTACAGTCAACTAGTGAAGAAACAGAAACCCTCAACAGACTTGATCTATGACTACGAATTATGAATAAATTCTCTACCAGCTGACACTCTTAGCTCTAAGAAATTCAAATGTGAAAATAAATTTAATTGTTGTCACTATGACAACAGCAAGTATTTTTCAATACCTTTACCGTTTCATGCATTTTTGCATTCATGTCATACATTGGGAATAATGCATGAGATAGGTATGGGAGAGGGTATTAACATAGGATTTTCTCTTTATTGTTTTTATTTTTAGATTTTTTTAATATTTTCTAGATTTTCTCTTCTTAGGTTATTTTTTATATTTTCTTCCTTTTCATTTCTTTATAGGACAAAAGAAATTTCTTTCTTTTTTATAAAAGTTTTTTGAAATAAAAGTAAAAGTCTTGATATATTTTTAAGACAATTTAGTTAATCTTTGGAATTAAGAAAACTAAAGATAATGATTTCTTATACATGGTCAAAATAATGAATCTTATTTAAAATTATAGAATAAGAAAGAAGAATTGGAAAGATAATATGATCTTACATGTTTACCTTAGAAAATATGCATTCCACACTTATTCATTTTTTGGAATGGAAACAAAGACTTAAAAATGCTAATATATATATATATATATATATATATATATATATATATATATATATATATATATATATATATATATATATATATATATATATATATATATATACATATATTGGGGTTACTGTACCTCAGCGGCAGGCTGAGAGAGTTCTCTCAGCCGGCGGACGTGGCAACATCACCGCCCCATATCCCTAATAAATTTTGGCGGACAAAATCCTGAAAAATCCGCCTAATTTACTGTCAGTCACGTCAACTTTGTATTTTCCGAAAATACCCTCCCTCACAACCTTTTACCTTATGTTAAAAATTTGTCTTTCAAAAAAAATTTACAGCTCTAAAATTTCAACCGGCGATTCTGATTCAATTAGTTATTTTCTTTCACAAATTTGATCCGTTTTTTAAAAAATATTTTGCAACTGATGGCGCCGAAGAAATCATCCGTCGAAAAAGGTACTACAAAAATGATATTTTCAAAAAATTTTAGCATTTATGTATTTTAATAGTTTTAAAATTTTTCCAGATTTATTTCAGGGTCGCAATTTTTTTTTTTTATATAAATCTTGGAACCATGGTCGCAATTAAGAAAGAGATTTTGAAACTTTAGATGACGAATAAATTTTTAAATTTATAAATTTTGTAACACGACGATAAAGGTCCTATTTTTTTCAAAATTTTTTTTATTTCCTTCTATTTTTACTATGTCGCAGTATTTTCGAAAAAGTGATATGCATACACTGCATGCGACCTCGGTCGCAGTTGATAAAATTATAGTTTCAGATTTGTGCGACTTTGGAAATTTTTTTTTTTGGACCTTTCCTTGTAGCCGAATGCGACGTTGGTCGCAGTATATGAAACTTACTTTTTTTTTCTTACATACTGACGACATGGGGTCGCAATTGTTTAAATATGAGTTGTCGTCTTTTGCGACTAAGGTCGCAGTGTATTTAACGTCATTTGTTTTATCATACTTGGTCGCAGCTGTTTATGATTGCACAATAGTCTTTTGCGACCTTGGTCGCAGTGTCGAACCGGGTCGCAGTTGTTTCTGATTGCACTGTAGTCTTATGCGACCTTGGTCGCAGTGTCGTCCCTGATACAAGTTTATGTTTGCAATGTATGACTGCGACCGTGGTCGCAGTTTATTTAAAAAATATGCTTTTTAAAAACATTGGTCGCAGTGTATGATTGCACTGTAGTCTTATGCGACACTGGTCGCAGTGTCGTCCGGGTGCAAGTTGTTAGTGTTTGCATTGTATGACTGCGACCGAAGTCGCAGTTTATTAAAAACAAATATGCCTTTTACCCCCTTATAATTTTTAAATGATCATTGGTCTGAACTGTTTAATTTTTCTTACTATGTAGGTAAACAACAGATAATGGTTCGTCCTCTGAGATCAAGCCTGAAACCTATGTGCGAGTTCATGAAGAAATTTAAAAAGTACATTCAGGCAGATTTCGTAGAGGCGATCAAGAATACCCCATTTGGCCCAATCTTCATGTCCTTCTACAATGAAGAATTTGGAGCTGAAAAGGGTCTAAAATCAAACGTTGCAGTACTGCGTATTTTAGACCAGTATGATAGGGATACAAGGACATTTAGAATTGGGGGCAAACAGATTGAGTTAACAGTTGAGGATGTTGCCCTCACATTTGGTCTACCTATCATTGGGGCAGATTTTGTGATGAATAAAACATGTACGATGAAAGATAGAGGGGTGATAAAATATTATTTCCCCAATATAAAGAAGATCACTAAAGTATCCATTGAAGATACTTTGGATGATCTTCTGGTCAAGAAGAGGAGGAGGCGTGAAGTAGATGTGACAAAGGATGAACAGCTTGAGTAGCAAATGACTTTACATGAAATTATAAGAGACATGCACAGACTTGCAGCTCAAGACTTTACCACATTAATCATCCTATACATGTCGGCCACTCTTTTCTTCTCTGGCAGTAAATGCACGGTGCCGTGGTATATTGTGGAACAGATTGCCAATATGCAGCTGATGAGGACAATATGCTGGGCAAAAGCTGTTTGGCAATTCCCTATTGAGTCAATGGACATCTTCAGGCAAACCACGTACGAGCTGCAAGGATGCTCCGTGCAAATAATTGTAAGTACAAATCTCAAATTTGGCCAACATTATATGAAATTTACCCAAAAAAAATTGTGAATATCTGTGTAAACTAATTTAATTTTCCTTTTTTGCAGTATTGGCTATGTGAGAGGGCTCCTATTTTTGAGCCGAGGTCTGGTTTGGAGGACATAACCCCACGCGTTTTAAGATGGGACCTCCAAAATATTAGTAGATCTCTACTTGAAGTTGATCTAAGTGAGATTGACAGCAATATTATAAGTTAGACTTATTTTTATGTTCAGTACAAATAAAATGAGACCATAGTCGCAGTATTGAGCTGCACCTTTCGCAGTTCGTTTTGTGCCTGATAAACAATGTGCGACCATGGTCGCATTCTCCTGAAAATACCTTTTACATGGAATGCGACCATGGTCGCAGTGTTTAGCTGCATGGCTTGGCAGATAATTTGGGCATGACAAACATACTGCGACCATGGTCGCATTCTTTTCAAAAAATACTTCATAAATAAACTGCGACCATGGTCGCAGTATCATTATTTCATTGTTTTATTTTTAACTTACCTTTTTCTGTTTATTTTTAGATTTTGAATCGAATGGCCAACATCTCTATTGCTGAAAAAATATGGTTGGCCTTCCTATTGAAGGGGAAGAGGAGGAGGAAGAAGAAGAAGCAGAAGATGAAGATGAAAGGAGAAGAAGAAGAAGGAGATGAAGGAGGCCATACATATAATGAAGCTTACATCCCGGCGGAAAAGGAGCCAGAACCGGCTGAAACGAGAGAGCAAGAACCAGTTTTTGAAGGTTATTTGCCACCTTCAACGGATGTTCAAGCAGAAGAAATAAAACAATTGAGGTCTCAAAATCAGTACTTGATAGAATATGTTTCTCAGCTTGAAAAAAATTGAAAATATGGAGACTGAGAACAGACTCAAGACTGATTAAAAATTAAAAAGGAGAGAAAAAAGAGAGAAGAAAAAATAAAAAAGGCAGCAGAGGAAATTAAAAGTTAAAGAAGAGGAAGTAGAAGAGCTACTGAGAGCAGCCGCTGCTGCGAAGAAGGAGAAGGAGAAGAAGAAGGAAGAAGAGAAGGAAAAGGAGGAGAGGAGGAGAGAAGTGGAGGAGAAGGAGAATAGAAGAAGGGAAGAGGAGGAGAATGAAAGGAGAATGAGGGAAGAAGAGGAGAAGGAGAAGAAGAGGAGGGAAAAGGAGGAGCAGGAAAAGGAGGAGAAGAGGAGGAAAAGGAGAAGCAGGAAAAGGAGGAGAAGAGGAGGAAAAGGAGAAGCAGGAAAAGGAGGAGAGGAGGAGGGAAGTGGAGGAGAAGGAGAAGGAGAATAGAAGAAGGGAAGAGGAGGAGAATGAAAGGAGAATGAGGGAAGAAGAGGAGAAGGAGAAGAAGAGGAGGGAAAAGGAGGAGCAGGAAAAGGAGAAGAAGAGGAGAGAAAAGGAGGAGAAGGAAAAGGAGGAGAGGAGGAGAGAAGAGGAGGGGCAGGAGAGGAGGAGGAGGGAAGAGGAAGAGAATGAGAAGAGAAGGAAGGTGTTGGAGGAGTTAAAGAAGAAGAGGGAGGAAAAGAGGAAAGTGGAGGAAGAGGAAATTAGAAGGAAGGGTGAAGAGGAAAAGGAGCACAGAAGAATGAAGGAACAGATGGAGAAGCAGGCTGAAGAGGATGTTGGCCCAAAGGCCTTCGACTCTAGTTTTGATGATGATTAACTCATGTAGTTATGTGTACTAATTATCTTGTGATGTTTAAGTTTCAGATCATTAATCAAGATATCAGTTGGTGAAAGCTTCCACACATCTTTCACATGTTGATTCAAGAGCCCGAGCGTCAAAGATCATATATAGCACTTGCTCTGTGGATCAAAGAGTTTTAGATCGAGTCGGCTTGGAGATTGCGCTCTACAAGAAGACTTAGGTATCCTAGTTTAGTTTTGTGTTTAGATCCAAATTGTAAAGATTAGAATAGTATGATAAGCTCAAGTTCACAACACACACGTATCATGTTTTGGTTTTCGATTTTTGGTTTAACCGATTTTGGTTTGCATGAATAGATATTATATCAAAACAAGTTTACATGGTTTAATGTATATTAGATTTGTTCTATATACATGCATGCTTCAACTCTTAGACAAACTTACTTTGATATACCTATTTCATGTGTTTTAGGTTTTGTGTTTTAACAAAACTTATTTTTGGAATTAAAGTCAAAAACTATGATATATATATATATATATATATATATATATATATATATTTTGTTTCATGTATATTGGATTTCTATCCATATGCATCATGCTTCAAAGTGTTTAAGTATCATATTTTTGTACTTGGAACAGTTTTGGACAAAACGTATTTTCTATTCAAAATCCAAGTTTTAGAAAATACAGTTTTTGGTTTTTGGTAAAAATGATTAGACACAAAAATAGTTCATATTGATTGATATTTGAGCTAAACTTTTTACCACATGTTTATATATCAATGCAAAATGATAAAACTATTTTTGGTGATTTTTAGAAAAGATAAAAGAATTTTTAAACATATTTCTAATTGAATTTTCTGTTCCAGGCTTCAACCAAGTCGACTAGTAACCTGACTAGTCGACTAGGGCTGAGGTCGGTCGACCGGGCCGGTCGACCGACGTGCACAAATCTGTGCACGTTTGGCAGCTTTGGGACGGTCGACCGAGACGGTCGACCGGACTGAGAGCAGTCTGCTCTCTGTTTGTTTCGGTCGACCGGGCGGTCGACCGGTAGCAGCCAACGGTCAAAAAATGACCGTTGTGAGGTCGACCGGGCGGTCGACCGCCAGGGTATTTCTGGCAGTTCTGCTGCCAACGGCTATTTTCTGGATTAGCCTATAAATACCCTTTTGGCAAGAGTTTTTCTCTAAGAATTTTTGTGCGAATTTTTACATACTCTCTTGTGTTTTTACAGCAATAAAAAGAAGTTTTTGAGCTTGATTTGAACAATCTATTTGGTGTTTGTGTTAGGGTTTGGAAAATCAAAGAAAGGGTTTTTGGGAAAAGATTTTGATTGAACTTCTCTATCTTAGTTTCAGTTTTTTCCAAGGATTTTTCTTTGTGATTTCTGATTTCCATTCCTTTGGTTTTCTCCACACTTGAGCAAAAATCTACTATCTTTTCTATAGGATCTTTGTGTGTGGGAAAAGAGATTGTTTGTGGTTGTTGTTGAACCACCAAGTTGTAAACCCTCTACACTTTGCTTTGTGCTTTTCCCTCTTGGGTTGAGGAGGTTGTTTGTGCAAGTGGTTTGTATCCCTCAAGTTGTGAGGTGATCCTTACTTGGTTTTGTGCTAATCCCTCGGGTTGTGAGGTGATTGTTTGTAGGCTTGGAGTTGTGCCTCAAGGAGGAGGTTGTGTTTGTAAGGAGAGGAGTTGGGTACTCCTTGTATTGTGATTGCCCCAAATCCTCGGTGGAGGTTCCCTTTGTGGGAGTCCTTTGTGGACAAGCTAGTGGACTTAAAATCCTTCTGGGTGAAGGCGGGGATGTAGAGCTGGATGCTCGAACCTCGAAACATATCTTGGTGTTTGCGCTTGTTCATTGACTCTTACTCTCTCTCTACTTTGTGCCTTGCATCTATTCATATTGCTCATACATACTTATATGCTTGGCTTGGTTGTGTGCATCTCTTGTTGAAATTGCAAATTAGTTTTTAATTCCGCATTAAGTTCACTAGATTAGCATCGTCACCTATTCACACCCCCTCTAGGTGACTTTTCAATTGGTATCAGAGCTAGCGCTCCTGATATTTAAGTTTAACCACCTAGGAGTGAGATCTTGGTTTGCTAATCTTCATTTGCATTATCATTTGCACTCATCTAGTTTGCACTCATGGATAGCCCTCCTATGTTTGACCATTTTAGACTTGATACATGGAAGGTTAATATGAGTAAACATTTAAAAGACCTAGGACATCTTGTTTATCAAGCCATTACCATAGAATCCCTCCCAAATAGTAGTAAGCATAAGAAGGCCAATGCATTAGCACTTAGGGCACTTAGAGCATCTCTAAATGAACATTTATTACATGTTTTTGATCGTTATGATTCGGCTTTTGCAGTTTGGAGCATCTTGACTTCTCCCGAGCTTCCAAGGATTATCAACAAGATGAGGAGATCTAAGAGAGAAAAGTCCGAAGAGAAATGCCTCATGGTCCAAGGGAAGAACTCCCTTGAGGTACAATCAGATTCTCAAATAGATGATAGCTCTAGTTCCTATTGTCATGGATGTTTTGAAGTTCAAACTTTAAATATGGAACTTGTTCAAAAGCTTGAGAATTTGTTAGAAAAACATGATTTGTTGAAAGATGATAATCTTGTTTTGAAAATAAATTAAAGGATTTATGCTCTAATTTTGAATTGTTGTTGCAAGAGAAGGAAGAGATTGCAAGTGAATGAGACTCACTTAAATCTCAACTCGAACTTGCTTTAAAGGAAAATAAATTTTTGAAAAACAAAAATGATTGTGATGATGTTGTAAAGTACAATGAGATTTTATCTTCAAAATTAGATCTTGTTTTTAAGAAAATGTTACTTTGAAAAATGAAATTGATTTCATAACAAAAGAATTGAATTTGGTTTTGAATAAAAATAAATCTTTGCAAAATGATATTGATATTCATGTTTGCCATGCTAGTGTAGCTTTTACTTCTTGCACACCTATAGCATGCTCCACTTTGCCTTCTAGCATAGAAAATGATATAAATGTTTTGAAGAAAAGTGTTGATAGTTTGGGCTCCACTTTGAGCCATTGTGTCATGAATCACTCACGTTTGGAAACCTTGGTTCGCAAGAAACAAGTTCAAACCTTACATGCACACCCATCTAGGCATACACATGCTTTTCATGATCATCATCGTCATATGTATGCTCACGTGTACACATGTACACATTGTGGTCGAAAAGGCCACCTTGCTAGATTTTGTTATGATCGCATTTATCATGAAAATTTAGCAACTAATTTTGTTTGGGTTAGAAAAGATACTAACCCCCATGGACCCACAAAGAAATGGGTACCAAAGACCACCTCTATACTTTTTGATGTAGGTGGGAGCTCTCGCAAAACGTGAGAGTGTTGGTGCCTTGGAGTGGATGCGTTCCGTGCCTAAAGAGAACCATTTGGATACTTCACTCTCAAGGAGATTTGGTGGGAGGACCACCGTGGTTTGGAGAATTAGAGATGCACCTTCATCGGCTTTGGTATCATTCTCTAACTCCCATTTTTAATTGCATGCTTTTCATGTTTCATATGCATATTCATTTTATGTCAAGAACCTTGTTTATATGCATCTCTATTGTTTGTTTATCTTTATACATGAGTTAAGGGGGAGCTTCTTTGAAGCTTTACTTTAATCCATGCATATATAACTCCATGAGTTTTGTCATCATCAAAAAGGGGGAGATTGTTGGCCCAAAGGCCTTCGACTCTAGTTTTGATGATTTAGTTTTGAGAAGAATTTTGGAGTTCATATGCATGATTTATGCATAAGTTTTCTGTTTTATTGGTTGTTTTATTTTCATTGGTATCAAGAGCATGTTTTTAGTATCAAGAGTTTTTGGTAACAAGAGCATGGTTTGATAATTTATTTGTTTATTTAATTGGTATCAAGAGCATTTGTTTTATTAGTATCAAGAGCATTTTAAGAGCATGGTTTGATACTAATAAAACAAATGCTCTTGATACCAATTAAATAAACAAATAAATTATCAAACCATGCTCTTGTTACCAAAAACTCTTGATACTAAAAACATGCTCTTGATACCAATGAAAATAAAACAACCAATAAAACAGAAAACTTATGCATAAATCATGCATATGAACACCAAAATTCTTCTCAAAACTAAATCATCAAAACTAGAGTCGAAGGCCTTTGGGCCAACAATCTCCCCCTTTTTGATGATGACAAAACTCATGGAGTTATATATGCATGGATTAAAGTAAAGCTTCAAAGAAGCTCCCCCTTAACTCATGCATAAAGATAAACAAACAATAGAGATGCATATAAACAAGGTTCTTGACATAAAATGAATATGCATATGAATTTGTTTATTTAATTGGTATCAAGAGCATTTGTTTTATTAGTATCAAGAGCATGTTTCATATGCATATTCATTTTATGTCAAGAACCTTGTTTATATGCATCTCTATTGTTTGTTTATCTTTATGCATGAGTTAAGGGGAGCTTCTTTGAAGCTTTACTTTAATCCATGCATATATAACTCCATGAGTTTTGTCATCATCAAAAAGGGGGAGATTGTTGGCCCAAAGGCCTTCGACTCTAGTTTTGATGATGATTAACTCATGTAGTTTTGTGTACTAATTATCTTGTGATGTTTAAGTTTCAGATCATTAATCAAGATATTAGTTGGTGAAAGCTTCCACACATCTTTCACATGTTGATTCAAGAGCCCGAGCGTCAAAGATCATATATAGCACTTGCTCTGTGGATCAAAGAGTTTTGGATCGAGTCGGCTTGGAGATTGCGCTCTACAAGAAGACTTAGGTATCCTAGTTTAGTTTTGTGTTTAGATCCAAATTGTAAAGATTAGAATAGTATGATAAGCTCAAGTTCACAACACACACGTATCATGTTTTGGTTTTCGATTTTGGTTTAACCGATTTTGGTTTGCATGAATAGATATTATATCAAAACAAGTTTACATGGTTTAATGTATATTAGATTTGTTCTATATACATGCATGCTTCAACTCTTAGACAAACTTACTTTGATATACCTATTTCATGTGTTTTAGGTTTTGTGTTTTAACAAAACTTATTTTTGGAATTAAAGTCAAAAACTATGATATATATATATATATTTGTTTCATGTATATTGGATTTCTATCCATATGCATCATGCTTCAAAGTGTTTAAGTATCATGTTTTTGTACTTGGAAGAGTTTTGGACAAAACGTATTTTCTATTCAAAATCCAAGTTTTAGAAAATACAGTTTTTGGTTTTTGGTAAAAATGATTAGACACAAAATAGTTCATATTGATTGATATTTGAGCTAAACTTTTTACCACATGTTTATATATCAATGCAAAATGATAAAACTATTTTTGGTGATTTTTAGAAAAGATAAAAGAATTTTTAAACATATTTCTAATTGAATTTTCTGTTTCAGGCTTCAACCAAGTCGACTAGTAACCTGACTAGTCGACTAGGGCTGAGGTCGGTCGACCGGGCCGGTCGACCGACATGCACAAATCTGTGCACGTTTGGCAGCTTTGGGACAGTCGACCGAGATGGTCGACCGGACTGAGAGCAGTCTGCTCTCTGTTTGTTTCGGTCGACCGGGCGTCGACCGGTAACAGCCAACGGTCAAAAAATGACCGTTGTGCGGTCGACCGGGCGGTCGATCGCCAGGGTATTTCTGGCAGTTCTGCTGCCAACGGCTATTTTCTGGATTAGCCTATAAATACCCTTTTGCAAGAGTTTTTCTCTAAGAATTTTTGTGCGAATTTTTACATACTCTCTGGTGTTTTTACAGAAATAAAAAGAAGTTTTTGAGATTGATTTGAACAATCTATTTGGTGTTTGTGTTAGGGTTTGGAAAATCAAAGAAAGGGTTTTTGGGAAAAGATTTTGATTGAACTTCTCTATCTTAGTTTCAGTTTTTCCCAAGGATTTTTCTTTGTGATTTCTGATTTCCATTCCTTTAGTTTTCTCCACACTTGAGCAAAAATCTACTATCTTTTCTGTAGGATCTTTGTGTGTGGGAAAAGAGATTGTTTGTGGTTGTTGTTGAACCACCAAGTTGTAAACCCTCTACACTTTGCTTTGTGCTTTTCCCTCTTGGGTTGAGGAGGTTGTTTGTGCAAGTGGTTTGTATCCCTCAAGTTGTGAGGTGATCCTTGCTTGGTTTTGTGCTAATCCCTCGGGTTGTGAGGTGATTGTTTGTAGGCTTGGAGTTGTGCCTCAAGGAGGAGGTTGTGTTTGTAAGGAGAGGAGTTGGGTACTCCTTGTATTGTGATTGCCCCAAATCCTCGGTGGAGGTTCCCGTTGTGGGAGTCCTTTGTGGACAAGCTAGTGGACTTGAAATCCTTCTGGGTGAAGGCGGGGATGTAGAGCTGGATGCTCGAACTTCGAAACATATCTTGGTGTTTGTGCTTGTTCATTGACTCTTACTCTCTCTCTCTCTCTCTCTCTTTACTTTGTGCCTTGCATCTATTCATATTGCTCATACATACTTATATGCTTGGCTTGGTTGTGTGCATCTCTTGTTGAAATTGCAAATTAGTTTTTAATTCCGCATTAAGTTCACTAGATTAGCATCGTCACCTATTCACCCCCCTCTAGGTGACTTTTCAGAGGAGAAGAAGAAAAAATTGGAAGAGGATAAAATCATGGGTTCTGAATCTATTTTAAATATTCCTGGAGAAGATATGCCAAGTTTTTCTCTGAATATAACTCAAATGATTCAAGAAATCCAAAGAGATAGAGCTTCTGAAGAAGAAATTCAAGAACATACTCCGCCTCAGAAGCAATCCTCAAAAGAAGCTGTTTTGAAATACTCTAAAGGAACGATAGAAAGGGGAGTCAAAGAACGCAAGCACGCTAAAAGAGATCGCGATGACTCCGACTTCGTTTATCCAAAACAGAAGAAGAAAAAAAATGAACATCCTCTTCCACAGCCTGCGGCTGTGAGTTCTGCCGCTGGTTTCGGCAACAAAGAAATTTCCTCTATTGATCCAAAATCGAGAGAATTGACTGAAACCAGAGCATACAGAATTCTGCAGCCCCATCAACAAGCTCTTATAAAAAATTTCTTCGACAAGTCCTTCTCTGAGTAAGTTAATTAATTTTATTATAATTCATATCAAAAAACTGTTATACCTTTATATAAGAACAATTAAATTACTAACTTTGTTTTGAATATCTTGCAGTTCTACTGCGTATCAGGATACCAAAACGGAATCATGATTACAAGGAATGACATTGAGAACCTGATGTTCAGTAGAGACTTAGATGCAAACATTATTCATTTCTACATGAAGCATATTGAGAAAGGAGAAGGATTAAAAAGCATATTCTTCCGGAGCGAAGCTTGGGTAAAAATCTACTTTAGCCTTTACGGTTTAATTTAATATCAATTGTGGAACAGACTAATATTCTCCATCTCTGTGTAGGCATGTACTGCGACTAAGGTCGCAGTTTATAATTTAAATGTATTGCGACTAACTCAGGTATTGCGACTAAGGTCGCAATTTATAATTAAATGTATTGCGACTAACTCAGGTACTGCGACTAAGGTCGCACCTGCGACTAAGGTCGCACCTGCGATCAAGGTCGCAAGTTATAATTAAAATGTATTGCGACTAACTCAAGTACTGCGACTAAGGTCGCAGTTTATATATAAAATGTACTGCTACTAACTCATGTACTGCGACTAAGGTCGCAGTCCATGAAAATATTAATTACAACGAATATAATTTTGTTACAGAAAAGAGTGCGACCTAAATAGCATTTGCTGGCCGTCTTTATCAAATAACAACACTGCGACCTTGATCGCTATATTAATTACTATAAAAATGTGTTAATAAGAAACGCTGCGACCTTGATCGCAGTCTCTTGTCTTGACTTAATGACTTCTTATTTTAATTAATTTTTTCTTATATTTTAAATTCATTTTGTATTTTATTTAATTTTGTTTTTTCTCTTGCCCGCAGCACGGTGTTGTAAATAAAAGTGAAGATCTGGAAGATCATTTCATCAAGCAGCAGCTGTTGAAAAACTGGACAGCTGATGTGCAGTACATGTTTCTTCCCGATCAATCACAAATATAGTGCTGAAGATCCCGGATTTCACTGGACCTTGCTGGTATTTGATTGCGATACACAAGAGTGGTTTTATTACAACTCTTTGGTTCCAGCTGACAAAAAAAGTAGTATATCAAAGCTTTACCAAAAGATGCAAGAATAATGGTGAGTTGAAGTTTAATATTTCGATTACTGAAAACTTGCATTTAATTTGATTAATACTAATTTTTGTTCCTATTGACATTGCAGAAAGAAAGATTATTACAGATTTTTGAGATTGATTTCAATAAATTAATGAGAAAAATAAATATAAAATACGAAAAATGCCCCAAACAATCAAACAGGTATATAAATTTTTGACATCTCCTTACATTTTATATTTTCTACCTTTTTTAGTACCAAAAATCTAATTTTAATTAATGATTACTCTATGGAATTTTCAGTATTGATTGCGGTGTATATGTATGCAAATACATGGAAATCATAGCGTCTGGTAGTCCATCAGCTGTTGATACTGTTACGGATGCTCATGTACAGAGACTAAGAAGTGAGCTTGCATACATGATACTTACAGATAGAGAGAAGAGTTGGGATGAAGAAACAGAAATGATACGAAGGATGACATTTCAAGACTGACAGTTGACAAATTATTGATATACCACAATTTTGTTGGCCCAAAGGCCTATCACCCTAGTTTTAATGATGATCAACTCATGAAGTTATGATTACTAATGATCTGTGTTTAATTAGTGACAAATTCATTATCAAGATCTTAGTAGGTGTGGAGCTTCAACAAAGGATTTAAAGACAAGTTGGAAGCTAGCACCGTTGATTCACGAGCCTATGCATCAAGAACACATCTAGAGATGAGCTCGGTGGATTGCATTTGGACCAAGTCAAGAAGATGAGAAGCCTTCAAGTGAAGACTTCAAGAAGATGAAGACTTGTGTCTAGGTGTAAGATTTTGTTTTGTTTTAGTTAAAAATGTAAAGGATAGATAGTTGGTGGATTGCTCAAGTCATATCACACACACACTCTTAATAGAACTCTTGATAGAATTGCTTTCTATGTTTAGAAAAGAATTTTTAGTTAGTAAAAGATTTTCTTTTGACAAAATATATATACCTTGGTTTTTGGTATTTCTATCATGTATATTCTTTTTCAACCATAAACATGTTTAGAGCTTAATGTCAGAAACAGAGATATTACATTATGATTGTGTAGTGGATCATATCCATACACACTATGCTTTAAGATGAAATCAAATATCTTGTTTTTATATTTTGTGAAGTTATGAAAACTAAGTTTGAAAAATACATGTTTTGTTTTTTGATAAAATTTGCAAGACGCTGAAATAATATGAATATGTTGATATATGTCTTGAAATTTTTATCACAAGTTTGGTTTTCAATATAGAATGTTAAAACAAGTTTATGGAATTTTTATAAGTGTTAAAAGATTTTAAAATTAATTTTTAAAACAGTTTTCCAGACCTGATATTGGCTGACAGGCTAGTCCGGTCGACCGGGCGGTCGACCGAACCAAGGGCCGGTCGACCCACGGTCGACCGGACGTGCACAGACTTGTGCATGTCTGTCAGCACAGTGGTCCGGTCGACCGGACGGTCGACCGCTGCAGAGAGTTCTGCTCTCTGGATTTCTGGGTCGACCGGGCGGTCGACCGGAGGCTGCAACGGTCGGATTTTTGACCGTTGCCGGTCGACCGGCCGGTCGACCGGAAGCTCTGACAGAGCCCAACGGTCAGATTTTTCTGACCTCTATAAAGGGGGTTTTGTCATTGTTTGAAGAAAAGATTTTAGGAGAGCTTTGTGTTAGTTTTTCCCAGCCTTTCTAAAGAGTTTTCTCCACATAATAGTGAGCTAATATTTCCTATCAAAAGGGATTTTATCAAGAGAGTGTAAATTGTGATTCTTTGATTTTCCTCCACCTTTCTAATCCTTGCTTTTCTCACACTACACTTGAGCATCCATTGTTATATCTATCCTATAGGAGAGTGTTGTAGTGAGAGTTTGTAATTGGTGATCAAAGTATTGTAGATCACCAAAGATTTCATCCTTGTTCTTTGAGGAGACGGGCAAGTGTGCTCGTCGTTGTTTCGAGTTCGGGTGCGGACTTGTTGTACGAGGTGCGGCCTCGGCGAGCCGGTGGGCTTGCGGTGTGTACGGGACTTGGGAGTCCGAGGGATTGTAGGTGTTGCGGCACCGAGGAGAGATCCATTGGGATCTTGCATAGTGGAAACCCTTCGTGTGTCGAAGGCGGGGATGTAGAGCAAGTGTGCTCGAACCTCGAAACAAACCCTTTGTGTTTGCGATTGCTTACTCTATCTCTCTCTCTTTGTCTCATTTATATCTTGCATTACTTCATTGTCTTTTCATTTACATGCTTGATATATTCCCTTGTGCTCATAATTGCTATACTTGATTGGAATTGTTGTTAACACTAGTATTCAACCAAGAGAGCCAACGCGGCACCTCAACCCATTCAAGGCGAATCTAGAGGAGCTTGTCCAGAGCCCTGCAAAGGGAATTCGGCAACACTCTTGTGTTATACATAAGTGTTTAATTAAAAGAAGTTTAATTTGGTCATAATAGATTTAATTCGGCAACAGTTGGCATTAAGTGACCATAAGATTAGCCAACACCTATTCACCCCCCTCTAGGTGTTATTTCAATTGGTATCAGAGCCAAGTGCTCTTGATATTGGGTCTAACAACCTAGAGTTAAAGATCCTCCTTTTAGGCTAATCACAATATTTTTGTACACACACCTCACCATGGACTTCATGTCACCACCCACCTTTGACATCCTTAATATCCAAATTTAGAAGGTTAAGATGTCTTGTACCTCAAAGCCTTAGGATTTCATGTCTATCTTGCCACCACTAATAATGCATATTCTTTAGATGGTAAGAATTTTGAGGCTAATGCAAAAGCCCTTCATGCTATCAAGTCAACCCTAAATGATGATTATTTATCTAGGGTTTCTAATGTGAATCGGCTTTTGTAGTATGGAACATCATCACCTCCCTCGCCGAAAAAGATCTATACTATGCGGGGAGTGACTCGGATGTTGGAAGCGACACCTCCAACAAGTGCTACATGGTCTAAGGGATAAACCCCCTTGAGGTAAACTCTGATTCCGATGATGAGGACATGTCATATGATGAGCTATCTACTTTTTGTCATCTATTGCTTGAGAAATATGACATGATTAGAAAAGAAAATAAAAATTGAAAAGGACATTGCTTGCATGCATAAAGAACATGACTCATTTAGAGATAACATTGCATGCTTAGAAAAAGATAACAAAAGTTTGAAAAAGAAATTTGATTGCATGCATGTAGAAAATGATTCTTTAGAAATAAACTTGCATGTTTAGAAAAGGAAAATAAAGATTTGAAAAATAAGAATGTTTCTTGATTGCTAAATGAATGATTTATGTGAAGGAAACACTATTTTGAAAAATAAGATTGATTTGGTGAAAAAACAAAGGAAGATGTTTTTCAAGAAAATATTACTTTGAAAAGAAAATTTGTTGAAAAAGAAAAGGATTTTGTTTCACAAAAGAAAAAAAAAAATGATCATATATCTCATCATGCTTTACATGCCACCATAAATGAGATAAATGTTTGAAAAATAAAATGGATATTTGAGTTCAACCTTGAACTCTTGTACATTTAATCATACTAAGTTGGAGTCAATGTTTTTAAAGAAACAAACTCCTCATGTTCATGCACATCACTCTCATCATCATGCTTATGTTGCACACCATGATCACAATCCTACACATAAGCATACTAAGGTGTACGTATGTACACATTGTGGTCGCAAAGGCCATTTAGCAAAATATTGTTTTGATAAGAAACCTCATTTATATTTTGCTAAGTATAAAAGATTTTGGGATCCTTACAATAAAGCTAACCCAAAGGACCAAGAAAGTATGGGTACCAAAACCCCCACCCTTTGATTTTGATGTAGGTGAGGGCTCTCACAAAACGTGAGAGGATTGGTGTCTTGATAGCGGATGCAATGGACATGATGGACAAACTTTTGGATGCATTGCTATCAAAGAAATTTTGGTGGGAAAGACCACCATGCTATGGAGCTTTGGAGTTGGTAACAATTCTAAACTCCTACCTTTTATGTACATGCTTTTACTTATGTCATATTTCATAAGCATGTTTATGTTTTAAGATTTTATGTGCTTCATGTGATATTTACATGCTTTAAATGTAGATTTTATCAAAACTTGCATGTATACATATACAAATGGTGAATTACAATTGACTCATATATAATTGAACTTCATGCTCATTTGTACCCACTATATGCATGTGTATAATCTAATTTGATGATTCTCTTTATACATGTTTTGCCTATTTTAGTAATTTACTTCATGTATATGTATTTTAAATTCAAATCTAATAAATATACATGTATACCCGTGAGTCTCTTGCCTTCATGCAAATACATTTGATAGACTCTTTTAATATTTGGGATATGTATGTATATTATTAGGATTGGATTAATCATACATATACCATGAAGATTAGTGTTTTGATAAAAATGATTTTTTCGTGTTTTTGTTTAAAAAAATGTGACTTATGAGCTTCATTGACTATTTTCATAATAATACCATTTACATAACTTTTGAATACTCACTTTTTAAGAAAATTGATAATTTTGAGCTTTATGGAATATGAGTGCTTGAACTTTTATGTATTTAGTATTATTCATGAAAAACGTTTGATTTGATGTATTTGAAGGATCTTTAACTAGTTTTTCCAAAAAAACAATGTATACTAGTTATTTATTCTTCAAATAGTTGTTGAGATTTTCACATGATCCTATTTTTCTCAAAATTTATTTGATGCTTCATGATTTGAATATTAGTTTAAATGTTAGTATTTGTCAACACTTGTACTTGTTCACTTTATGGATCACAAATAAATCTATATGTGATTGGGTTTGAATGCTTATTTGTGCCAATTAGGTGTGCTAGTATAGCCTAAGTTTTGATGATTATTACATTTTAAACTTGTATTCCCGTTTTGGATTTATGCTATGATCATGTGCTTTCATTTCATGTATATATTTGTCTTGTCAAAACATTAAGATATACATGGATACCTCTTGAGTCATTTGCCTTTCATGCAAATCTATATATGGACTCAATTGTGTTTTAAGGATATGTATGTATACTTAATGTCTTGTCAAAACATACATATATCTTGAAATATAAATTTTTGTTTTTAATAAAAATTTTGTAATTTTTCAATAAAATTTTTGTGATGGATTTCATGATTTCAAAATTTAAAGAAATATTGAGTTTTATTGCTACTTTTCATGATACCATGTTCCACATAACACTAGCACACTCACTTCTTTTTGAAAATTTTATAGACTTCATGGATATTAGAGTGTTTTTTAGTGCCATGTGATTTACTTGTGTTTCATGAAAAATATTTTTCTAGTGCAAATTCTTCATTTGGTAGAGTTTTTTAAAAACTAAGCTTATTTTCAAATCTATTTTGAAAATCCCTACCATCTATGGGAGGATGGATGGGCGATTATGCCTTGTATGCTTCATTGAAAATATTTTACCTTGTGCATATGAAGGGTGGTAGGTTATGAGATATACACTTGATTTTATTGTTATGTCAATTGGTATCATTGAATCGTTTCAATTGGTATCAATATGAACTTATTTTGTATATACTCATATTTGTTTTCTATATATATGTATGTATCAATTTCAATTGGTATACTCATTTCCCATACATATATATGATTTCCATGTGCTTAACTCACAATTGGCTCACATTTTTTAAAAAAAGCACAAAGTTTATGATGAAGAATAAAATTTTTTTCTATTGATATCAAAATAAATAAAAAATATGTTGATTTGATATCTCAAAATGTGTTTTACTAAGAAAGTTCAAAATTTTGTCTTGATAAAGAAATATTCAAAATTTTTGATTTGTATTTCCTATATGCAAGGAGAGCTTAACATCTCTCTTACATATGGATTCATGTTGAGTATATTATAAATTGAGGAGCTTGACAAACTCTTCTTTATATGATATACGAGTGTAGGGGAAGCTTCACATCTCCTCTTATGCATTACATAATATGTGTTATGTGAGTTAGGGCTTGTCATCCCTTCTTCATGTAATGCATATGTGTAGGGAAGCTAACTTAGCGTCTTCTCTTCATGGATGTATATCGCATATAAATCTTTATTGATTGACTTGTATTACCCCTTCTTGATTTCTTTGTTTTTGACAAAAAAAAAAAGGGGAGAAGATTTGTTTGATGTATTTTACTTTGAACCCTTTGTTGATGATTGACAAAAAGGGGGAGAAGTATTTATAGATTTTATATGCATGTCTTCCTTGCTTAAGGGGGAGTAAGATTTGTGTTGATGCATGTGTGTTTTGAGATTTGTTTTGAGATTTATAATGTATGGAGATAAGATTTATGATGTTATATTTACATACATGCCATACATTGCATACATGTTTATGAGCTTCATTGTAATATATTATTGTTTTATTTGGTATGCATGAGTTAAGGGGGAGCTTCTTTGAAGCTTTACTTTAATTCATGCATATATAACTCCATGAGTTTTGTCATCATCAAAAAGGGGGAGATTGTTGGCCCAAAGGCCTATCACCCTAGTTTTGATGATGATCAACTCATGAAGTTATGATTACTAATGATCTTGTGTTTAATTAGTGACAGATTCATTATCAAGATCTTAGTAGGTGTGGAGCTTCAACAAAGGATTTAAAGACAAGTTGGAAGCTAGCACCGGTTGATTCACGAGCCTATGCATCAAGAACACATCTAGAGATGAGCTCGGTGGATTGCATTTGGACCAAGTCAAGAAGATGAGAAGCCTTCAAGTGAAGACTTCAAGAAGATGAAGACTTGTGTCTAGGTGTAAGATTTTTGTTTGTTTAGTAAAAATATAAAGGATAGATAGTTGGTGGATTGCTCAAGTCATATCACACACACACTCTTAATAGAACTCTTGATAGAATTGCTTTCTATGTTTAGAAAAGAATTTTTAGTTAGTAAAAGATTTCTTTTGAAAAAATATATATACCTTGGTTTTGGTATTTCTATCATGTATATTCTTTTTCAACCATAACCATGTTTAGAGCTTAATGTCAAAAACATAGATATTACATTATGATTGTGTAGTGGATCATATCCATACACACTATGCTTTAAGATGAAATCAAATATCTTGTTTTTATATTTTGTGAAGTTATGAAAACCAAGTTTGAAAAATACATGTTTTGTTTTTTTGATAAAATTTGCAAGACGCTGAAATAATATGAATATGTTGATATATGTCTTGAAAATTTTTATCACAAGTTTGGTTTCAATATAGAATGTTAAAACAAGTTTATGGAATTTTTATAAGTGTTAAAAGATTTTAAAATTAATTTTTAAAAACAGTTTTCCAGACCTGATATTGGCTGACAGGCTAGTCCGGTCGACGGGCGGTCGACCGAACCAAGGGGCCGGTCGACCCACGGTCGACCGGACGTGCACAGACTTGTGCATGTCTGTCAGCACAGTGGTCCGGTCGACCGGACGGTCGACCGCTGCAGAGAGTTCTGCTCTCTGGATTTCTGGGTCGACGGGCGGTCGACTGGAGGCTGCAACAGTCGGATTTTTGACCGTTTGCCGGTCGACCGGTCCGGTCGACGGAAGCTCTGACAGAGCCCAACGGTCAGATTTTTTGACCTCTATAAAAGGGGGTTTTGTCATTGTTTGAAGAAAGATTTTAGGAGAGCTTTGTGTTAGTTTTTCCCAGCCTTTCTAAAGAGTTTTCTCCACATAATAGTGAGCTAATATTTCCTATCAAAAGGGATTTTATCAAGAGAGTGTAAATTGTGATTCTTTGAGTTTTCCTCCACCTTTCTAATCCTTGCTTTTCTCACACTACACTTGAGCATCCATTGTTATATCTATCCTATAGGAGAGTGTTGTAGTGAGAGTTTGTAATTGGTGATCAAAGTATTGTAGATCACCAAAGATTTCATCCTTGTTCTTAAGGAGACGGGCAAGTGTGCTCGTCGTTGTTTCGAGTTCGGGTGCGGACTTGTTGTACGAGGTGCGGCCTCGGCGAGCCGGTGGGCTTGCGGTGTGTACGGGACTTGGGAGTCCGAGGGATTGTAGGTGTTGCGGCACCGAGGAGAGATCCATTGGGATCTTGCATAGTGGAAACCCTTCGTGTCGAAGGCGGGGATGTAGAGCAAGTGTGCTCGAACCTCGAAACAAACCCTTTGTGTTTGCGATTGCTTACTCTATCTCTCTCTCTCTTTGTCTCATTTATATCTTGCATTACTTCATTGTCTTTTCATTTACATGCTTGATATATTCCCTTGTGCTCATAATTGCTATACTTGATTGGGATTGTTGTTAACACTAGTATTCAACCAAGAGAGCCAAAGCGGCACCTCAACCCATTCAAGGGGAATCTAAAGGAGCTTGTCCAGAGCCCTGCAAAGGGAATTCGGCAACACTCTTGTGTTATACATAAGTGTTTAATTAAAAGAAGTTTAATTTGGTCATAATAGATTTAATTCCGCAACAGTTGGCATTAAGTGACCATAAGATTAGCCAACACCTATTCACCCCCCTCTAGGTGTTATTTCAAATTTTTTATTTTATAAATGTAAAAATAATTGCAATTGCAATTCATTAAATAATTATTTGTTTTATGATTTAATTTATGAACATTTCTATACATTATTATTATAAGTCCATTGATTATTTCCAATCTACATTTGTTACACCTTGGATTTTACTATTGCGTATTGATATTAGAAACAAACATGCGTTCAGCAATTGTACTGCGACCAAAGTCGCAGTAATGACCTGTTTGAGTTTTAGCGTTTCCTTATACGGCGATACTTTAATCGAGACAGCGATAATGGTCGCAGTTACTTAATCATTTATCAGTTCCCAATGCGACTATGGTCGCAATAATGTACTATTTTGGAATACGCAGTAATTTAATGTAAGAGTGTATTACTTTTAAACTGTTTTAATAATATAACAACACGGCGATCTTGGTCGCAGTTGCTGGCGGCAGTCTTAATAATACAACAACACGGCGACCTTGGTCGCAGTTGCTGGCGGCAGTCTTAATCAACAACAACACTGCGACCTTGGTCGCTATGCATGTTAATATAAAGGAAACACATACCTATTGTACTGCGACCTAAGTCGCAGACCATGTACTGCGACCCTAGATTGCAATTGCTGACCATATTTATCAATAACAATACTGCGACCTTGGTCGCAATTAACCATGTACACTGCGACCAAAGTCTCTGACTACATTATATAAAAAAAATTAAACAATGTAGGAGAATTTTGAAGCAGTAAAACTTTAAAGTACAACTACTTACAAAAATAATACAGTAGAAATCAAAGAATGATAATAAATCTGATTATAATGACACGCCAGTGGCAGACTGCGACATGAATCTCTCTACACTGTGCGACCCTGGTCGCACTTCATGAAAAAATTGAAGTCTTTATTCCTCAAGATGGAGGCAACCCAAACCTACTTCTTCTGCCATAAAAAAGGAAATAGTAAGAATTTTAAAGATACATCATTATAAAAAAAATGATTAGCTGATTTAATGTAATACCAGTAACGGACAACCAGTCCTGTAATGGGCCCAGCTCTTGGCAGTTACCACATCTTCGATGCTTAACTTCCTTCTGATATATAGAATCTTCAAAACCAGACTTAAGCCTGGATGCAGCTCTAGGCTCCCCTTGGTTGGTACAGGACCAATTGGATCACGTATATTCAATTCTTCACCATCTCGCAATACGACAACGGATCCACTGGAACCAACTGTAGTTTTAGGCTGTGATGAATGATCATTTCCTGACGTGGCTCTGTATTCTCTAGTGGTTTCTTTGGCAAAACTTTCCAAATAAACTCCAACTTTGAAAGATGGATATCAGAATCAACGACCGTATCAAGAATTGTATTAAATTTTGAACGAATTGTCCACAATCTAGCCGTCCGTGGAGTACCTTGACTGGGAAAAGGCCTGATGCCATTTTCAATTGCAACGTTTTATAACGAGCATCCAACCTCCATCTCTGAAGTATATATGATTCCGATATATGTGTAACGTGATTGCGCCACAAAATACACAGAATATGTCTACATAGGATACCCTCTGTTTCAAATAACGAGCAACTACAAGAAACATGAAGTTCCTCACGCTTATCATAACTGACCTTTTCCCAGCCGCCTTTTGATTCTGAAAAATTACCAACCAAATATGTTGATCTAGGTTTGTCGTGTTCCACTCTTCTGAAAATAGTGTCATTACAACTGCCCATTCTTTTGGAACAGCTGAAAAATCTTCGGTGTATATAACTTCAAAACCTGTATCTCATATGGATGGATGTACAATGGGCACAGAATTCAAACCCCTAAAAATCTTGAAGAGATTCAGATGTACGACGGGAATCCACAGCTTTATCATATTGGTAAACAAATTTCACTAGTTTAGTGTTTGAGTTAACAAAACCATCAAAGAAGGAATTAATACTCTCTCGGACCTCTAAAACTGGTTGTCATTCCAGCACGGAAAACATCCTTGAGATATGCATTAACCCAATGTCCACGGAGCCTGTACATCTTCATCAACCAACTGTCATCTTCTTCTTCTAATGATATTTTTCATTCATCAGACGCCATCGTTCCTCACAAGTGCTTATATCGCGGGAGGTGTACCAAGCATGGAAATCGGAGACCATATCTTCTCCATACTTGTTTGACATTGGGATTTGTTGCTCGGCAATATGTTTCCACACATGCCAGAAACAGTAACGGTGCCGAGAAGTTAGGAAAACAATCTTGATGGCGTCACCAATCTGCGCATCCTGATCAGTAATAATCAGCTTCGGTTCAACTCCATGCATGCACTTGAGCCATTTTGGAAAAACCAAACAAAAGTATCCCTCTGCTCATCAGCAAGCAATGCACAGCCGAACAAAATTGACTGCCGGTGATGATTTACTCCAGTGAATGGAAGCAAATAACAAGCTCAAGTGATTAGTCCTGTATGTTGTGTCAAAAACGATCACATCACAGAACCTCATATACGAGGAAATGGCTCTTCCATCAGCCCAAAAAAATGCTTCTAAGTGTGCCCGCGTTATCGACTTCACTTGAAAAGAAGAATTTTGGATCGGTCTCGGCTTTCTCTTGAAAATATTTGATAATAGCAATAAACTCATGACCGCAGTTATTTCTACGTTGACGAGTGAAATCAATAACTTGTTGAGGGCTCACTTCTTCACAGCCTTTCCCTGGCTCATTGCATTAACAACGCGGGGAAATATTTGAAGGCCGCATTCCAACATCAACCAGATTGGTCATAATGCTTCTGCTAATTTTTGAACGATGATTCTGGTGAGAGTAATGGTGATGTACCTTATCCGGGCTTGACAATTCATGTGAATGAGTATCAATAAATTTGTGATAAACCCAATGTCTTTTGTCCAAAAAAAACGAAGACGGATATGCATCTCAGCAGGACAAGCTACTCTAGTGTTAACTGTGATGCACTGTAAGCCCCTCTTGTCTTTGTCACACAACTTCTTCAGACCTTCCTTGTTGCAGCAAAATTTTCTGCAAATAATCTCATAAGGAGGCTTCCGTGACTTATCTGTACCTTTTCTTCTCATGCTAAAACCTCTATTCCTTGCAAAAATTGTAGAAATTGTATGCTTCCATATCTGACAGGAACTGTTTCCCTATAAACTTATCTAAGCTTACAGACATTTCTCCATCTGCATTCATATCCTAAAAAAAAAAAATTACACGAATTAAATGAATATAAAATATTTTTAGATATCACTGTAATATAAAATATAAGTTATATAAATGCGACCAAGGTCGCATAAGAGATGAAAACTATATTACTTCTTATTAAAATACTGCGACCAAGGTCGCAGTTATCCGTATGAGAAGAAATCTATATTACTTCTTACTAAATAAATAAGATTTCACATACGACATGAAATCTATAATACTCCTTTATTGAAGACTGCAACCTAAGACGCAGTTATCCGTATGTGAAGAAATCTATATTACTCCCTACTAAATACTGCGACTTAAGTCGCAGTTATCCGTATGTGAAGAAATCTATATTACTCCTTACCAAGACTGCGACTTAAGTCGCAATTACCCGTATGTGACGAAAGCTATATTACTCCTTACAAAAGACTGCGACTAAGACGCATACCAAAAAAAAAAAAGATTCACAGCCGGAGACTATTTTCAAATAAGATTGCGACCGAATATTAAAACGGTCGCATTTCTGAAACTTTAAATCATTTGTTATAGGTCGCAGTACCTCATAGACTTAAAGAGAAAAATTCAATATTTAAGAAATTGTTTTTAAAAAAAATGAAACAATTAAAACCTGTTGATCGGCATGCGAAGATGTCAACCCTTCAAGATTTTCAATATTCTGAGAGAAAGTAGAACCAGATGCAATATCTTCCATATTTAGATCGCCAGTAGACTGCTCAGACGTCGACATTAAATATTTTGGAGAAAAAATTGATCTGAAAAGATTTTATATTTTCAGAAAAAAGTTTATCGCAGGCTGAAAAGGAGAAACTAGATCTTTCAAAAAGAGGTAAGGAAATAGGGAGAAAATTAATTTATATAGAATAACCTAAAACCTAAAAAGAGCGGCAAAAATAATAATAAACAATAAGGAAGGTTACCGAAAGAGTTGCTTTTCATAAGGGGTATTTGGTAATTTAACTTCTTCCTAAAAGCGTGCCGCAAGTCAGTGAAGTGACAAATTGAGCCACGTCATCGCAGGCTGAGAGAGTACTCTCAGCCCGCAGGCTGATATACATTTTTTCTCATATATATATATATATATATATATATATATATATATATATATATATATATATATATATATATATATTATAAATACTTGGCCACTAATTAAGCTGGTTAATTGTACCTTAGGAAATATGGTTAGTCACGCCTAACAGTGGTCAAGATAAATAAATTTCTTAAAGTTTTGTGGCCTTATTTTCGCGAGTCCTTAAGCCCGAGAGTTGTTTTCTCATCTGGTGCCTTAAAGCCATCTGCTTTTGGGAGTCACCAACTAAAGGTTCACTACATGGGTAAACTAAAAAGCCTAAGAAAATTAAGAAAAAAAAAGAAGAAAAAAATAGATATATATGTATATAAATAAATGGCTTAATGGTTGAAATTGAAATCCCAAAAATCCACACTATCACAAGTGCATATTATTTAAGTTTTTATGAAAGATCAATTATTCAATCTAATTTTTGAATTCTTACTTTAATTAATAACAAGATCTTGCATCTAAACTAAGTTTAAGGATGAATAATTTTTGGTGGAGTTATGACCGTGGATCACTTTATTTTTTGCAAAAATATTTCAAAATGTGTTTTTAAAATACTAACATTTGTTTTCTTTCTTTATTGATTTTGTCGGTGTAATCTGTTGAAAGCCCTCAGGAGATGACGCTCCTCCTCTAGAGAAAACTTAGAGGTTCAACGGCTTGCTGCTCACGCTCAGTGCAGTTGTGTCACCTGCGAAAGTGGTATAATAACACTGTTAGCTAGTTTTTCTTTTCTTGTTATGCTCAGGGACGAGCAAAAGATAAGTATGGGAGTATGATTAGCATTCATTTTACATAATTTACATCACATTATCTCATTTATTAGTATTATTATTCTGGATACTAATGCTTTTTCTCTTTTTTTTAGGTCCATTATTTAATCGAGAAGAAAGCCTGAAATCATAATTAATTGGGGAATTTGGTGAAGCTTAAGTGAATCCCAATCATATAAGCCCAATTCTGCTAACAACCCAGAGCATATTCAAATATTTTAGAACCTTCTACAAAGACGCATGGGCAGAGACAGTTGGCACCCTCTAGCGCTGGCATAACGGCAGCCGCGGAAGCGCAACAAGATCAGGGATGTTGGCTCAGCGATTTCTTCTATGGCCTCGATTGATTAGAACTACGGTTTTGAGGCTAAATATCCCCTGGTTATCAGAGGAGGGGAATTAGGAATTTTAGAGCATTTTCTCTCTAGGTTTTTTAGATCTTTTTTATAATTTCTTTTCTCTTGTATTCAGTCCAAAAATAGAGAGAGTGAGTGTTCTGTAATTGATCAGTGACAAATCAATACTAGCTTGCTTCTTCTTCTTTTCCTCTAACTTTCTAGTTCTTTTTACATGCTTTTCTTCCTTACAATTAATGTAAAAATATCTACTTCTTACTATTTCATTGAAATACACCTAGGCGGGTTGAATAGGTGTAATACTAATCAAATTTGAAATAACAACTAATTATGATGAATAATGCAAAACGATTACTTAAAACAAGAATTGAAACCGAATTTTCTGTGAAGGCTCTGAACTTCTCCTTGTGATTCCTCTAGATTAAGAGTTGACGTGCTCAATTGCTTTTCTTATTGAGATGGGTAACAACCGACAAATATGAATGAATAAGATGCAAGTAAATGAAATAGAAACAACAAAGATAGAGAAGCAATCGCAAACACGAAGAATTTATTTCGAGGTTCGAGCCATTACTCTACGTCCCCGCCTTCACCACTGTGAAGGATTTTACTATCCACTATAGGATATTCCACAAAGGGACCTTACAATAAGGAATTACAATGATCTGGAGTACACAACTCCACAACTCAATCCTCTAGACAAGAGGCAGCATAAAGCCAATGAGTTTTTACAAAGCTCTTAGTGATCTTGAGATCACAAACACTCTCTTCTTTACAACTTCCTACATAATAGATATAAATAGAAGCTCAAGGAGTTAGTGAGAGTAAAATTCAGTAGAGAGAGAATTTAGAACTGAAAAATCAATTTAAAAGCTTTGGAATTAAAAGAACTTGAAAAACTAGAAAAAACTTTAAAGAACTTTTCTCTTTTGAAGCAAATATGATTTTCAAATGAATTTTTGTTGTGCCTTAGTCTAATCCTAATGACCCTTTATATAGTTCATCAGGTCATAAAGGGAATAATTTAACCCACAGAAGTAAAAATGCACATTTAAAATTTGAGGAGAAAAAAAGATTTTTGAAAAATAGCTGTTATAGGCTAATGACCGGACAAACGGTCGACCGGCCGACTGGCCATTCATTACAGACTAGCTGTTAGGCACAGTCGACCGCTCGGTCGGCTGGACTCAATTCAAAAAAAAATGTCCTAAAGTGGTCGGTCGACTGCTCGGTCGACTGGACTCTACAGAGAGTAGGGAGAGCCAATCGGTCGATCTCTCGGTCACCGTATGGGTTAGCGGGTTGACCGGTCGGTCGACCGACTGACATACACAACCCTTTGACAGAAGGGAGGTCGACCGCTCAGTCGACCATTCTAGCCTGTGGTCGACCGATCGGTCGACCGACCTAGGCCGAAATAGGGTTTTCTGAGTTTTAAAATGCAAATTATTTTTTGAAATTATTTTGTATTAGTTTAAAAAAATTGGCTATGTATGGGCAATGAAATACATGTTCTAAATAGGATATGAAATTTTGGAAAAATTTTAAACATGTATCAAGTACCTAACATACAAAACACCAATACGGAAAAAACTTTGTATTTTAGAAAACGTGTATTTTTGTTGTGTGTGACTTCTTGAGCATCAAATTTATATATCTACCCTTAACATACTATTTTCTTACAAGGTTCTATAGCGACTACAAGTGACTTCAAGCGGGCTTCTCCAATAGCCACGCTTCTCTAATAGCAACATCGAGTGCTTAGAGCTCCAATCCCATACTTGAATACTCTTGAGTTTTCAACACCTTCCTTTAGAAGAAGAAAATCTCTTGAATCTTTTTGAACCCTGAAACATACTTAAACACTTGAACTTGATTAGTACTAAATAAATATATATGCTTTGTTATCATCAAAAATAAGAAATCGGTGATTGTAATCTTGGGCCAACAATCTCCCCCTTTTTGATGATGGCTTACGATGAAGGGTTCTAACTCTAACATACTAACATGCAAGCTAATTCTTATATTTCATGCTTAACTATGTGTAATTGATGATCTATTGATGTACTAATGTTACTTTGTTTTGTAAGTTAGAGACACTTATCCTTACCGATACCGATAGTGCACTTGTTTCTTACCATATTCTCTTCTTAAATCGGATCTTAATGGGGTGATATTCAAGTTTTTGTGGTGTAAAGTAAGGTGATAGGGGAAAAACTTTCATTCGAACACACATGGTAAGTTCTAATAGCACAAGAATTGTGAAGACCAAGAATCCATTGTGAGGTTATATCATCAAAGAAGTTAGCGTTAGTGGGATCACTTAGTAGGAGGTTAGCCATGCACTTTCACCATTTCAAAAGCAAACTTGGCTTTCTAATTTTCTCAAACTTGGCTCTCTAATTTCTTTCTTAAAATCCATCTTCTAAGACTTGTTCAATTTTCATCTTTTTTCCACTTCAAAATACTTTTTATTTTGAATTTCAAAACTGTTTTCTTTTTCTTGCAACTTGTTTTCTAACGCCTTCTACCTTCTTACTTTGCATTATATTTTATTTCACATTTTTTACAGGCCGATCTTCTTTACTTTGCTTTCAATATCATCAACTAATACTTCACAATACTTCATCTCTTTTGTTTTCTTTAAAATTCTTTGAAACAAAGAAGGATTTTTTAAACAAACACAAAACTGAAATATGCTTCTATCACTTCCCCTCCTTGTGGACATGACTCGTTTAGCTTCTTAGCTATGATGATAGTTTCGAGGAAACAGTAGACCATTCTAAGCACACATTCCACATTTCAAATCACACGATTTTTCTACACCGGTTCCATCGAACAAACATCCAATTTTACTTATGTGTTACTAACATGACATCTAGTTTATGAGTATTGTTATTTGTTCCACAAATGATGTATTACTCTCGTACTACAAGATCCAACTTTTTTCAAAAAACATACATATGAGCCTCGAAAGTAACTCACTAGGATAGCCCCACCTGATTGTGTCCTGTAGTACCAAAGTACTACAACATTTGTAGCACAATGAACATTTCTCATATTTTATTGCTTTCTCGAGATAATAAGGTTTTCCCGAACAAATTGTCCCTTACAAATGGCAAAGTGTCGATCAATTCCATTACACATATCTAGTTTCAAACTTTTTGTTTGAGGTAAATATTTAGTTTCAAATTTAAGGTCAACATCCTCAAATTACTTGCTTAGATAAATTCCTAAGGAATCAATCTACAAAGCAACGTAATAAAGTGGGTATAATCAAAGAAAGCAATTGCAAACATACAGAGCTTACATGAAAAACTCAAAAGGGAAAAAAACACTAAGAGAGAGAGAGAGAGAGAGTGAAAATTTCACTATAACAATAATGATTACAAGTGAGCTTCCTACTGTGCTAGGGTTTCTCGATTTGATTTCATGATCCCCTTTTTATTGGGAGGGAATCTGCTATTTATACAGGTTCGTATCAAAAAGAGATATAGCTGGGGAGTCTCGCTCAGTTTGAATACTTAAATTCATTATCCTTATGGTGGTTGAGCTGAATATCTTGATTTGAATCGGGATAGGGAGAGTTCATCTCTATCTGATAGTCTGTGCCTGCTGTATATGAGGGTGAATTATCCCCGAGGGGTAATTGTCTTGTTTGGATGATGATTAGGCTTAAGATAGAGATCTCCCTCAATCGATTTTACTTCTTCTTCTAATAACCTGACCCACTTGAAATTCAAATTGGGCAAAGAATCTGGATTAGATATCTGAAAGTGGCCACGTGGCACGTATCCTTTGGAGGCTTGATAGACACTGTCACGATCTTCGATGGGTTAGAAAGTGACCACTACAGATGCGCCCTCTGTTCTCTTCTCTTTGTAAGAAGTTAGGAACTTTCCTCAAGGGTTATAAGTTCTCAGGGACTCTAATAGAGAGAAGAGCAGATAGAAATTTTAGGTTTGAATATGTGTCGATTGTCGTAGCTTCAAGTTTCATCTTACAGTGGTGTATGTTGCTCTACAGGCTGGCAGAGCCTTAAATGTGCATCAAATCCTTCGTTGCATTAGTCAATTAACTGCCTCTTTTCAAGGAATCATGGGGTTTGAGGGTGTGGCATATCTGGTGAGGTCATTTGATCTGAACCATTGCGACACGTGCATACCACAGATTGAGTGTCTCTTAGTCTTCTTTGGGGGTTGGAATCTTGAGCAGTTGACGCTTGAGTTTCTTTCTCTCATAAATATGGTGAAAGTCTTCAGGAGAGATCTGAGTTCTTCTTGAGAATTCGTTACTGTAGAAATCTTGCACTGTTCTGCTGGTGGTGATGTCACCTTCATTCTTTATTCGGTGAAGGAAGGAGAATGAGAGGATGGTGTGGGTTGTTGCACTCTTGATATTCAGGAGTCCATTTATCAAGGAGTTTTGGTTCTTGTGATGGGTTCATCAAGTAGTTTCGGTTCTTGTGACGAGGCCCAGTTGTGGGGATGGACAAGAAATGATCTATCTTCTGCTTGGTCTGCACGTCTGACCTCTGAACGGAACAAACATGGCAGAATTTGGGCTTTGACCCCCTTTCTTTTCTTACAACGAACATAGAGCAGGGAGCATAAGGACATTTGATACCGGCTCTGGTATCAGGGGCCGATCATCTGTGTTTTTATAGAGTGTCGCCTCCTTATCCCTCTCTGCTCCAAAGTTATGGCCTTGGCATTGGTATCCTCCTTTGCCTTTTGGGCGAGGTCTCCCCGGCGCCATACTGGGAGTTCTCGGTATCATCACTCATCTGACTCTGGTAGATTGCTTGCTTAGGAATCATCACCAGGATGCAGCTGGAGGCACGATGATGGGCTCTACCGCTTTTTCTCATGAAGAACGCATTCATACAAAGTCAAAACTTGTATCACTCTTGTTAGATGTATTCACACTTGTACTTGGATGGATGTAATAAAAAAAATTTATAATAAAGTAAAGAATTTTTTAACGTGTTGTTTAGATCTTCCTTGTTTGAGATTTGACTCGTTATTGCCCCTGCTCGGGGGGTTGTTCTGGCTCTGAATGTTTGGAATGATTTGGAATGTAGTTCCTGAATGGAATTGGTTCCTCGATGGCACCTGCAAGTGTTTATCTGGGTGGGGGACCTCCCAGTTTCGATGTTGCATTGTCATGTTGGTCCTAGGTGGACTATTGACTCACAACGGGACCTCGGAGTGGGCCCTATTGCATGGTGACCCTGAGAGATTAATGTGAGCAGACCTCAATATTTTGGGATGCCTCCCGAGGGGTCGCCGTTAGGATGAAGACCCATATAGGTGGTCGACCTACTCAGGCAGCCATCAGGGTATATCCCATTATAGGTTGGCTCCGAGCATCCAACATGGGCAAGCCTTCGTCTTTCAGGAATCCCTCTGAAGCGTCACCGTCAAGGTAAAGACTCGTATAGGCGGTTGACCTGCTCGGACGGCCTTCAAGGTATATCCTATTATAGTCTAGACTCGAGCATCCAACGTGGGCAAGCCTTCATCTTTTATGAAGCCCCTCGAAGGGTCGCCATCAGTGTGAAAAGCCATATAGATGGTTGACCTGTTCGAGCGGCCTTAGGTATATTCCATTATAGGCTGGCTCTAAGCATTCAACATAGGTGAGCCTCTGTCTTTTAGGAAACCTCCGAAGGATCGCAGTTAGGGAGAAGACCCTGTTGGCCCAAAGGCTTTCCACCCTAGTTTTGATGATGATTAACTCATGTAGTTATGTTTACTAATAATCTTGTGTTTCTAGTCTCAGATCATATAACAAGATATTAGTTGGTGATTAGCTTCGTCAAAGGAGTTTAGAAGCTTTTCATGGTGATTCCGGTGCCCAAGCATCAAGTTCATACCTTTGCACTCGGTGGATCACGCGTTTGGGATCGAGTCAACTTGAAGATGAAGATCGTCAAGAAGACTTAGGTATCCTAGTTTAGTTTAGTGTGTTTAGATCCTTTTGTAAAGCTTAGTATAGTTGATATGCTCAAGTGCACAACACACACAAGATTTATGTTTTTGGATTTGGTTTTCATGAATAGTAGATCAAAACAAGTTTAAATGGTTTTTATGTATATTAGATATGTTCAATATACATACATGCTTCATATCTTATACAAACTTATTTTGATATGTCTATTCATGTGTTTTAGGAAAAATCAGATTTCCTATTGAAAAAATACAAGTTTGATAAAATACAAGTTTTTGTTTTTGGTAAAAATGTTAAAACACAAAAATAGTTTGAATTGCTTGATATTTGAGTTGAAACTTTTATCACATGTTTATATATCAATGCAAAATGATAAAACTATTTTTGTGTATTTTTACAAGAGTTAAAAGATTTTTTACAAATATTTTAACATGTTTTTCTGACCAGGACTGTGCTGACAGGCCTAGACGGTCGACCGGACGGCGATCGACGTGCACAAACCTGTGCACGTCTGCTGGCACAGTGGGGCTAGTCGACCGGGCGGCCGAACGGATCAGAGAGCATTGCTCTCTGTATCTGGGCGGTCGGCCGGCCGGCGACCGGAGCAGAGAAGTCTGCTCTCTGTTTCTGGGGCGGTCGGCCGTGCGGTCGACCGGATTGCCCCAACGGTCATAAATATGACCGTTGGCGGTCGACCGGGCGGTCGACCGCCAGCCTGTCAGGCTGCCAGATCAGCCTAACGGCTAGTTTCAGGGTTTGGCCTATATAAAACCCCATTTGTTGGATTTTGGCTAAGGTTTTGAACAAGAAAAATATACAATTTCTCCTGAGTTTAAAAGAAGTTTTCAAAGTGTTTTTAGGGCTCAAAAGATTTCATCTTTGTTTTGTTTTAGGGTTTTGAAAAATCAAAGAAAATTGTATTTTGGAGATTTGGTTTGTTCTTCATTTATATCTTTTACCAAGAGTTTTCTCAAGTATTTTTTCTTTGAGTTTTTGTTTTCAAACTTTAGTTTTTTCACACTTGAGCTATCAAACTATCCTAATCTATTTAGGATCTTTGTTTTGTGGAAAAGAGAAAAAGAGAAGTGTTTGAGGTTAAGCCTCCAAGTTTGTAACCCTCCTTTATTTGTGTATCCCTCTTTGGTAGAGGTTGATCGGAGTGGTGTTTTGGATCCCTCTTCGGTAGAGGTGATTGTGTTTGTATTGGCTACGGGCCTTATCCCTATTCGGTAGAGGTGGATTGTGGGTTGTATTGCCTCGGTGGCATTATAAGGTTGAGAGAGGAGTTCGGTACTCCTTTAGTGGATTAGAATCCTTCTCGGTAAAGGCGGGGACGTAGAGCTAGGGGCTCGAACCTCGGAACATATCATTGTGTTTGCGTTTGATCCACTTGTCTCTAAAACTCTCTCTCTTTACTTTGTGCAAAGCATCATTCATTTCATATCATTCATATTGCTTGTGTTGTGCTAGCATTGATTCATATTGCTTATTCATTATATGCTTGAATTGTTTGTGTGTGCCTCACTTGTACTTAACCACAAGAGCTTCATATAGCACCTCAACCCATATCTAGGGGAATCAAGAGGAGTTAGTCCATAGCCCTTCACGGGAAATTCGGCTACACTTGTGTGTTGTACTAAGTGTGTTGCAAATTATTTTAAGCTTCAGCATTTAGCGCATTTAGTTTCTAGATTAGCATATCACCTATTCACCCCCCCCCTCTAGTGATTTTTAATTGGTATTCAGAGCCAACGCTCCTGATACTTAGGCTTAACATCCTAGGAGTGAGATCCTTTGTTTGCTAATCTATTGTTTGCATTTGCATATTTGTTTGCACACATATAGTTTTATCCATGGATTGCTTTTCACCTCCCATGTTCGATGTCCCCAACATTGACACATGGAAATATAGGATGTCCATGTATTTAAAGACCCTAGGATTGCATGTTTTCTTGCGGCTACCAAGAAATGCTATCTTGGAAATCGCATTCATATAGGGGCCAATGCACAAGCCCTTGAGGCCATTAGAAGCACATTATCTAAAGATTATCTTATACGTGTTTCTAACTTTGATTCCGCATTTGCAGTGTGGAACATGTTGACAACCACCACCACCTCCAAGCTTCAATTGCCAATTCAACCGGAGGAGTCTAGTGGAGAATCCGTCTCACAATACTTCATGGTCCAAAGGAATGACTCCCTTGAGGTTCAATCGGAATCTCAACTAGATAGTTTTGATTCTAGTTCTTCATGTGATGATAATTTTGATGCCCATGCTTTGAATGAAGAACTATCTATTGTTTGTGAAAAATTAATTGAAAAATATAAGGTTTTGAAAAAGAAAAGTCTAGAAATTGAAAAAGTAAATAAAAGTTTGCATTCTAAACTTGACAAGGTTTTGCAAGAGAAGGTTGAGGTCTATAATGAAAGGAATTCATTGAGATCTCAACTAAATCTTGCACTAAAAGAAAATGAATTTTTAAAATCTAAAAATGATTGTGAAACACTTTTAAAGAAAAATGAAAATTTATCCTCAAAAGTTGATTTTGTTTTAAAAGAAAATGTTGCTTTGAAAAATAAAATAATTTCCATTTCAAATGATTTGAATGTTTGTTTAGAAAAAAATATTGTTTTGCAAAATAAAATTGATTCTCATGTTTGTCATGCTAGGGTAGTTTCACACACTCCACCCATTGCATGCTCCACTTTTTCTTTGATTGAAAATGATATAAATTTAATTAAGAAGAAAATGGATTGTTTGGGCTCCACTATGAGCCAATGTGCCATGAACCATACACGCTTGGAATCTTTGGTTCGAAAGAAACAAGTTCCATCTTTTCATGCCCACCATACACGGCATACACATGCTCCTCACGGTCACTACCAACACATGTATGCTCATGTGTTACACTTGTACACATGTGGACGTATGGGCCACCTTGCTAAATTTTGTTATGATAGATACATGTTTCAAATTTAGCAAATAAATTTGTTTGGGTTAGAGAAGGGACTAACCCCCATGGACCCAAGAAAATATGGGTACCAAAGACCACCCCTCCTTTATTTGATGTAGGTGTGGGCTCTCACATGACGTGAGAGTAGTAGTACCTTGGAGTGGATGCGTTCCGAGCTTCATAGAGATCAATTGGATGCATCACTTTTAAGGGAAGTTTGGTGGGACACCACCATGTTTGGAAGTTTGGAGTTGGTAACGATCTCTAAACTCCCATTTATTTATGTTCATACTTGTTCATTCATGATATTTTTAGCATGATCATGTTTTAATTGTTTATGTGCTTCATGTGGTAAAAACATGATTAGATGTAGTATTTGTCAAAACTTGTATTTATACATGTACAAATAGTGAGTTACATTTGATTTATATATTTTTGCACTTCATGCTCATTTGTACCCACTATATGCACATGTATAGACTAGTTTTGATGACTCTCTCATTTATACATGCCTTGCCAATTTTTATGTTTTACTTCATGTATATGTAATTTATTCAAATCTAATAAATATACATGTATACCCGTGAGTCTTCTTGCCTTCATGCAAACACCTTTATTAGACTCTTTTATGTTTGGGATATGTATGTGTATTGTTAGGATTGGATAAATCATACATATACCTAGAAGTCTATTGTTTTAATGAAAAATGATTTTTCATGTTTTGTATTTGATGTGACTTATGATCTTTTTGAGCTTAAGTGACTTTTCATAAAAATGTATTTACATGATCTTTTAACACTCATGTTTTCATTTATTTATTCATGACTTAGTTTCATGATCATTTTGAGCTTTACAGACCATGAGTGATTAAATCTTTATGTATTTAGTTATGTTTTATGAAAAACATATGATTTGATGTATTTGAAGGATCTCTAACTAGTTTTTCAAAAATCAATTTATACTAGTTATTTATTCTTCAATAAGTTTATGAGATATACACATGATCCTACTATTCTATGGATAAATTCTTTTGTATTCTCTGTAAGTTCACCTAGAGGGGGGGGGTGAATAGGTGATGGCTAATCTAATGGTCACTTAATGCCAAATAATGCGGAATTAAAAACTATTACGACCTAATTAAAACTCTTACACTAAACACCACGTATAACTAAAGAGTGTTGCCGAATTTCCCGTGAAGGGCTCTGGACAAACTCCTATAGATTCCCCTAGATATTGGTTAAGGTGCCGCGTTGGCTCTCTTGGTTAAATACAAGTGTTAGCAAACAAACCCCAAGCAATATGACATTGAGCACACAATGTATATCAAGAATATAAAGATTAAAGCAATAAACACATGCAAGATATAAGTAAGGAAGAAGCAGAGAGAGAAGGCAATCGCAAACACAAAGGGTTTGTTTCGAGGTTCGAGCACACTTGCTCTTCACATCCGCCTTCGACACACGAAGGATTTCCACTATGCAAGATCCCAATGGATCTCTCCCCGTTGCCGCAACACCTACAAGCCCTCGGACTCCCTAGTCCCGTACACACGCAAGCCCCACAAGCTTGCCGAGGCCGCACCTCAAATACCAAGTTCGCACCCGAACTTGAAACAACGCGAACACACTTGTCCGCTTCCTCAAAGAACAAGAATTGATCTCTTGGGATCTAAACACTTTGATTACCAATAAAAACTCTCACTACAACACTCCTATAGGATGAATAGCAATGGATAGCTCAAGTGTTTGTGTGAAAAAACAAGAAAAGAGATGGTGGAGGAAAACTCAAATAATTCACTTTTACACTCTTGATAATATCTTCCTTTAGATTGGAAGTATTTGCTCTCAATATGTGGAGAAAACTCTTTTAATGAAGTGGAAAAAACTGGCTCAAAGCTCTCCTAAAAACTTGTTACAAAACAATGACCAAACCCCCAAATTTATAGGCTGGCAGAAACTAGCCGTTGGGGTCTGTCAGGCCTGCCGGTCGACCGGGTCGGTCGACCGCCAACGGTCAGAAATCCGACCGTTGGAGCCAAGGTCGACCGCCCGGGTCGATCGAGCCACTGGAGCAGAGAGTAGAACTCTCTGTCGGTCGACCTGTACGGTCGGCCGAAATTTCTAGAGAGCATGAGCTCTCTGGAGCGGTCGACCGTCCGGTCGGCCGTCCTCCAGTGCACAAAGGCGTGCACGTCTGTGCACGTCGGTCGACTCAACCGGTCGACCGACTTCAGAGTTAGTCGACTATAAAGGTAGTAAGTCGACTAGCTGAAGCCTGAAAACAGATTTTCTGGGATTTAAAACTTGATTATTTTGGCTCATATAAAATCCCATAAATTCACAGAAAATGTACAAAAATAGTTTTACCAATATACAATGATAAACAAACATGCTTGCACAAAATCAAGACATGTTATAAAAGATTGGACTATTTTTGTAACTTGAAATATTGTCTCAAATGAAAACTTGTATTTTCCAAAATCTTGTTTTTCCAAACTCCTTTAAATACAAAAACTAGATATTTTGAACTCATTGAAGCATAGAGTGTATGGATATGATCCACTACACAAATAAGATGAAATATCTATATTTTTGACATTTAGCTCTAAAAATGGTTTTGATTAAAACATATACATGAGGAATACCAAAAACCAAAATAGTATTTTTCCAAAATGAAAGTCTTTTCTAAACTGAAAATTCTTTTATGAAAAAACAACTAAAATAAGAGTGTGTGTGCATGGTATACTTGAGCAATCCAGCAACTACTCTATCCTTTACATTTTATCTAAACATAAAATCTTATACCTAGACACAAGTCTTGATCTTGAAGTCTTCCCTTGAAGTCTTCTTATCATCTTGACTTGATCGAAATGCAATCCAACGAGCTCGACTCCCTCTTGAGTACTTGATGTGGTCTTGATGCATAGGCTCGTGAATTAACCGGTGCTAGCTCCAAAATATGACTTTAAATCCTTGTTGAAGCTCCACACCTACTAAGATCTTGATCATAAATTGTCACCAATTAAACACAAGATCATTAGTAATCATAACTACATGAGTTGATTATATCAAAACTAGAGTGATGGGCCTTTGGGCCAATGATCTCCCCCTTTTTGATGATGATAAAACTCATGAAGTTATATATGCATGGATTATAGTAAAGCTTTAAAGAAGCTCCCCCTTAACTCATGCATACCACAAATAATAAATATATGGAAATGTATGGAGATAAAACAAACCAAATCTTTTTCTCCTATTTTCAAAACAAAACATATATGCATAAACATAAATTCTTCTCCAAAACATGCATATAAAACTCAAATACTTCTCCCCCTTTTTGTCACTCATCAACAAGGGTTCAAAGTAAAGTCAAATCAAACAAAATTTCTCCCCCTTTTGTCAAAATAAAGAGATCAAGAAGGGGTAATACAAATTAATCAATAAAGATTTATATGCGATATACATTCATGAAGAGGAAGACGCTAAGTTAACTTCCCTACACATATGCATTACATGAAAAAGGGATGACAAGCCCTAACTCACATAACACATATTATGTAATGCATAAGAGGAGATGTGAAGCTCCCCCTACACACGTATATCATATAAAGAAGAGTTGTCAAGCTCCTCAATTTATAATATACTCAACATGAATCTATATGTAAGAGAGATGTTAAGCTCTCCTTGCATATAGGAAATACAAATCAAAAATTTTGATTTTTCTTAAACAAAATTTTTAAAGGTATCAGAGCTCTTGTAAAGCAAACAATTTTAAGATACCAAATTGAAAATAATCATTATTGTAAATCATATTGATACCAATTGAAATTTAACAAATATGAAGTTGAAACATATTGATATCAAAAGTAAACATAATGATCAAAAATTTTTATTTTTCATTATAAACTTTGTGCTTTAAAAGTGTGAATCAATTGAAAGTAAAGCACATGGAAATCATATATATGTATGAAAAAAAATATACCGATTGAAATTGATACATACATATATAAGAAAACAAATGAGTATATACAAATATAGAGTCAAATTGATACCAATTGAAACGATTCAATGATACCAATTGAACCAATAATAGGATCATGTGTATATCTCATAAACTAATTGAAGAATAGATAACTAGTATAAAATGATGTTTAAAAAACTAGTTAAAGATCCTTCAAATACATTAAATCATATATTTTTCATGAATCATACTAAATACACAAAATTTTACACTCAAGATCGATTAAGCTCATAAAAGTGTTCATGAATCAAAGTCATGACAAAATAAATAAAGTGTGAGTGTTCAAAAATCATGTAAATAGCATTTTCATGAAAATAGACAATGAAGCCCAAAAATGATCATAAGTCACATTTTTTTTAACAAAACAAAAACATAAAAAATCATTTTTTCATAAAAACATTAGTCTTCATGGTATATGTATGATTTATCCAAAGCTAACAATACACATACATATCCCAAACATAAAAGAGTCTATCAAATGTATTTGCATGAAGGCAAGAGACTCACGAGTATACATATATTTATTAGATTTGAATTAAAAATACATATACATGAAGTAAAGCATAAAAATTGGCAAAATAAGTATAAATGAAAGAATCATCAAAACTAGTTTATACATGTGCATATAGTGGGTACAAATGAGCATGAAGTGCAAATATATATAAATCAAATGTAGCTCACTATTTGTTCATGTATAATAAGTTTTGATAAAAACTACATCTAAGCATGTTTTTACCACATGAAACACATTAAAAATACAAAACATGAACATGCTATGATATGATAAAAAGCATGTACATAAAAAGTAGGAGTTTAGAGATTGTTTACCAACTCCAAAGCTCCAAACATGGTGGTTGTCCCACCAAAATCTCCTTGATAGCGGTGCTCCAAATATGTGTCCTTTTAGTTCAAGTGCACCCACCATCAAGGCACCAAATCTCTCACGTCTTGTGAGATCCCTCACCTACATCAAATACAAACGGTGGGGACTTTGGTACCCATTTTTTCTTGGGTCCTTTAGGGTTAGTCTTGTAAGGAATATTATAGTATGCAGAATGTTTGGGTTTCTTGACAAGCTTTAAAACATTTTTATTAGCAAAATTAACATGATGTATCTTATCAAAACAAAATTAGATGGCCTTTGCGGCCACAATGTGTACATTTGTACACCTTAGTATGCTTATGTTGGTGTGTATGATCATGGTGTGCAACATAAGCATGAGCATGATGATGTTGTGCATGAAGTGTGGGAGTTTGTTTCTTTGAAAACATAGACTCCAACCTAGAATGATCAAATGCACATTTGCTCAAAGTTGAGCTCAAATTATTAATTTTATTTTTCAAAAGATTAATCTCACTATCATCAATGGTGGCATGTAAAGACATGTGAGATATAGAGTCATTTTTCTTCTTTTTAGAAACTTTTTCTTTTTTCTTTTTCTTTTTCAAAAATTTTTCTTTTCAAAGAGTTGTTTCTTAAAAAGCAATTTCTTTTTGTTCTTCCACCAAATAATCTTATTTTTCAAATTTGTGTTTCCTTCACAAAGATCACTTAATTTGGTCATCAAGGAAACATTTTCATTTTTCAAATCATCTTTTTCTTTTTCTAAACATGCAATTTTAGTTTTTAAAAGAATCGTTCTCTTTTAACATGCAATCAAAATTCTTTTTAATTTTCTTATTATCTTTTTCTAAGCATGCAATGTTATATCTAAAAGAATCATGTTCTTTATGCATGCAAGCAATGTTCTTTTTCAAATTTTTATTTTTCTTTTTAAGCATGTCATATTTTCAAGCACAAGTTGACAAAAGGTAGTAAGCTCATCATATGACATGTCTTCATCATCGGATTCGGAGTTTACCTCAAGGGGGTTATCCCCTTGGACCATGTAGCACTTGTTGGAGGTGTCGCATCTAACGTCCGAATCGCTCCCCGCATAGTATAGATCATTTTCGCCAAGGGAGATCAAAGTGTTCAAACTACAAAAGCAAATCAAGATTAGACCCTAGATAAATAATCATCATTTAGGGTACTTTTTCAAAGCATTTAGGGCTTTTGCATTAGCCTCATTATTTTTGCCATTTAAACAGTAATCATTTTTAGTTGTGGCAAGATAAACATGAATACCTAAGGCCTTGAGGTACAAAGACATCTTAACCTTTCAAATTTGGATGTTAAGAATGTCGAATGTGGGTGGTCCATGAAGTCCATAGTGTGTGTACAAACAAATAGTGATTAGCCTAAAAAAGAGGATCTTTAACTCTAGGTTGTAAGACCAAATCAAGAGCACTTGGCTCTGATACCAATTGTAAGTTCACCTAGAGGGGGGTAATAGGTGATGGCTAATCTAATGGTTACTTAATGCCAAATAATGCGGAATTAAAAACTATTATGACCTAATTAAAACTCTTACACTAAACACCACGTATAACCAAAGAGTGTTGCCGAATTCCCCGTGAAGGGCTCTGGAAAAACTCCTCTAGATTCCCCTGGATATGGGTTGAGGTGCCGCGTTGGCTCTCTTGGTTAAATACAGTGTAGCAAACAAACCCAAGCAATATGACAATTGAGCACACAATGTATATCAAGCATATAAAGATTAAAGCAATAAACACATGCAAGATATAA
>JAVJIF010003323.1:0-79356 GCA_038442645.1 Agave tequilana
AGTAGCCTGTACTCTGAGCTAGTCCCGGGCAGAGACGGGACCCACTATAAATATGAGCCATCAGATTTATCAGTTTCCAAATAATAACTCATCTTATTCATAAGTGGATATATGTGTACCGGTAGCACATACAAAAGCATATGAATCGGATGAATAACATAAAACAACCAAACAGTAATAATGTTAGGAACCGTGTGATATTTGGTCTCTCCTTTGTTCGGGTCCTGGTACTCACATATCAGACCCGGGTAAGTTCTACAGAGTGCGAACTCTAGTATGGACTATCGATGATGTGAGACGCTGGTAGGGAGGCGATTGAAATATCAAACGGTACTGACTATTATTATTGGATTAATAAAATGCAACACCTTTATATTCTCCAGTTATAGTATAATGTTCTGAGTTGACACCTTGCCTTATGACATGTGATTTATGTGGCATATGATGATTACTTCAGACACACTCTAGTTCTGTTATCCTGAGGGCAACTCAAGTTGTATGAATTCAGATGATGGTGACATCGGATATATGGTATATAGATGAGGGTTTCCTTGATTGGATTATCCCCTCGACGTATCAACCCCATGAAACCATAATCTGAGCTTACACAACTAGTTTTGTCCATACTTATATTTATCGCGTATTTAGTGTATTTATCACATGTTTAATATATTGGTCGCATGATTATGTAAACCTATGCTCTCAATACTGTTTTTCATGCATGTTTTCCGATTTAGACTTATTGAAATACATGTATTTACTTGATCTCAGATTTACTGTCATTTTCCTTATATTACCTGTCATTTCCTGTACCTGCATGCCTGGACCACATCACTTGATCATGTGCACGTATGCCAGTTATGCACGCCATTTGGCTTTATAATATGTACTCGCTGGGGTTGGGGTTACTAACAACCCTGGATTCTCATGTCCAGATCCTGGAGTCTAGACCCCGGTGATCTTGCTGTAGCTGATCAGAGTGCGTAGCGGATCCTCCTGTGGTGATCGGAGTGCAGCAGAAGCTCGGACACCGCCGTAGTTCTTCCTTCTAGATTTTCTCCTGTTTGGCTCCCGAGGTCCATCTTGCCGTATCATGAGCATCTCTCAGTTTTTATTATGTATATCCCTTCATGTATTGTACTCTTGTATTTCTAGTGATGTAATATTCCTGTAATATTGTATCGCTTTCTGTGATAACCATGTACTTGTACTATTCTGTTGGAATGTATATTACCACTGTGCTTCCGCCTCTGATTCTTGCCTGTACTGAAGCTTAGCGTATATACGTGAGGGTATTTCTGACTGCATATATACGTCGCAGTGGCGTCCCCGTACCCACCGGATCGGGGCATCACAGGATGGTATCAGAGCCTAGGTTCTAACATCCTCAGTACAACCAGTTGGCAGATCAATGATGTATTAATCTGCAGCTGGAAAGCATGATTCTTGAATATACATTCCAATTGCAAGTACGATGTTATCTTTTCCTTCTCGTAATCTTTTCCTTGAATCCTGAGACTCTTCTATCTTTTTCTTTCAGCTTCTTCCTATCATCCCTTCAACCAACTCAGAGATGGAGAGACGGAGAACCCGTAACGGTCCTGGCACTTCTCGTGACAGTTCCAATGGAGAGAGCGACAACATGATGAGGGTACTTCATGGCATGATGGAGAGTCAGCATCAGCTGACAGAACTCTTACGACAGGTATTATTGACAGCACCTAGAGAGCAGAGGCCTGGCAATGTATCCGATTTCAGAAGACTACAGCCAGCTACATTTTTGGGTACTGAGAAGCCGCTGGACGCAGAGCAATGGCTGATTGATACTACAGATCTTCTGAAGGCAGCCTGGATTCCTGATGAGAACCAACTGAAAGTGGCTAAGATACAACTGAAGGACATGGCCAGGACTTGGTGGTGGCAGAAGAAGCGAGGCTGGAGAAGCCCATCACTTGGGACCGTTCTCTAGGAGTTTCTACGAGAGATTCTTCTCTAAGACGGCACAGAAGGAGATGAAAGATCAATTTATCAGATTGCAGCAGAGGGATCAAACTGTAGATGAGTATGCTGCAGAGTTCCTAAGACTGAGCCGGTTCGCGCCATACATGGTGGCCAATGAGGAGATCCGAGCAAGGAGATTCCAGCAAGGCCTGAGGATGCAGATCCAGATGTTTCTTATATCCTAGCAACTCAAGACGTATTCTCAGGTCCTTATCATCGCTCGTGAGGTAGAACGGGGATTGGAAAGAAGCGTCAGGATGAGATGCAGAGGAAGTCAGTGAATAGATCCTTTCAGTTGAAGGGAGGTGAAGACTCAGTCGGACCCCTGGATACCCCACTAGCAGAGCAATTCCTCCAACCTCTCCCTCAGCAAATGAGATGTGGGTATTGTCTGAAGCTCAGGCACTACAAGCGTGATTGCAGAATGGCAAATAAGGTATGCCTAGCATGTGGGTCTGATAGTCATATGATAAGGGATTGTTCATTCAGATGGATGGGGAGTACCACCCCGATTCAACCAACAGTAAAAAGGGACCCAGGACCAATCGGCAGGAGAGCTCCATTCCCTTCCCCACAGTATGTCTTCAATCAAGCACAGAGAAGGCAAAGAGGAAGATCAGATGGGAGAAAGCGTAAAGCATGTCATTTGACCACAAAGGAAACTAAAGTATCAGATGAAGTGGAACAGAGAGTGGTGCCCTATATTTGGAACGAGGACCCCTAGAGGTGATACATGTGACCACTATCCCCATTTTTATCATGTTTTGAGTTGGTAAATTTTTCGCTATCATATCCATTCTATCATGATATTCCCATCAACCCTATTTTCTTCTATATTCATTCCCCTATAGAAATTTCGAGGACGAAATTTTTGTTAGGTGGGTATATTGTAGCAACCCGTTCCCGGGATACGTACCCAGATGCGTATCCCAAAATTTTTTTAACCATGTTGTTCAATTTTCTTCCAGTATGTGTTTTTGAGTTGTGATTGCTTATATTATTGAGTATCAGATCTGGATTCTCAGATCTAGAGCAAGCTCTGACCCGGACCGGGAACCTGATACCAGCCAGTAGCCCGATTTGACTTCCTGGTAATCCGATTTGATCGATTTTAGTTTCAGACACTGTTTTCTAATATTTTAGATTTTTCACAATTTTCTGAAATTTTCTGAAATTTTTCTGCAAAATCTCCAAAACCGGTGTCGGTCGGCATCGCTGACTGATTCTCGGATTTCTTTTAGTTTTCAAATGGGATTGAATTTTCAAAAACAGTTTTCACAGTACTTCTTAAAATTTATTTTCTATCTAAATACATTTTTGAGATTTTTCTAAATTTATCAAAATTTCACCGATTCTGGTGCCGGCCGGTATCGCCGGAAAGTTTCAGGATTTTTAATTTGAAAACTACATCAAATTTCTCAAATCTAATTTCACCGAGTATCTTAGAATAATATTTTCTATTTTGAGAATTTTTGTGAACGATTCTGAAACAGTCAAATTTTCGCCTAATTTAAATAATAATATTATTTACCGACAATTTCTTTTCTTACTTTTTCCTTCTCTATTCCCCCACTTTATGCTACCAGAAATTATAATAAATAAATTAGTTAATAATAAAAATTTTAAACTATTTTATTTTCTTTTTTTTCTTATTTTTTTCTTTCTTTAATTTTCTTTCTTTTCTTTCTTTTTCTTTTCTTCACTTTGATTTTCCCCCACAATTAACGCTTTGCTCCCTGCCAAAGCCGCCCGCCGCCCGCCGCCTACAACAGTAAGGCTGCTGCCGCAGCCCTGTCACCCCCTAAACCATCTTTTCATTCCCTTCTCATCCTCTATTAAACCACCACACTTCCATTTCCTTATTCATTTTCAAACAAAAATCTAAAATCCAAACACTTCATCTCCTTCAACAAAACAACCCACTCACGCACCCACCCATGGCCGCCGCCTCCACCTTCACCACCGCCGCCGCCGGCCACTCCTAGGCCGGCCAACCAACTCCCCAACACCTCCTCTCCACACCACCACCTCTTTCAACCTCCAACAACCCTCCTCCTTCTCCAATTTCAACAAAAACCCATCACTCTTCTTCCTTCTCTTCTTCAAAATTCACCCTTATCTCCACCAAATTCTCCACTTCTACCACCCCATCATCATCTCCTCCTCCTCCTCTAACCCCCCAACACCACCAATCATCACCACTACCACCACAACCACCACCACCACCATCTTCCACCACCACCAAAACAACCCAACAACAGCCACAACAACAAAACAACCACCTCCCTCTCCCACCGGCCGCGCGCGCCACCCCCACCACCTCCGCGGCGCGCAGCCGCCGCCGCCGCCAGGCCACCGGCGGCCGGCCGGCCGACGGCCACCTCCCTCCCTCTCTTTTTCTTTTCTTCTTTCTTTCTTTCTTCTTCCTTTTCATTTCTTTTCCCTTTCTTTTCCCTAATATAACACTCATATTTCCCTCATTCCAAAAATACCCCTCCCCTCATTCCCTTATTACTTCACTGTATTTACACCCAATACCCCTCTCCTTTTAAATCCAAATTCTTTTCTAAAAACACCACATTTTCTCTCTCTTTCTCTCTCTCTCCTTCCTACAACTTTCTCTCTCCTCTCTCTCTCCCCCCTCTCTTTCCCTCTCTAATATTTATATATATTTATAATTATATATTTAATATACTACTATGGGCTAGTGGATTTCTCGTGCGGATCGTCGATTTTTCAGATTTTTAACTAGTATTTCACCCCGGCTTCAGGCGAGTGCTTTTTAATAAACTTAAAAATAATTACTCTTATATATATAACATGATATTGATATGTGGATGTTTTAACATGCTATATTTGACACCGACACTTGCCATGCTATATTTGACACCGATAATTGTCATGATATATTTGACACCGATATTTGCCATGCTATACTTGACACGTGACAGCTTACACCGGCACTCGGTATTTACACCGGCACTTGGCATGCTATACTTGATATATGATTATTGACACCGGCACTCGGTATTTACACCGGCACACGGTATTTTACACCGGTACATGACATGCTATATTTGACACCGATATTTGCCATGCTATATTTGACACTCCACCGGAACTTGCCATGCCATATATTTGACACATGATACCAGACACCGGTACTTGCCATGATATATTTGACCCTGATATATGATACCGGTACTTGCCATGCTATATTTGACATATGATATGTGACACCGGTACTTGCTATGCTATACTTATTACTTGATATAAGATACCTGCATTTGCCATGCTATACATAACACCTGATATATAATACCGGTACTTGCCATGATATACTTGACACCTGACACCTGTATTACCTGGCATATGCATGATTATTATATTTTTACCAGACATATGGTACTCCTGTACTCCTGTTTCTCCTGTACTCCTGAACTCCTGTATTCCTGAACCCCTGAAAAAGGGTGACTCCTGATATTATACTCCTAATATTATACTCCTGTTAATTCCTGTAGTTGGATAATCATGGTTATACTGTATACACTTGTGGACATTATCTTTGGGCAATATATATATATATAATAAAAATATTCAACTTACACTGGGGTGGGGGAAACTGATGGAAACGGTATGATGTCATATTTATAATGGTGATATTTCTGAAGTGTCGTGTGGGGCACATAATGATAAGTCCCCGGAAGCAGTAACTGAATCTGAAGTGTCATGTGGGGCGCGTAATGATAAGTCCCCGGGCGCGTAATTATAAGTCCCCGGAAGCAGTAGCCTGAATCTGAAGTGTCGTGTGGGGCGCGTAATGATAAGTCCCCGGAAGCAGTAGCCTGTACTCCTGAGCTAGTCCCGGGCAGAGACAGGACCCACTATAAATATGAGCCATTGATTTATCAGTTTCCAAATAATAACTCATCTTATTCATAAGTTGATGTATGTGTACCGGTAGCACATACAAAAGCATATGAATGGGATGAATAACATAAAACAACCAAACAGTAATAATGTTAGGAACGTGTGATATTTGGTCTCTCCTTTATTCGGGTCCTAGTACTCACATATCAGACCCGGATAAGTTCTACAGAGTGCGAACTCTAGTATGGACTATCGGTGATGTGAGACGCTGGTAGGGAGACGATTGAAATATCAAACGGTACTGACTATTATTATTGGATTAATTAAAATGCAATACATTTATATTCTCCAGTTATAGTATTATGTTCTGAGTTGACACCTTGTCTTATGACATGTGATTTATGTGGCATATGATGATTACTTCAGACACACTCTAGTTCTGTTACCCTGAGGGTAACTCAAGTTGTATGAATTCAGATGATGGTGACATCGGATATATGGTATATAGATGAGGGTTTCCTTGTTTGGATTATCCCCTCGACGTATCAACCCAATGAATCCATAATCTGAGCTTACACAACTAGTTTTGTCCATACTTATATTTATCGCGTATTTAATGTATTTATCAGATGTTTAATATATTGGTCGCATGATTATGTAAACCTATGCTCTCTATACCGTTTTTCATGCATGTTTTTCCGATTTAGACTTATTGATATACATGTATTTACTTGATCTCAGATTTACTGTCATTTTCCTTATATTACCTGTCATTTCCTGTACCTGCATGCCTGGACCATATCACTTGATCATGTGCACGTGTGTCTGTTATGCACGCCATTTGGCTTTATAATATGTACTCGCTGGGGTTGCTAACAACCCTGGATTCTTATGTCCAGATCCTGGAGTCTAGACCCTGATGATCTTGCTGTAACTGATCAGAGTGCGCAGCGGATCCTCCTGTGGTGATCAGAGTGCAGCAGAAGCTCGGACACCGCCGTACTTCTTCCTTCCAGATTTTCTCCTGTTTGGCTCCCGAGGTCCATCTGGCCGTATCGTGAGCATCTCTCAGTTTTTATTATGTATATCCCTTCATGTATTGTACTCTTGTATTTTCTAGTGATGTAATATTTCTGTAATATTGTATCGCTTTCTGTGATAACCATGTACTTGTACTATTCTGTTGGAATGTATATTACCACTGTGCTTCCGCCTCTGATTCTTGCCTGTACTGAAGCTTAGCGTATATACGTGAGGGTATTTCTGACCTGCGTATATACGTCGCAGTGGCGTCCCCGTACACGCCGGATCGGGGCGTCACACACACATTCATACATGAAAATAACACGAAATAAACTTTAAAAATTTTCCTGGTGTTACAGACTCGTAAGTAAGCTGATCTTTATAGTGGATGGTTAAGTGATATAATGATATGGATGTTAGTACTATGAGATTAATTTCTTCTGAAAAGGATTTATGTCTACAAATTTGTTTAAAGAGAACTACTGCAATTTTATGATCCATAATCCATATCACCTGGTTGCTTTGACAAGAATCGTGTCACAACATTAGCGCTTAGGTGTTTTTCTTCTTTTTTGTTGTATGGGACTGTGTACATGTGCGCAGATTTTTAGAGTATTAGGAGTATCAGAATGTGTCACGCCCTGCTTCCCAAAATACGTGAAAACGGAGTCGCGACGGAGGTCGGCGACGTATGTACGTGAGAAAAATACCCACGCACATACGCTAAGCCTAAAGTTACCTGAACAAGGTACAAACTCTACTACGATAAATCAATATCACTGCAATATCACATATAAATATCTAACACTATGATAACAGATAAATAAGAAAAGAAAATGGCAACTGGATGTGATAAAGATCGAATCAGGAAATAACATGAATAAAAGAGTAAGAATACGTATAATCAAGAAAAAAGAGATTTCAGCTCCTCGTAACACGTATGATCACACGAACACCTGAACAATATAAGAAGGTGTTCAAAAATCCTGGACGTATGAATTCAGGGTCATCAGAAGCGACCTAATGAGTGTGTGTAAAGGAAAAGGTGTTTGTGCATAACAACGCAAGTAATAACAACATGATAACTAAAATGAAATATAACAGAATAATTAATGTCAAGAACAAAGTTATGGACGATATATAACTGGTATCCTGACCATAGATGTTAAGATGTGTAACCTAACATATGTCACTAGTCTGGTATACAATCCACTCATGTGTACAATCATATGTCGATCATAGTTATATATACGTACATGTTGACACTCTAAAAAAGACAAGATTCCTGACTGGCCTGAACAATGTCTAACTTGTTGACATTTACAAAAGACAAGTGACAGACAAGCTGACGACCAGTTCTGTACCCATCTCCGAGTGACAAATCAGCAACCTGAACTCTACTGATCCAGTGAAGCAGACAGTGAGCCCAGATTGTTTTGGAAAAGACCTAAGTAGGTCTAAGATGCTAAGTTAGCTCAATACTTAGCATCACATGAGCCCAAGGGGATAGTCTCGCCTGAGAGGCTAAGTCTGTCCAACTTCGCTTTGAAGCCGTACAAAGCTCCATCAGGGAGCTAACTTACAGCTTCGCCTGAAGCGCTCAGTTAACTCCGCAGAGAGTTAGCTTCGCTCGAAGTCATACGCAACCGCTCAGAAGGATGTTCGGTAGCTTCGCCACAGATGTTTATCCAGTTCCGCTGAAGAGCTTTCTTCTGACTTCGCCAGATGCTCCTTCCAGCTCCGCTGCGTGCTCGACGCTGCAGCTCCGCTGCGGGTCTGTTATGGTCAACTTTTGACCAATCAAATCTCCAGTGAGATCAAATCTTCAAGATCAAATCTAATCAAGATCAGATCTGAGATTAAATTTGGTAGTTGTTTACCATAATCTCATGACTCTCCTAAAATAAGTAAGAAGATCAGGGGAGATCTTTTAATTATTTGAAAAGAATCAAAACAGATCAGGAGATCGGCCTACTTGCTATTCCTAGCTTCGCAGAAGCCGATTCTAGCCTCGCATTCAACAAGACAATCATTAAGTTACTCAAAAAGTTCGTCTCCTCGAATAAGCGAGATTAGAATGAGAAGCTTGGTGAATGTCTTTGGGCCTACCGAACCCAGTTCGGACCCCGACAGGCAATACGCCTTTTTCCCTGGTGTACGGGTGTGAAACAGTCATACCGTTGGAAATTCAGATGCCATCATTACGAGTCGCTCTGATCACTAAGATCACATCAGAAGACAATGATCGGTTGCGTCTTCAAGAGCTCGAAGCCCTAGATGAGAAGCGGTTACAAGCTCAGCAGCACATTGAGTTATATCAAGCTCGGATCTCAAAAGCCTTCAATAAGAAGGTCAAACAAAGAGTCTTCCAGAAAGGAGATTTGGTTTTAGCCGTCAGACGACCAATGATCATGACGCACAAAACCAAAGGCAAATTTCAGCCCAAATGGGAGGGACCGTTTGTAATAGAAACAGTCTATTCAAACGGAGCATATCGCCTTATGACTTCAGATGGTGATCTACTCATGATGCCAATCAACGGCAAGTTCTTAAAGAAGTATTATCCTTGATTAAGGATCCTTCTCATGATCAAGTTAACATTACACCTCTGATCAAGACCTCCATATCCAAGATATGCAAAAGGAGCGCCCCTCTCTTCCTCCAAACGAGATCATACAACCATGAACCAGTCAGAAGCTGGACATACATTGGTTGTCTCACAGAAGAATCAATGTTACACATGCACTAACCAAACGATCCAACACCTTTAACGGTTAAGGATAGAGGAAAATATTGGCCTTTAAGCCCAACATAAGTCCTCGATAACTCATCATGCTGAGGGAAAAGCATGGCTAGCCCGACTCAAATGGTAGTTGGTAAAGGCATATCAAACCCGTTGACAGCTGAGGATTTGCTAAAAATCCTAAGGGACCTGTTCCCATTTGATCCAACACTTTTAACGGTTAAGGATAGAGGAAAATGTTGGCCTTTAAGCCCAACATAAGTCCTCGACAACTCATCATGCTGAGGGGAATAGCATGGCTAGCCCGACTCAAATGGTAGTTGGTAAAGGCATATCAACCTGTTGACAGCTGGAGATTTGCTAAAAATCGTAAGGGACCTGTTCCCATTTGATTCCCTCTCCAAAATCACTTACCAATTCTCATCCATAGAATGGTAAGACCACATATAAAGAATGACAGATCCATTCTAATTACTGTTATGTTCAAACACTTCTAACAGTAAATGAATCTCTCGGTCAAGTTAACACTACACTTTTGACCAAAATCGCTCATATCGCAAATTCATTTCGTTGTTAAGTTAACATTAAACCTATGACAGTGATCTCCTCGTTTTTCAGTGAGAACGAGACCTTTTCATGCTATGTTTAATACTACACCTCTGGCATCCATTTCGCTGTTAAGTTAACATTAAACCTATGACAGTGATCTCCTCATTTTTTCCAGTGAGAACAAGACATTTTCATGCTATGTTTAACACTACACCTCTAGCATCCATTTCGCTGTTAAGTTAACATTAAACCTATGACAGTGATCTCCTCGTTTTTCTCAGTGAGAACGAGACCTTTTCATGCTATGTTTAACACTACACCTCTGGCATCCATTTCGCTGTTAAGTTAACATTAAACCTATGACAGTGATCTCCTCGTTTTTCTCAGTGAGAACGAGACCTTTTCATGCTATGTTTAACACTACACCTCTGGCATCCATTTCGCTGTTAAGTTAACATTAAACCTATGACAGTGATCTCCTCGTTTCTCCCAGTGAGAACGAGACCTTTTCATGCTATGTTTAACACTACACCTCTGGCATCCATTTTGCTGTTAAGTTAACATTAAACCTATGACAGTGATCTCCTCGTTTTTCTCAGTGAGAACGAGACCTTTTTATGCTATGTTTAACACTATACCTCTGGCATATCTTTTTGTCAAGTTAACATTACACCTCTGACAAATTGCTTTCCGAATTCCTATGAAGTTCTTTTTGTCACGTTAACATTACACCTCTGACATATGATCTTCTATGGAATTCATTTCCTAACTCCCAGCAAGATTCTGAGTCCCACTCAGTCTTTGGTGGACTTTTCGGGTTGTCACGTTAACAATATACCTCTGACAATTTCTTTCAAATCCATTCCCAATTTCGAGATGGTGCTTTCTCAATCGGTTACGTCATTGCGACCGCTGAACCGACAGATAGCCAAGTCTCATCCTTCAGTCCGGCAAGGACTATTCTTTTGTTATCATATGACAAAATTTTGAGCTTGGTGGCTTCTCAATCGGTTATGTCATTGCGACCGCTGAACCGGCAGATAGCCAAGTCTTATCTTTCAGTCCGGCAAGGACTATTTCTTTGTTATTATATGACAAATTTTGAGCTTAGTGACTTCTCAATCGGTTACGTCATTGCGACCTCTGAACCGGCAGATAGCCAGGTCTCATCTTTTTAGTCCAGTAAGGACTATTTTCTCAAATGGCTGTGATACAACTTGAAAGTAAGAATTCAGAAGATAAAACAAGTTGAAAATGCAACGGGGGAGGCATAAAGAAATCACTTTTTTATTGATTCCAAAAGAGGGATACATGATGCACAGATTACAAGCTACAACGGCGCTTCATAGTACTTGATCCGTTCTTCAAGAGTGGCCAGCCTTGTCTTCCTCTCTTCAGTAGCCCTGATAAGCGCCTGCAACCTCAACTCGGCCTCATTAAACCCCGCTGTCTGGGCCAAGCAAGCTTCAATTTCAACCAAGGTTGCCCTATGTGCTAGCTCCTGTCGCAAGACTTTGTCATTCTAGGCCTTAAACTGCTCAAGCCGCGCAGTCTCTTCAAGACGCACTGGTTCAGCTTTGGACAAAAGAAGATTAGCCTTCCTGATCATTTCTTTGGCCTTTTCAATTTTATCCTCAGCGTCAAGAAGAGCACTGCTAGAAGCGTCTATGGCATCCCCGAGCTCTACTTTCCTTTTCTCTAAGGATTTTAAATCAGAAGAAATTGCCTTAGCAGCTTCTTGAGCGGCAAAATGAGCTTCATGCATTTGAGCAGCGAGGTGAGCAAGCTGTTCGTTAACTGCAGACTCCAGATCTGAATGACTAAGATGGCGCCATTCGTCCACATCCCTCTCGAGTTTGTCCACCAAAAGTTCCAATGTGGCGGCCTGGTCATCCCCTCCAAAATCTCAAATACTGTCAATGCTTCGGGAGAGGACCACCTTTAAAGCAGAGAATGAGGTAGTCGAGCCCTTCAAGACCAAAGCGATGGATCGCTTCAAGCTCTTATAAAAACTGTCGACTAACTCGACCACAAATTCATTCTCGGCATCAACTACTCCCGGAGTAGCCCCTGAAGACAAAGCTTCTGCCGGCTTCACTGACACAACTGTGGAAGGAATAGCAGAGGCACTGGCTGGAGCAATATGAGGGATCGCCGGTGATCTCGGAGGAGTCCTCATTGAAACCAGTACACTAGCCACAACCGAAGTAGGGCTAGTGACTATTTCTGGGAGAGCTGGCTCAACCACTAGTGTTGGAGAAGTAGGCCTGGTAATCACCTTCAGCCCCGCGCCTGGCAAGATAGGCGGCACTGGCGAAACTGATGGCATCTCACTCACCGATGTAGTTGGAAGTAAGGTTGGTTCCGTGACTATTGTCCCCTCAACTCCTTTTCCACTGGTCGGTCTGGGCTGATAAGAGGGTAGGTCGTGATACAAAGCATGCAACTCAGCAGCATCTGCCGCGGTCGAGGTACTCACATCACCCCTAATCCCCTCAGGAGGATCGGCTAGCTCTCTTGAAGTCGATGCGCCCAAGGGCGGGACACCTGTAGTAAAACTTTGATTAAGAAAGGCGTAATAAATATCAAAAGAAAATCACTCACAAGCAAAACGTTACCAAAAGATGATATCGCCTCAGCTGCCTTGGCCATTGTTTCTCTCTGAAACCCTTCGACAACGGCTTCAGTCCCCTCAGGCTCCATGGGAAAACTCTTGGCAGAATCAACACGGACGGCCGGCCCACCCTCACTCGTCGAACCCTCGGTGGTCCACCCAAAAGAGCTGGAGGCCATAGGGCTTTCTTTTGAAGTCCCAGCACCTGAAGGACCTACATCGACCGCATCACCTCCAGATTCTTCCGAGACAGCGAAATAGCCAGCTTCATCGCCTTCTCTATAAGTGAACAAGGGATCATAATGCTCCCCTTGTTCTCCGGTAGCCTCAGCTCTCAGGCTTCTCACCGCCTCAGTTCCTGAATCATAAAATAAACAATGAGCTGTATGGAATATATAAGAGTATGTGGTAAGAATAGAGCTAATCTTACTCGGGTCGGGAACAGCTTCACCAACGGTCTGCATGGGAGCCGACAGCTTAATGACCAACGGAGCAGGAGGAGGAGCCGCTATAGATAAATCGCCCTCTGCAATAACAGTAGGAGCATAGCGACGAGACTTCTTTACTACCCTCTTCCTACGAGATCCGCCTTCCCGCTTTCGCTTGAAGTGGACGTCAGGATCTTCTTCCTCCACTTCTTCCACATCAACATGTTCCACGTGGGCTGTACCTACCCTGCCAGAAGCAGCTGCTGGAGCCTCAGCACCCGTACCCGCTTCAAAGCAAGGACTTCCTGCATCCGAGGCCTCGCTATCATCAACAGCAGTGAATTCCCTGAGGCCTGGAACACGGACCCTCTTACCCTCACTCTTCTCAGCAACCTTCCGCTTCAGCCGCTGAGAAATTAACTCACACCAAAGGAATTAATAGAAAATCCAGTCGGTGTGGAGTTTGAGGTTCGATACCACTGGAAGAATCCCAGGGTCGTCAGAAGGTTCGGAGCCCTCAGCGGCATGCACAGTCGCGCCTCAGTACAGCCGGCAATGAAGAACCGCCAGGCACGAGCTCCATCGATGAGGCTCCCCATAAAGGCCAGACTGCTGTTTGGATTGCCTACATACAGTTGGTCATACCCAAATTGACGGGCAAACCGACTCGGAACATAGGACTCCAGGTAACAGGTGTCCCCACTTCTATACAACAAGTGTGATGGCCGGATGCTAACCAGCCACTCGAAGATTCCCCGACTCAATGACATCCACCCTTCTCCCACATCCTTGAATTCTTCACCATAGCCTGCATCACGAATGTAGGAGAAGCATCGAAAAAGGCTATAGACGTCATGACGAAACAGCAGCTTACGGACCGCAGCAACATAAGTCTTTGACCATGAACACCCCTCGAATCGACGAAGAAGCGCCATGCGAACACCTTCTGGGGGCTCCTCTCCGGCCTGGATAATAGAGGGGCAGTGAAGGGCAAACCATGCCATCAAATAAGTATACGGCAAACCTATTCTGGGGTTTGGTCCGTCGCGAGGCAAGATAATCCCCTTTCCCCGCTTCGTTACTGGTGGCCTACAGAAAGCCTCCGTCAATGCACGAAGGCCTCTTTGAATACAGCACACCATGGCTGGAAGAAGTCCAAGAGGACGACCATGGACTAGCCGAATGGCAGGTAATAAGACAGTCGGATGAATGACATCGCCAGACGAAGACGGCACCACACATCTCTTTAACCAGACCGTTAAAAAGCCAGCCAAAAGTACCTTTCGGGACGTCGGCCGACGAGCCTGGTGGTGGAAACTCCGAAGAATATCACCTTTCTCATAGGGCCCGTCATCTTCTTACAGAATTAAATCCCCTTGAGAGTGCTCTTGCATCCGACGAAAGATGTCTTCATCTGCGACTCCACAATGAGCCGCTTCAGGAGTACCTTCCAGGTCAGGGAACAAATAATTTCCCCAGCTCTTCAAACTGCATGAAGTTCCCTTATGACTCCCATGCATGCTGGAGCAAATGTAAAGGTGGCACATCAACTCCCGGTAAGTTTCAAACAAGGCAGGCTCCTGCTTCTCCAGAAGTGCCAACTCCGCCTCGCACGGGAAATATTCTTCATATGGGAGAGACCCCAATGGCAAAGCAGAAACTTCCCACATCTCGTGCAGAGCCATACCTAGTTCGCCAACTGGGGTGAAGAAGGACCCTGTAGCCGGGCAGTACAACTAAAAGATGGCGTAGAAGTTCGCTACGCTCATCTGAATGCCATAACAGGTCGCCCTGACGGCCTCGTAGAGTCCCAGCCTCTCCAGATCCTCCTCAAAATGAGCAAGGACATATAGAGTCAAGTCCTTCCACCATGCCTTGGGAGGGTGAATCCACCCCGGGGTCCTGAAATCAGTAGCTGGATAATTGCCACAAACTTTAAAGAACTGATTTCCAAAGGTCTGAGCCACCGCAGAATTTTCCCCCACTGGGATATCTAGAAGTACATTCCCGGGGTGGAGACCCAATATGCAGCGAGGAGGACCCGCCCTTGTGTAACCGGGGGACGGAACTATCAGCTTTCCCACGTGAACGGAATCAGTAGTCCGCGTCACTTGCCACTGCATCTTCCGAGCCCTCGTCACACATTGAAAGAAGGACAAGGGAAAATGCCGCTTACTAGATGGGAGATAGTACTTCTCACCATCCAATTTGAAAATCCACTGCCCCTCTCCGGCTAGCAGCTGGTGATCATTATCGGGTGCTGCATCTCTGAACATGAAGCCGGGCTTTCGATAGATTCTTCGGTCAGAATCTTCAAGGGGAGCAGTAGTTAAGATGCTCCTCATGGTGCGTTGATCCCCACCATGAATAAGTGCATCCCGCGCAGGAGCTCTTCGCTCACTGAACAGTGAAGCCTGCCCTTGAAACTGCAGGCTGACGTTGCCATCTAGCCCCCTGGCTGTGCCAAAGAGACTGTTCAGAGGACCAGGAGTGTAATGCACTGCAAAAATAAGGAGAAACTATGATTAATTCATCGGCCGAAGGAAAGCTGAAAACAAAAATCTAATTTTTGTTAAGGCATAGCTTCGCCCTCCGAGCGAAGCTGGCCTAACAATAGCTTCGCAGCTGCAGCTTAACTCCGCACTCCACATGAAGGCAGGTTACAGGAAAATATCTAAGTATTAGCTTCGCTCTAAAAGCTTGGCCTCAACGCGAAGGAGCCCCAAGAGCTAACTTCGCCAGAAGAGTACCGCTACTTAAAAATTATTTTGAGGGCATTAAAGTCCTTTTCCAACTGCGCTTCTAAGGCTAACTTTGCATTCTATCATCCAACAGGATGTGAACCGCCTAAGGGATAGCTTCGCCCGGAAGCTTGAGGAAGAGACCCTTTGGTTCCACGATTCCCTATCAAGAAATTAAGAGAAATTAAGGGACTTGAACTCCCTGAGATCACTAGATCACAATGGATCGTTCTAGATTCATTATGAGATAGCCGAAAGATTGGCTATAAGAAGAGATGAAAATCTCTGATCAAAAGGGAAAGATCCCCACCCGCGATAGGTCGTTCGATGACCGGAGGAGGAGAAGGACCCTCCGTCGTAGAGGTTGCTACCTCTTTTCCTGCTCGTCTCTTGGGAGCCATCGGAGAACTGAAGAAGTTCTTGAATTCTCAAATAAAGAAGAAAGAAGAAAAAAGGTTTACAGTGCTCTGAAAATTTAAAGAGAAGTGGTGCCTTCTCTTTCAGCCCGATCAGGCTTTTATAGGTTGATGATTGCCTAAATGTCGCCTCCTCGAAAGGAGCGCAGGCAGTCATTTCGAATTAATTTGAAACGGCGCCTAAATCGCCTTCCCAAGAAGCGTTACTTCGGCCCCGCTAAGGGCTAACTCCGCCGTGAGTCCAGTGTTGACTTAGCGCGACGCTTGAATAACTTCGCTGAGAAATATGCCTTAGCCCCGCTGAAAGCTTGAACTTCGCAGAAAATTTATGTTAGCTTCGCTGGAAGCTCGTTCCTGATTCAGATAGGATTGTCTTTAACTTCGCAGGAAGTTTAGCAGCGAGGAGGACCCGCCCTTGTGTAACCGGGGAACGGAAATATCAACTTTCCCACGTGAACGGAATCAGTAGTCCGCGTCACTTGCCACTGCATCTTCCGAGCCCTCGTCACACATTGAAAGAAGGACAAGAGAAAATGCCGCTTGCTAGATGGGAGATAGTACTTCTCACCATCCAATTTGAAAATCACTGCCCCTCTCCGGCTAGCAGCTGGTGATCATTATCGGGTGCTGCATCTCCGAACATGAAGCCGGGCTTTCGATAGATTTTTCGGTCAGAATCTTCAAGGGGAGCAGTAGTTAAGATGCTCCTCATGGTGCAGTGATCCCCACCATGAATAAGTGCATCCCGCGCAGGAGCGCTTCGCTCACTGAACAGTGAAGCCTGCCCTTGAAACTGTAGGCTGACGTTGCCATCTAGCCCCCTGACTATTCCAAAGAGACTGTTCAGAGGACCAGGAGTGTAATGCACTGCAAAAATAAGGAGAAACTATGATTAATTCATCGGCCGAAGGAAAGTTGAAAACAAAAATCTAATTTTTGTTAAGGCATAGCTTCGCCCTCCGAGCGAAGCTGGCCTAGCAATAGCTTCGCAGCTGCAGCTTAACTCCGCACTCCACATGAAGGCAAGTTACAGGAAAATATCTAAGTATTAGCTTCGCTCTAAAAGCTTGGCCTCAACGCGAAGGAGCCCCAAGAGCTAACTTCGCCAGAAGAGTACCGCTGCTTAAAAATTATTTCGAGGGCATTAAAGTCCTTTTCCAACCGCGCTTTTAAGGCTAACTTTGCATCCTATCATCCAACAGGATGTGAACCGCCTAAGGGATAGCTTCGCCCGGAAGCTTGAGGAAGAGACCCTTTGGTTCCACGATTCCCAATCAAGAAATTAAGAGAAATTAAGGGACTTGAACTCCCTGAGATCACTAGATCACAATGGATCGTTCTAGATTCATTATGAGATAGCCGAAAGATTGGCTTTAAGAAGAGATGAAAATCTCTGATCAAAAGGGAAAGATCCCTACCCGCGATAGGTCGTTCGATGACCGGAGGAGGAGAAGGACCCTCCATCGTAGAGGTTGCTACCTCTTTTCCTGCTCGTCTTTTGGGAGCCATCGGAGAACTGAAGAAGTTCTTGAATTCTCAAACGAAGAAGAAAGAAGAAAAAAAGGTTTGCAGTGCTCTGAAAATTCAAAGAGAAGTGGTGCCTTCTCTTTCAGCCCGATCAGGCTTTTATAGGCTGATGATTGCCTAAATGTCGCCTCCTCGAAAGGAGCGCAGGCAATCATTTCGAATTAATTTGAAATGGCGCCTAAAGCGCCTTCCCAAGAAGCGTTACTTCAGCCCTGCTAAGGGCTAACTCCGCCGTGAGTCCAGTGTTGACTTAGCGCGACGCTTGAATAACTTCACTGAGAAATATGCCTTAGCCCCGCTGAAAGCTTGAACTTTACAGAAAATTTATGTTAGCTTCGCTGGAAGCTCGTTTCTGATTCAGATAGGATTGTCTTTAACTTCGCAGGAAGTTTAGCTCCGCTGGTCCATCCCAATTGCCTTCAAAATTCAAAAGGCAAAGGTGGGAAATAAAGCAGATAAACAGCAGAAAATAAACATTTTATTTGATTCAAAAGGGAAGATACATTGATACTACTATATCAAGATTGTCTTTCATACAACCGAGTCATTGTTCCAAAGACAGACAAATTATCCTATCTACTTCCAGTGTGATGAACCATAGCGACTGGACATGAAAGGTCTTCCTCCTGCACAAGGCCGTAATTCTTCGCTTAATGGCAGATTTTGCCATTAAGAAGTTGGATCTTCTTTGATCAAAATTGGCGAAGGACTTGTTATCTCCAGAAAGCTGGATCTTCCGTAATCAAAATTGGCAAGATCCGAGACCTTGCTGGTGACGTCCTCTTTCCCGAAGTGGATCATCTCGGATAATCGACTGCCAACTCCTTCTCGAAGTAGATCATCTCAGATAAGCGGCTGCCAACCTCTTCTGGGAACACGCATAGCTGCCCCAGTTTGTTCCTCCTGCTCATGGTTGAAGTTGCAACTTGAGAATCAAGAGGCAAGTTTCTAGTCTCTTTCATCAAGACAAAAGACTGGCGGGCATAGTTCACTGCAATGCAAACTGAAAATAGGTTAGCGGTAAATCAAAGAAAAATGCAAGCATGATACGCTAAGTCAAAATTCTTTGGGCGAAGCAATTTATATCTGATCCAGTCCCGCTCCAAGGATGGATTTCAGTTAAGCAGAGGGTAGCCTCGCTTGCACAGTGATGATGGGCTAGCTCAGCGTAAGCCAAGTCTTAGCTCCGCCTAAGACAGTTATACTGAAGGAGCGTCAAAAAGAGCTAAGTCCTAGCCTCGCCTATATGGCAGAGCCAGACTGATCCAGAGGGATGCAGTCTTGACCCCACCTATATGGTAAGACTGGCTCAACTTTGAAGAGACTGAGTCCCCAATTCTTGCCTATGTGGCGAACTTAAACGGGCAGATTCAACAGATGCAAATCAGTCAGATACAAAATGAAGAACAAGGGAAATTAATCCCTGAGCCAGCTGATAAAGCTAAATTAAGGGAGGTAAACTCCCTAAAGTCATTTGTCCATTGGTAAAGTCTCTGGATGACTGAGACTTACCAGTTCTTGGCCGATTAATGACCAGAGTGGGCACCCCCACTATTTAAGAGATCTGAGTATACTTCTCTGGACAACCAGGAGAAGTCATGAACAGACTGCTTCTCTGCAAAGGATTTCCAGTGTCCTATTTATAGGCCTCATGGCCTGATCGCACTGCTGCTACTTCAAGCTTAGAAGCGCGAGCGAATTTAAGGCATTTATTGAACCTTGAGAAAGGGAATAGTCTCCCTCGAAAATGCACGCGGAAGCAATGATCTTCCTCGTTAATGCAATAGAGGTTATTCTAACCTCGAAAAAGGAGCAATCCTTCTCGAAACTAGCCAAAAGGCAGTTGGCCTCGGGAAAGGAACGACGTTCCAAAACTGATTTGAAGCGAAGCTACTCCGGGAGGCCCAGACGCGAAGCCACCCAGATGCGAAGCTACCCAGAATCGCGAATCTACACGATTCCTCAGCGAACTTATTTTAATCCGGAAGCAAGATTGAAAGCGAAGCTGAACTCAACCATCATGGCGACGTTCGTACTTCACATACCATCAATCAAAGCAATTCAAAGTATTTCGAAACCTGAACCATTCCATTGCAGACTTTCAAAAACTTTGAAGGGGGTTTTGTTGACACTCTAAAAAAGACAAGATTCCTGACTGGCCTGAACAATGTCTAACTTGTTGACATTTACAAAAGACAAGTGACAGACAAGCTGACGACCAGTCTGTACCCATCTCCGAGGGACAAATCAGCAACCTAAACTCTACTGATCCAGTGAAGCAGACAGTGAGCCCAGATTGTTTTGGAAAAGACCTAAGCAGGTCTAAGATGCTAAGTTAGCTCAATACTTAGCATCACATGAGCCCAAGGGGATAGCCTCGCCTGAGAGGCTAAGTTTGTCCAACTTCGCTTTGAAGCCGTTCAAAACTCCATCAGGGAGCTAACTTACAGCTTCGCCTGAAGCGCTCAGTTAACTCCGCAGAGAGTTAGCTTCGCTCGAAGTCATACGCAACCGCGCAGAAGGATGTTCGGTAGCTTCGCCACAGATGTTTATCCAGCTCCGCTGAAGAGCTTTCTTCTGACTTCGCCAGATGCTCCTTCAAGCTCCGCTGCGAGCTCGACGCGGCAGCTCCACTGCGGGTCTGTTATGGTCAACTTTTGACCAATCAAATCTCCAGATGAGATCAAATCTTCAAGATCAAATCTAATCAAGATCAGATCTGAGATTAAATTTGGTAGTTGTTTACCATAATCTCATGACTCTCCTAAAACAAGTAAGAAGATCAGGGGAGATCTTTTAATTATTTGAAAAGAATCAAAACAGATCAGGAGATCGGCCTACTTGCTATTCCTAACTTCGCAGAAGCCGATTCTAGCCTCGCAGCAAGGCTACTTTCCAGATTTAAACAGATTGACTCAATCTGTTTCCAAATTTTCAAGGGACAATTATACCCCTGCTCTCTCTATAAATAGCCCACCAGAGGCATACCCGGGAGAGGGGAGGAGAGATGAAGAAAGAGGACGGAAGAGGCGCATAAACACACGCAGAGAGAGAGAGACGGCTAAACAGAGACTTATTCTCTTACTTCCAAGAATTCAGAGAACTGCTTCTCTAATCAGGGTGCTGATACCCTAAGATCTTCCTCTCAAGGAATATTCGGAACCAGGCGAGAAGGAATTCCCAAGTGGAGGCAGTTTGAGAAGTAGCAAGAGGGTTCTACCAACCTTCTGTTCTCCGATTCCCCGAACCAGGCGAGAAGGGAATCCCATCGATCGCATCGTCAAAGGGACAAAGTGGTCGCGCGCTAACCAGACTCCTATCGGCACACTTCTCCAGAATCTCAGAGGAGATCTACTTGTAATCTTTTTAGAATACTTGTAATTTAGCTCCTCGACTCTTTATTTGTAAGTTTTCCCCTTTGCTAAATCAATGGAAAACAGTACAGTCGGGTGATTACGATCAGTCACAATACATTAACAGTTTATTATTATTAGTTATGTCAGAGAATACCAATTGCCACATGTAATAGACGCATCCCATACTACGCCTGCTACACGTGCCAATCGAGGTCCTCAGTTATTGAAACTGATCGGTTGGAGATATTGTATGTGTTTTAGGTGGGTCCCGTGCATACCCAGGACCACGGCCTAGACTCCTGGCGCTGAGCCAGGCCCTACCGCAAGGTAGTCAGGAACATGTATAACAAGTCAGGTATATGTATAACATGTATAACATGAACTGGAATAGGACGGGGTGCCAGTCACCCCACGGGAACCCTGCAGTGGAACTCTCTTTCGGCTACGCAATCTAAATCCTAGGTCCACCCAAAATACAGACGCTGTCTTCTCCATCAATTTCTCCAATCCTAGTATAAGTTGTTTAATTTCATGTCATTAGTTGTCAAGATTATTAATGTTCATTTTACCTAAAATTACTGGGATAACTCGGTAATGACAACAGTAACATCAAAAGTGAAATCGTGATACATGCATAATAGGATATATATATATCGGTGAACATGATAAATAGGACGAGGTTGTTACCGTATAACAATATTTTTCCCAGTAGTTAGATAACATGGACATGATGGTCATCAGATAAATGTCACAAATATCATCCAGGTGAGTCTTAGTGGCAAAGTTCTAACCGATGGCATGTAGTGATCATATATGTTTGTTATCAATAACAAGTGAACTTTATTGCATACAGAAATACATCAATATACTATAGGTAATACATAGAGGTAATTCATGAAACTATAAAATTTCTAAATACTAGAAAATTAGCTTAATCATTTAAATCACTTTTATAATATAATCAAATAACTAGATAAAATTCTTTATCACAAGAATACTTGTTAACTGAAGGAGGAAAAAGCACTCACGATAAAATTAAATAAAATTAAATAAAGAAAAGAAACACTCACGATAAAATTAAATAAAACTTAATAAAGAAAAGAAACACTCACAACACAATTAAATAAAAATTATATAAAGAAGAGAAACACTCACAACACAATTAAATAAAATTAAACAAAGAAGAGAAACACTCACGACAAAATTAAATAAAGAAAAGAAATACTCACCTGAACTCGATCCCAAATCCAAAGCACTGAAATCATAAGGCCCCGATAAATCAACATAAATTATTTCAATAGAAATTGTTAAATTTTTAAAAGGATATTTTACTTGAGAGTTATAAGGGATTTTAATCTTAATTAATTAGTTTGGGGTTGAAAATATGGTTCTCTGAGTCTATTGAATCTACTAGATTTAATTTAAACTAATTTTTAATTTTTGTTGAATTTTTAATAGGCTTTAAACTATTAAAATATTTAACGGGTCTAAATTTACCATTAAGGATAAATGGTTTTAAAGTGGGTAATTTGAATTAATTTATGTTGTTATTAGACTAATATTTTTATCATAAAAAGTCGAATTATTGTAGACTATTGTTTATATTTTTCTTTATTTTTTTTGATATCTTTAACTATTTTTTTATATGCATTCTTTCTTTCTTTCTTTCTTTTTTTCTGGGCTCCCTGTGCAGCCCGGCCCGGCTAGACCCGGGCCAAGCCGGGTCTGGTCCAGCTGGTTAATATTTTTTTTTGTGGGCATCCTGGCCCTTTGTTGCAGGGCCCAGCAGGCCCGGCCAGACTTGGCCTGGGCTCGGCCAGGCCCTGCCCAAGCCAGGCCGGCCCAGGCAAGGCCGGGCTTCTCTCAGCCCGGCCGAGAACAACGGCCTCTGTTGTTTTTTTCTCTTTTTTTATTTTTTTGAAATATTTTAAAATATAAAAATTTTAAAAAGTGTTTTAAAATTTAGATATGTATTGTACATACTCACATGTATTTTGGTTAGATTTTGGATTGGTTTTTTTTTTATAGAGATCATGGTATAGACATGATTATTAATAAACTATTTGTATTAAATAAATTTTGAGGAAATAAGTTACTTACTTGAATTTGATTTGCTCAAATCAAGGCTTTGTGGGGTGTTAAAATAATGATATAAAAATTACATTAGTTAAGTTTCTAAGAATCATTAAATATATTGTTTGGTGAATTCTCAGGTGAGGGCATAAATAAGTTGAGTAACAGATTGTTGGAACTAATAGATTATTTATTTTTTTCTTTTTTAAAAAAATTGAAATTTAATTCACAAATTTAGATCTACTTACTTGAGTTGTTCCTCCTTGCTTGCTCATCAATCCCTGTACCTCGAAACCTCTTTTCGTTCACAATCCGCTTGAGGAGAAGGGAAAGATGATCCGCTTGAGGAGAAGGGAAAGATGAAAGTGAGGAGAGTTTAGATTAGAGGTTTCTCTTGAAGTAGAAGAGAAAGAAAGAGTTTGGGTCTTTATATAGGTTATTAGATATTTTAGAAACCAGAATTCCAGTTAGGTTTATATTGCTTAATTTAGTAGTTCAGATAAGAATGAGGTTTGCTAAATATCTCAAGGAGATTCGGTTTAGATATGATTTTTGTTAGGATTTAAATTAGGATTAGTTAAGATTAATGAAAAAGATTTAATAAAATAGGATTTGATTAGGATTAGGATTGGATTTTGGGTTAATGGGTAAGGATCTCAATGGTACTGTGTTATAGTTTATATTTAGGCTTTAGTTAAAAGAAATCAGTAATATGAAGAATAATAAAAATAGAGAGTGGCTTGCGGGCTTAGCTTTTGGGCTTAAAGAAAAATAGAAAAGAAAAAGAAAATGAATGAAAATAAGGAAGTGGACTTGGCTCATGTGGGCTTAGCATAAAAAGAAAAAGAAAACAAAAGGAAAATGAGAATGGGCTAAGCTTGTTGGGCTTGGATGAAAATAATAATAATACTAATAATGATACTAAATCAAGTTAATTAATAATAATAAGATAATAGGTAGAATCAGATAAATATTTAAAAATAATAATATGGTATTATTAAATGTATGATCAAGATAAATGGAAGAGGTCAAAAATTTTACGTTGATCGAGGAAGAATTTAGACTCAATAAATGATATGTTCATAGCTTGTGAATAATGTCAATAGAGCCCACAAAGATGAGCCAGTCCAAAATCTATTTTCATCATTTTAGTTAGCTAAGTTATGTTGGACTGTATTTATAATTTAGTTTATCTAGGATTCGAATATATGATCCAATAAATAGAAGTTAAGTTAAAGATATAATTTACTAAACAGTTACGCATGTACGATAAGTCAATAACCACATGAAAATTACCATCCTCGCCATGATTTTATGAAGCCTGAACACGGACACGGGACAGGGATTCGACACAACAAGAACACAGTGACACAGCAAATCCTTAAAATGTAGGATACCAAGACACGGGGATATCACTATGTGCATGTGTGTATCTATATATACATATCAAAACTTGTAGTGATTAGGGTGTGTTATATTAAAAGTAAAATAGAAAACAAAATCAAATCTAAATTATTTATGTCCATAGCTTCAAATAGAGTAATATGGAAAACAAAAAAAAAATCTTAAAATAATTAATTAATATCTCCTAGTTTATGAAATGTTTAGATTCTACTGACATGTTTGCTTATGTCGAAGAGACATTCTTATCAAGTATATTTAAGCAACATTTGAGTTTTATGTATGCAACAAATGACTTTTAAATTTTATTTAAAGCTGACATGGCGTTAGATATGGTGCCACACTCGATTTTATGGTCTTTTAAAATCTGATACGATTTTGGAGTGATACGATTTTATAGTGTCTGATACACATGTCAGGCAAATGTTTTCAAATGCCACTATCCAAAACGTGTCTGACACGAACACGGCACTCACTTTGAAATGTTCATGCTTCATAGCCAAAATTTATTTAGTTACATGCTTAAGATCTCTTTATATCTTTTTATACATTCTATACAATGAGTGAAGCTTTATTTGCAAGGGCAGATGTTATGATGATATGATGAAATCTGATTTAGACGTTTCTCTAGCTGCCCATCTACTCTTTGTCTTCCTCGTTTATGCCTTCTTCTCCTTCCTACATCATTTTCTCTGTATATCAGCTCCCGAATCATCCATTGTGGATATTGTCTCCAGATTTTTTTCCTATTATTTCTTTTTCCTAAATTCACCAATGGAAGAAAAATCCCACAGAATTGATACCAGACTCTGTAAACAACTTAAAAATCTGATCCTTCCTTGAATGCAAACAATGTAGTTCTTCTGCCAGAAATATAAAAGGAGAAGATAAAGAAGAATAACAGTATCCTATCCTGATGAGACATAGAAAGTTTTGGAGCAAGAACCAAAGAGAAGACTAAAATAAGAATAAAATTAATTATAAGACTTAAAATCATTTCAAAAGGAAAAGATTATAACATACAAGCATGTCTCTCTTTATTTGCACTACAATTCTGATATATGATATACAAGCAAAACACATTCGACAAAATCTATTTTACAAACTAAATCGAGATCCACTTAAGAAAATTGCAAATTTAACCCCCAACAACAACAACTAAGCCATTTGTCCCAAGTATTTGGGGTAGGCTACATGAACCAAAAGAGAATTACGCCGGATCGGGCACATGGGTCTGCTTTCTCCACTCATTCCTATCGAGCAATATGCCTTCACTAAGACCTTTAGCCTATATATCTTGTCGTATTACCTCCATCCATGTTTTCTTCGGTCCCCCCTGCGTTCTTTTGACTTGCCCTAATTTGATACGCTCTACTCGCCGGACTGATACATCTGTAGGTCTACGTCACACATGACCAAACAATCGTAGGTGATTTATCCAACGAAGTATACGCATCTCTACTACACTCATCTTCTGTGAATGATATCTCTTTATAACCCAACATTCTGTGCCATATAACAAAGCTGGCCTAATAGCAGTCCGATAAAATTTTTCCTTCAGCCATATCGGAATATTACGATCACATAAAACTCCCGTTGCGTTCCTCCATTTCAACCTGCCAGTTTTGATTCTATGGTTGACATTACTATTGATCTCCTCATCCTTTTAAATAATAGAACCCAAGTACTTAAAATGACTCCTCATCGGTTTCTTGACCATCTAGTGTCACAATACTATAATCTCAGATTTTCTGTTTGCTGAATTTACACTCCATATACTCTGTTTTGGTCCTACTTAATCTAAAATTTAAAGATTTTAGAGTTTACCTTCATAACTTTAATTTTGCATTTATCCCAGCTCTCGTTTCATCGATTAGGATAATATCATCAGCAAATAACATACACTACGGTATCTCATAATGAATAGTTCTAGTAAGCTCATCCATTACTATGACAAATAAAAATAGACTCAATGCAGATCCTTGATGCAATCCAATTGTGATAGAAAAATTACTTGTTATGCCTCCATAAGTTCTGACATTTGTCACTACTCCATCGTACATGTCCCTGATTATGTCAATATATTTGATGGAGACTCCCTTTTTCATCAATGCCCACTATAATACCTCTCTTAGCATCTTATCATAAGCTTTTTCTAAATCAATAAAGACCATATGCAAATTTCTTTGCCTCTCTCGAAATCGCTCTATAAGTTTACGAAGCAAATGAATGGCCTCTGTCGTCGATCGCCCTGGCATGAACGCAAATTTAACCCCCATTGAAGAAAAAGAACCTTACACCGTATGAAATGAAATGGAGTTTAGATGCATTACCCCAACATTCTTGTGCTTCCTTAGCTTGTGAACTCTGTAATCAACAGCCTTCACCAAATCCAATTCAAAATTGTCAGTTTTCTTACCAAAACCAACCCAAAATTGGCGGTAAAAACAAAACCCTAGCCTGGAGATATCAAAGCAAATGGAGCTCCGATAAGAATGGAAATGGATTGGGTAAGGAGAGAGGTAATCCGTACCCGTTCACCGGCAAAGGCGCCGGCGATGATGAAGGTGACGTAGATGGAGTTGCAGCGCATGACCATGAGGTAGAGCCCTTCCCATAGATCCATCGCTATTTGCAGTGATCTCTCCCCCCCACCCCCAACCCCACCCCCCCCCCCCCCCCCAGCCAGGGCTTGCTTTGAAACAGGGATCAGGCTCCCCCCCCAACCCCCAACACAGCTTCGAAAGTCGAGGAGGTCTCCGCCGGCGGGAATGAGGAAATCGAGGTGGGAAGGGGAGATTGTGAGAGATCAGGACAGAGGGGGGAGAGAGTGAGATCGTGGGAGAGAGAAGGATCGGGAGATAGGGGAGAGAGTGAGATCGTGGGAGAGAGAGAGGGGAGAGATAATGAGATGGGCTGAGATCGGTGGGGGGAAGGGAATGATGTGAACAGTAAAAGCTTGAATCTTTATGCTCGTTTTTTCAACTGTACCCCATATCACTAGTTCAAAGCACAATGATTAAAAATAATATCAGCGGTGAATTTGTCCAGACAGGCTAAAAACCGTCTACCTTTCTAACAACTGAATGTATGGCATATAGGGAATTGAATTTGATTTTGGATAATAATATTTTGCTGTTTATTGAGGCCAGATACAAACAGATATCAGATCTTCTCAGTTACAACAACAACAACTAAGCCATTTGTCCCAAGTATGGCTATCTTCTCAGTTACAAGATAGCATCAAAAAATATCTGCCTAACAAAATAACATAACTAAGAATTTCACTAAGTAATCACCCATTCTTATCTACTAGAATCATAGCTACTTTTTCATTCTCATCTTTATTTGCTAACACTCATCCACAAACTCACAATGGGTTTCAAAATTGAGAGTTTGGAAGTGGAACTTTATACAGCTCTTCAGAGGTCGACGATAGACCAACATAGAGAACTTGTTTTTGAGCCTAATAAAAGACCCACATGGAGCGGGCAGAGGCTTATGATCGATCATCATGAAAATCTTTTAAGTTGAGTTTTGGACCCTTGTTAAACATTTAAGGAGGAAGGTTAAAAATGGAAAGGAAAGAGGAAATAAGCTCAACAAAATCTGCATTTTGCTGAAGTGTGACAATAGATCGTTGAAGAGAGAAGATCTGTGTGACATTACTTCGGGAGAACTGATCCTGCAAATCCTTCCAGATGATAACAGTAGAATGACGCTGGACAGCAAGATCATGGGGGAGACAATTGAAGACAGCAAGATCATGGGGGAGACAATTGAAGAACCATGACAATCCCAACACTGGGCAACATACTGCACTGTTAGTTTATGAGAGCGACTGGGATCTTATGCTCTAATACCATATTGAATTTGATTTTTGGATAATAATATTTTCTTGTTTATTGAGGCCTCAAGGGCTTGATATATATAGCCACATATAGAGAGAAAATCTTCTCAGTCACAAGATAGTGTCGAATAATAACTGCCAAACAAAATCTAACATGACTAAGAATTTAAACAAGTAAGCTCCCATCCTTGTTTACGAGAATCATAACAACTTTTCCATTCTCATCTTTATTTGCTAACAGGCTAAACCTTGTTGAATTTAGTATTCCAGCTACTGACACCAAATGTACATTATAGCTAGCGAGAAGCTACTTTGATTCTTGAGGGCACCTCTCAAATGAGCATTCATGGTAATGCATTATAGGATCCTCTTCTGTAAGATGTTGAAGGGTTCTGGGGAATGGAGGTTCCTCTGTATCTAAGACTCCTTCTAAGATTTTAACAACTTCCCCATTGATGGCCTCTCCACCTCAGAATCTTGAATGCACCAGCACGCAACTCTACAAACTCTACTTAGTTCCAAAATGTCAGCACGACCCTCCAAACTCTCATCTAGCAAGCTTAGAACTTCGCCTTTGATAATTTCCTTAGCAGCACGGACGGGAAAAAACCAGACGGCCTCATCTTCATCCGGTTTTGAATTTCTTCTGCCTGATACCACTTCAAAGAGCATCATGCCGAAGCTATAAACGTCAGCTTTGGTTGTGATTGGTACGCCTTCTATCCATTCTGGTGCAAGGTAGCCTATGGTTCCCCTCATGGTTGTGAGTACCCGGCTGAAGTCATGGCCAAGGAGCTTTGCCATGCCAAAGTCTGACAACTTGGGACAGTATTCAGAATCTAGGAGAATGTTCTCTGGCTTTATATCGCAATGGATTATGCACTCTCTGCACTGCTCATGGAGATATGTCAATCCCCTCGCAATCCCCAGGATGATCTGGTATCTAGTCTTCCAATCTAAACTCTTGGGTTCTTTTCGAAAGAGGTACTGGTCTAAAGATCCGTTTGGCATGTAATCATAGACCAACAGCCTCTCAGTTCCTTCACAGCTGAACCCACGGAGACGAACTAAATTAACGTGCTGAATTGTGCCTAATGTTCTCAGTTCGCTTCGGAACTGCTTCTCCCCTTGTCGAACACCTTCAAGTCTTTTCACAGCAACCACAGTTGAATCGGACAGAAGTACTCCTTTAAAAACTGAGCCGAAACCTCCACCACCAAGCTTTTCAGAGAAGTTCTTTGTCATGCGCTGCAAGTCGCTGTAAGTAAATGAAATTAGAGGGCCCTCAGTCGATTTTGATGCTCCAAGAAGGCCACGGCCTCTTCTATGAAACATCCAAATTGACACAAGAATGATTGCCAAGATTATCCCTGCTGTTGCACTAACGGTAACCTCTACAATTGATTTCTTTCCACTATTAGGTTTTGGCAGGTCAGAAGCTGCAAGCCGCAGGTGAAGAGTACCAGCCTTGTTGTCACCATCAGATAGTTTTTGAAGATCTTGGATGTCTCCTCTCCAAATTGAACATCCACTCTTATAAGCATAAGCAGTGCATGAGCAATTGTTCAAGCAAGCCGCTTCACATTCTTCAGCACTAGTTGCCTCCAAAGACACTGAATCTGAAGGCAGATGCACATTCGGCATGACAAGGAATCCATCTTTTTCTCCAGAAGTCGAGTTCTTGTCACCGCAGTGCAACCGGGTGTTCCTCGCACACCCTGAACTCCAACCTTCTAGCTCCCAGTCTTTCGCGGATGCTGGACTGAAGCCATTCGGACAGCTGCACACGGGCTTTCTTGTCTGGTCACAGATGCCAAAGGCGCCGCAGACAGAATACACGTCACATGGAGAAACTGGTTGTGCCCAGACCATCATCCACGCTGGAGAATCAGGATACCACATCCACTGTTGCAGTTGCCCAGACGAGTGAAGCACGCTTCGCGCCAAAATTTGACTGTTAGAGAGGTTAAAGGTGAAACACCTGCGCTTGTCATCATCCACGAATTTGAAGGTGTAGAGAATGGTTTCACTCATTCCAAGAAGGGAGCCAAATGCCCGTCCGTTCCACACTCCAGTGCTCCAGTACTTTATCGAGTTGTTCCACTGGAGGAGAAATTGATTGATGCCACTCGGGTCTATAGTGTAAGTGAAAGGTCCAGGAGCCGGGTCCTCGGAGTTCTTCCATGAAGTAAGGCTCTGGTACTCTCCAGTGACTTTGTTCATGCCATTCCATCCATTGGGCAGCCCAGTATCGGTCGGGTGATCAAAGCTCTGCCAGACAATGGCAGACGGGTCCGACTGGTTTCTCAGAACAAGATTTCCGATATCAAGAAGCACTGCGATGTTAGACATCGAGGATTTTGATGAGGTTGAGTTGGATGACCAAACTGGGAGTACTTTGGAATGAGAGAAGAGGACTAGATCGCCCTCCTCGGTCAGTTTCAGATGAGAAGTTGCTGGATCCGACACGGGAGTTTCTCTATTTGCTACCCATATGATTGTTTGTTTAGGGAACTTTGTGTACCATATGCCAATATAGTAGTTTTGAGAATTACCGGGTGTGAAGAAGCCCAGTTCAAAGATTCCTCCTTTGGAGACAATGGTTTGGTTTCCAGAAAGAGATTGGCCTTGGGAGATGGTGTCAGATGCAATGGACAGAGAGATGCTCATTGAGAGGGGAAGGAAAAGGGCAACCAATGAGAAGGGAAGAGATTTGGAGCACATTTTTGCAGAGGCACGCAATTTGGAAGCAAAGTGTGTGCTGCTATTTGCAGTGATATACGAAAAGTCTCAGCTTGTAGTGCTTTGTTGTGCTTTCAAATTCTGCAGATTGTGGAAAGAAATAGTGCTTGTTTGAATCCGCAGATTTCCTAGTAATGTGAGGTGATTAATGATGCCCTTTTAGAGCATCAATCTGTGTGTAGAAATGAATGATTGTCCCTCATTACAGGCTAAGAGAAAAGAAAGTGACCAATGGCGGTTCGAAGACTTGCGCAGCGCTCGTGAACGGACAAGCCTCAATTTTCCTTTGGTCACTTGTTCTAGACTATGATTTTGGAACTTTTCTTTCTGTTCTTTTGTGGCCACTTGTTCGAGGCCGGTGACTTTGAAAACTTCCATTTTTCTTCTTTTGATAGAAACAGAGGGGCCAGTTGTTGTAATTTCTTGAAATTCTCCTTTCACGCCTATATTTTTGTAGACTTGTAAGTTGTAACTATCATCACTCAGCAGAGGGTCATCTCTGAGACTTCTGCTTGGCTTCCGCGATCAGCCCCTCAGCTTATCTGTGTTATTTTATATATCAATTTAGCTTTTTATAGTTTTCTCTCCAATTTTAGGAATTTCGTTGTAGCACCATCGAGAGCTCCTTTTCTCTAATTTTTTTTTTTATGTTTAATTATATTCTCTGTAGTTTTTTTTTTTTAATATCAGCCGTAATCTGGTGTAAACGGGATTTGAACCCCAATTCTCTGACCCATTACGAAAAACATTTTACCATTATGTTAGAGTGTCTCTGTATACTCTGAAAAAGTTGAATCACGTGGAGGCCTTCGTCTGATCTTTTAAACAAATATATAGTACAGCTATTAATAATGAAAAAAAAAGATTTTCGACACGCTTACAACAAACACTGCTTTACACAAAACTAATATTGGCGAATCTCCAAATGGAATTAATCTTTCACTGATAATGAAAACCCTCAATGATTGCTCCTGCGTAAAAAGAAGCTTGTTTGGTTGGTTTGGTTGGTTGTAATCAAAATAGGGAAATGAAACTCTCTTTTAATTCTACACTCAAGTTGAGCTGGTCTCTCTTCTTAGGGGTGTGGCAATTGCAACCCGACTCACTAACTCGACACGGAACCATTCAAAATTTTTAGATTTGGGTTTAGCTTATACGAGTTTGGATCGTAATCGGGTTGACCCCTTGGATCCGATGGTTAAATGGGTCAAGTCTGATGTTTAGCTTAACTCGATGACGACCCGATCAGATCCGTTGTTATGGATGTTTTTTTTTTGTTTTAGATGAAATTATAATTTTTTAAATTTATTTTGTAGAGTTGGATGTTAACATACGATAATATAACTTTAGAAGGATTTAAAATTATAAATAGTTCTAAATGGACTCGACCCGATCTGGCCAACTCATTAAATAAACGGCCCAGATTTGAGTTTTCCGTTTAAAAATTGAATCGGGTGTTACGAATACGATGCAATCAGATTGAATCTGACCTGACTCCAGCACCCTAAGTGAGAATTGAGGTTTGAAAAAAAAAACCTCTGATGCGACAGAATAATTGAGGTAAGTTTTGGACTCCACCGTTTTTTCTCCCAATCAAACACTGAGAAGACGCGAGATGAGAGATGGAGAGCCTCGTCGATTCAATCATGTTCTTAGATGTGTTTCAAGGAGATGGAGAGCCTTGCTACCCAGTGTGGAGTGGCATTCTTGTCGCCAGAAGAACAATCTAGAGGAGGCACTGAAGTCGATGTTTAAGTATTATGTTCATCTTGAGAAGCGAAGGATTTGACTGATCATTTGAGAGCTTATTTATGTTTGTGGTTCAGGAATCCATTGCATTTCAACTACTTTATCCAAGGCAATTTTGATATAGTGCTTCCCAAACTTGGAACCTAATCGAAGGACAATGGCTACCCATGTCTTGCTTAGAGTTTGCACTTGGTAGCTTACATTTGTATTTATAACTTTGTAGTTCCTCTGATAGGTAGCATGTTGCTCTTTCCCACCATCTGCATAAATTCGTTGCCTTTGATTCGTGTTTTGTTATCTAGTCTGTTCCCTCTCCTGTATAGTTTACCCGTGCGACATCCACTTAGTTTTCTTTGTATTTCTAATTTTTTTTCACATGTAGCATGCAACATAGTATTCTTTGCGTTTGTAATAATTTTCTTGCTCTTTCTTTGTCATTTTTAAAAATTTTTGTTGATGATATTTCTCCTTCTTCTTCTTCTGCTTTTTTTTTTTTTATAAGAGAAGGCTTAAGTAGTTTTCACGTAGACATCCGAAGCTTAAACCTACAACTTTTGACGGCATATTAGTTTTGGATGGGAGAACTGCTGATTCCCAATCCAGAATCAGAAATCTCAATTCTCATTGTTTACAGGAAACCATTGTCACTTACAATCTTGCTATAATTGCATATAAGCTATTAAGACTGTTCCAAGATAGCTGAATTATACATACACCTATGGGTAAATCACACAAGGAGAGCCAACTAAATTGTTTTTGGTTGGTGGGTGTATTTCAGGGGATTCTTTCTGTCAGCAGCTGTGGGCGACAAAATCTACGTTACAACCGGCTTGGGCTTGTGCTCCGGACATGGCATCAAATGCTGGTGGTTTCTTCATTCGCGCCTCATCTTGGTAACAGCTTTGATGTTGTCGGCTGTAAGACCATCGGCATTTGAACATCAGCTTGTGAACAAGTTTACACGTCCATTCTACTGTATTACTGCATTATGTTCCTCTGAAAAAGGGATGTGGCAACAATCACAGAAGTGTAATGAATTCATGTGGGTTTGTTGTGAGAAGTGTACCTATGCCTTCTGCAAATAATATCATCATAGAATGTCATTGTTGTGATAATTTCTCAACAATTCACTGTGCTGTCCAACTCTTGAAGGAAATGCTGCTGTCTGTGGAATCTCTGAAAGAAACAAGTATGTTTAGCTCCATTATGACCTGCAATCCTTGATGGGCAAGCAGATCTAGAGGGCTCAAACTGTTGTAATAATGGAAATGATACCATCAACAGGATTGGATGATTATCTCAATGATTGATTGGCAGTTGGCTACTGATAAGATCAATTAATTCCCCATGTGGAGAGGTTTCAGCCTGCAGGTATCATAATATTAGGCAATCACAAGTGTGAAAGTATTTTCTTATCAGCAACTTAGCATCAATTCTTTCGTAAAGCTTCCTCATGCCTGTCCATAGTCAGTTTTCTTTTCTTTTTTTTTTTTTTTAATCACAAATGAAATCCAATATACATATAAAATATGTAAACTTGTTTTGATGAACTCTATTCATGAAACATAAAGATATCTTCTTTGAAACTCAAAATCAAAACGATATTTTCTAAAATCATAACTATTTCTTATGAAAACACATATAGAAATTTTGTGTGTGTATAGTGGTTGAGCAATCCACAACTAATCTATCCTTTACATTTTGTCTAAAACAAAAATCTTAACACTTACAAACTAAGACTCAAGTCTTGAAAATCTTCTATTGAAAATCTTCTACTCCTTTTTGACTTAGTCCAAACCTTGATTCAACGAGTTAGACTCCTCTTGACTACTTGTTGCGATCTTGAAGCGCAAGCTCTAGAATCAACACGTGACAGCTTTAAAACTTGACTACGATTCTTTCGTTGAAGCTAAACACCGACTAAGATCTTGATCAAATATTTGAAACTTAATTAGCAAAAGATCATTAATATTATAACTACATGAGTTGATCATCATCAAGACTAGAGTGATGGGCCTTTGGGCCAACAGATATCACTCAACTTCAGCAACAAGATCTCTTAGTTTGTAAGTGACTAAACTTGTTAGGCATATCGGAGGGTCCATGTAATATGAAGTCCTAATGATATTTGGCTCTTGTAGCCATAGTCAGCACCTTGCTAGTACCATTAAGCATTAAGCTTGATAGGCAAGCCACTTGAGCAATAATATTTATCAGATGTGTATAGGGAGCTCAGTTAAAGTTTCACTGAACCCCCCACCCCCAAAAAAAAAAAAAAACCTCACCCACCCACACACACACAAAAAAAGGGCAGTACTGAATACTGATGAAAATGTTATTAAATATTATAATACTTTCTGGTTTCTAATTTTTAACTCAGTGTAACCTGATAAGGGATCTCAATATATAAGAAATCCATTACTGAGTACGGTTTAGATCTAGCTCATTGCTGATGATCTGCTGATATCTTTCAATTTTTTTTCTCCCATTCCTCAAAATTCTTATTAGAAATTTTCTTGCAGGAATGCTTTGATTGGATCTCTCGAGAAGGGTGGCTTGCCTTCATTATATGCTGGCTGGGGTGCTGTGCTTTGCAGGAACATCCCCTACTCTATCATTAAGGTGTTCCTCCTTAAAAGTCACAAATGTTGTCACTTGTCACGGCACAACTTGTTCTACAATTTCAGATTTTTCGGATGCTTGCATCTGCATTTATCTAATGTTGTATGTGCAAATGAAAACACTTAGAAATGTTATCATTTTGTGCTTGCAGTTCTACACCTATGAAAGCCTGAAGCAATTTTGTCTGACTTCATCGAAAGATTCGAAACCAAATGCTAGTCTCAGCACCTTGCAAACGGTTTGTCCTTGTCTTCTACACATCATCATGACTTCTCGACTACCTTTATACTTCATGCCGATGAGCTTCTCCTTTTCTCCGGTCATATGGTTGGAGCATCTAAAGTCCACAATCCAATCATCATGGTAGCTGATTTCTTCCTGATCAATTGCTGCCTATGTTGCATGGACACGATAACATTGAAATAGACACGACACACGGACACATGACGAATTCTTAAAAATACACATGACACGTGTATCCGACACGTATTCGGATACGTTTCGGATACGACACAACTCCATGATAGGAGTGTCCGTGCTACATAAACTGCTGCAAGGCTGGCTCTGTCTCAACCACAACTGAGGTCAACGCCATACCACTGACCTCTTCTTCTCTGATGGATGCTTCTTCGACGGCTGCTATAGATGCTTGGGCATCCCATTCTTCACTATTCTACTGATAGCTTCTTGACGTCGCATCATTTCCTTCCACTCGTCTCCTCTTGTACTTGCAATCTCTTGTAAAGTGGCTTTTCTTGCCACTATTGTAGCATGTACCGTCTCGTTGCTTCACTTGACGATCTCCTTTATCTCCATCTTGTTGAGCTTTGTCGGTGTACTGGCTCCTTAGTGATTTCTTTCATGGTTCACCTTTTAGAGGCTGCTTGCTAGTCTCAATTTGTGATTTACTTTTTTCTTTGTGGCTAAAAAGTATTTCATCTATACTCTTTAATGAAACACCAACTGTTTGTTTGACTAGTGTTTCTTGTGCCACCAAGAGACTTTCCTGTTGTGCCTACGACAACAACCTGATGAGGATCCCCTGAATCTCCCAAGCACCAAGAACAATCCCAAACAGCACAAAACAATCACCAGAAGAAAGCACACGCAAACAAAACAATCTAACTAGGTTCGGCCTCAATGCCTACGTCCTCGGGACAATCAGAAGAGAGATTAAATTACTTGGAAGATGATTACGATTACTAGCAGCCTCTTTGATTGCAAGAGAGCTCCAGCAAATTCCAGCAATCAGTTTCTTAACCCTAGAAAATAGCCACAGCCTTTAAATACAAACAGGTTTTCAAACTTGCAATCGCAGCCCGCACCCGCTTGTCGGTCGACCGGGCGGTCGACCAACCTCTTCCACCGGTCGACCGGTCGGTCGACCGTTCCCAACCGAGAGTTGGGTACTTGCAGTCGGTCGACCGGGCGGTCGACCGAGCTCCAACCTCGTGCACGTTGTGCACGTCGGTCGACCGGGCCGGTCGACCGAGCACCTGCTACTGCGGGCGATCGACCGGGCCGGTGGACCGTTCAACCTGTTTCCAGCTGCTGCTGCTATTTTCTGCTGCTGTTTCCTTCGCCTTTCGTCGCCGACTTCCTCGACGATGCTCTTCGACTTCCTCAGCAATAACCTCTCTTTCCAACAATTCTCCACCTCGGCGAAGATTCTTCCCAAAATCTGAGCCGATCTCCAACGAACCCCAGTCTATCACCTGGCGAAATCGACACACGATCTCGGCTTGCGCGCACCGACGAAATCGACACACGATCTTCGCGAAATCGACACACGATCTCGGCTTGGAATCTTTAGCTCAGCTATCCACTGGAAAGCACCACACATGCCTTTCCTACACTTCACCTTCGAAAAACTTCCATATATGCCGATCAACAAACGTGGATCCTACTCCGCAACTTCACGACCTCACGAAGACTCCTCATGAGCCAACACTGACTCTTCAACTGACTACTTTATCTAGTCTACCTGTCTTCCACTGACGGTCGAACCAAGTCTGCATAGATACACCAATACCATCATCGACTTGGATCCTACTCCGCAACTTCACGACCTCACGAAGACTCCTCATGAGCCAACACTGACTCTTCAACTGACTAGCTTTATCTAGTCTACCTGTCTTCCACTGACGGTCGAACCAAGTCTGCATAGAGTACACCAAGTACCATCATCGACTTCAATTGGATGCACATCACTCCTTATGCAAGCTCAACATCTTCTCACAGTAAGATTAACCTGTTCATCGAGAACTCAACACCTCACCTCCACGTGAAGTTCAACTGGCCACAATACTTCACCTCTACGTGAATCTCCAATCGGCCACAACTCTTCACCTCTACGTGAAGATCCAAACAGCTTCTCGAGAACCCAAATAGCTTCATAAGAGTTACATCACCAAATGGCTGCGCCTTTACGGCTGCCTACGTACCTTTGCCCAAAAGGATCAAGCCAACCGTAGTTCATTTAGATGAGCTTCATCAAGCTCAAGAACTGGTACCTGTAGTTGCAGCAGTGAACCTGTTAGACTGAGTCATATGAACCTCTTCCCGACTATCATGGAGGACAACGGCCTTCAATTTGAGCTTGTCGCTATCACAAGCTTGAGATTCATGCTTCTTTCCCCACAAGCGTGGTTTTACCTTGGTTCCAATAGCTGCAAACAACTTGACATCCTCCGCAATGTCTTCAACCTGTTCAGCATCAACCTTGGCTTCATGATCTCCACCCGGTGTCACATCCGGTGAAATCTCCTCTAATGCCGAACCAACTGGAGATGATGGAGTAGCATCACCCTCCACCCGCTGCGATCCAACCTTGGTCTTCGTCCTCTCCACCTGCTTAGAGACGATGGACTTCAACGCTGAAGTCTCTCCAAAAGTGACATTCCTGCTCATCACGATCTTCTTGTCTTCAGGGTCCCACAACCTGTAGCTGTTCCTCTTGACTCCCAAATAGACAAACCTCTTTGCTCGCGGATTCACCTAGCCATTCTTGGCACTGAAGTAGGCCGGACTTCCAAACTCCCGCAGCACACCATGATCTTGAGCAGCTTTTCCAGACCAAATTTCCAATGGAGCTTTACCTCCTATCGCAGTCGATCTGTTCATGAGATGGCTAGCATACTCAGTCGCCTCAGCCCAAAACGACCTGTCTAATCCTGCATTAGACAACAACCGCCGAACCTCCTCCAGCAAGGAACGGACTACATCTTTAGCCAACCCATCTGTACCTGTTGTGAAGTGAGTAGCAATACCTGTGTTCCGGCCAAATCGTAGGAATTGGTTCATGTCTTTTCCAACATTACCAATATGAAGCTCCTTTATCTTCCTACCTATCTGCCTCTCCATTTTCCTCTCCACTTCACCAAAACATCTAGGGCTTCACTCCTTTGTCTCATGGGATATATCCAAGACTGCCTAGATGAACCATAACAAACGAGACAAAGTACCTGTGACCTCCAAGCGATGTCGTCTTAGCAGGTCCCCATACGCACACATGGACACAATCAAGAAGACTTTCATGGCGATGAGTACTGTGCTGAATCTCACCTTCTTCTTGTCCAGAAGGCTGTGTCCACCTTCCAACTTGCAGGTAGCAGTACCTTCCAGCGATTCCATCTTTGCAGGAGCTAGCAAAGACTTTTCCTCTTCCAGTCTGACCTTTCCCTGCCAGACCTCCGGGCCACCATCATCTGAGGAACTCGAAGTCTCCACCTGATCTGTAATCGTACTACCCTTCAAGTAGTAAAGATTACCTCGGCGGACGCCCTTCATCACCACCATCGAGCCCTTGATCATCCTGAGATTACCATCTCGAACAGATATCACCATACCCGATGCTTCCAAAGTTCCCACGGAGATTAGATTTCTCTTCAACTGAGGTACATACGTCACTCCCTTCAGCTCCCTTACCACCCCATCAAACATCCTGATTCGGATTGTACCTACACCATCCATGCTACATGGGTGATCATCGCCCATAACGACAGAACACCCCTCCAGCTTCTCAAAGCTAGAAAATCACCCCCGATTAGGGCACGCATGGTATGTTGTACCTGTATCCAAAATCCACTCATCTTTCCATGAGTTACCAATGATGGGAGAACTGACTGAAAACGAGAAACCTGACGAGTCTGAATCTGATCCATCTGCCTGTGAACTACTCCTCTGAGTATTCGTCACCTTTGATAGATTTGCTTCAGCTTTCGACTCCTTCTTCCCCTTGAACTTTGAACAGTCCACTTTCCAGTGCCCAATCTCTCTGCAGAAAGCACATTGATTCCTTTTAAGATCCCTGAAACCTGGCCTGGACTTTGATCTTCCTCTAACCTCCTTGCCCTTCCTCGATGAACCCCTGCCTCTTACTTCCAGTGCCTCCGCCGATGAGCTTGACTGAGAAGGATGTCTCTCCTTCTTCCTCGTCTCATAACTTGTCAGTGCAGACGACACCTCATGGTAGTTCAAAGTCTGCCTACCATTGATAAAGGTAAGTGTGAATGTCTCATATTCCTCCTCCGGGAGTGAATTCAGGAAGATGATCGCCTTGTCTTCCTCTTCTACTATGACATCCACGTTCACCAAGTCTGTAAGAAGCTTTGTGTATCGGTTGATGTGCTCATTCACTGTGCTCCCCTTCTTCATCTGAAATCGGTACAACTTACTTTTAAGCTGCAACCTTGACTCAACACTCTTCTTCAGATATTTCTTCTCAAGGGTTTCCACAGATGCTTTGCCGACGTCTCATGTTGCGCAAGATATTTTATGTCTTGCGATAAACATGAACGAATCAACCCACACGCTGACCTGTTCATCTTTGCCCACTCTTCATCAGTGGTCGTGCTTCTCTTCTTCTCCAATAGGAGAGTGTCCTCGAGGTTCGATGCATTCAGTGCATTCATAACCTCACATCTCCACATCCCGAAGTTATTTGTACCGTTGAACTTGACAACATCAATCCTCGGGTGAGGATTCATGGTCTTTACCGAAGCAATTTCTTCTGCCATTGAGATTACTTGATCCTCTATCTATGCGGAAGAACAACCAACTGGAAATAGATCACTACTCAGATAAAAATTAGATTTTTACCTTTCCCTTGAAACCCTAAATTGAGTTTCTCACCGGATCTACTCCACCACAGATGCCACGAGCCCTCCTTGCGTCCTCCTGAGATCGACACACGATCCCACGAATACCAATACCTCTGATCTGAGATCGACACACGATCTCCACCGAATCAGATCTCGAGCCCTCCGAATCTTCAGAAATCCTAAGCGAAACCTGAAAGCTCTGATACCACTTGTTGTGCCTACGACAACAACCTGATGAGGATCCCCTGAATCTCCCAAGAACCAAGAACAATCCCAAACAGCACAAAACAATCACCAGAAGAAAGCACACGCAAACAAAATAATCTAACGAGGTTCGGCCTCAATGCCTACGTCCTCGGGGCAATCAGAAGAGAGATTAAATTACTTGGAAGATGATTACAATTGCTAGCAGCCTCTTTAATTGCAAGAGAGCTCCAGCAAATTCCAGCAATCAGTTTCTTAACCCTAGAAAATAGCCATAGCCTTTAAATACAAACAGGTTTTCAAACCTGCAATCGCAGCCCCGCACCGCTTGTCGGTCGACCGACCGGTCGACCGACCTCTTCCACCGGTCGACCGGTCGGTCGACCGTTCCCAACCGAGAGTTGGGTACTTGCAGTCGGTCGACCGGGCGGTCGACCGAGCTCCAACCTCGTTCACGTTGTGCACGTCGGTCGACCGGGCCGGTCGACCGAGCACCTGCTACTACGGGCGGTCGACCGGGCCGGTCGACCGTTCAACCTGTTTCCAGCTGCTGCTGCTATTTTCTGCTGCTGTTTCCTTCGCCTTTCGTCGCCGACTTCCTCGACGATCCTCTTCGACTTCCTCAGCAATAACCTCTCTTTCCAACATTTCCAACTCTAAAAGAGTTGGTTGAACTGACCAGTCACATATGCCGCAATGCATCCAATGTACTCTGGGTTACTCTGGGTTTAAGCCATGGATAATACTTCTCCTTATCCTAGCTTCACAAACTTTTGAATCATGATCTAATTCAGCAATTTCATGACAAAGTTTTTACCTTCATAAAATAGTTGATGACCGTCATGTCTCCTCGCCGGATCTTCATTAACTGGCTTTCCAGGAGTTGAAGTCGTGCATCGTTTGCCCGGGAGAAGAGTGTTGCAAGAATGTCCCAGGATACCTTCAGAGTTTTGGCATCACGAATGTACTCAAGATCTTCCTCCACTGTTGTCTTCAGCACAAACATGGCTTTGCCCGCCTTGATCTTCCCTTTCCGTAGCGCGTCACCTTCTTTCTGTGGTATCATAGTCTCACACACTCCGACAACCTCCCATAGGTCCTGTCTTTGTAAATAGAACTCCAAGCAGGTGCTCCAGTACCGTAATTGTGGTCGTTGAGCTTCTTGACTGCACCGGCTGAGATTATCAAATCCGCCATCGTGACGTGGTACGCTTCCTCAAACTCCTTCATGTAAGCACACTCCCGGACCAACCAGCTTCACAGTCCCGGACTGTGCACGAACTTAGGCCTTCACGAATAACGTTGCAAGAACGCCGGTCAAAAGAGCGCTTTAATACAACTTGTTGAGAGAAATGAAGTCGAGCAAACACTTGTATTATAATATTAGAAAAACTCTTTTACAATGATTTATCCACTCATTTCTCACACCACTACACAACTACAACACTACTCTTGCACCCACTCAACACACACTCTCTCTCTCTCTCTCTCTCACTTTCCTAATGGCTACACTCACACCCTTGCCTCTCCCCCATTGGCTTGATGCCTCAGCTCTTGATTGGCTCGAAAATGAGCACCTCCCCTTCTAATTATTTAGCTATATCAGTTTGTTAACCGACTAACAAGACTCCAGAAGTTCAAGAGGTGGTGAAGCATTTTTTTTCTTGACTGGCCTGGAGATTAATTAACGTTAAAGTCTCTAGAGTTCTTATTTGAAGTTGGTGCGGACTTCAATAACATACTGATCGTCAATGTTTTGGATTGCTATATTATATTGTTAGCATACAACTCCCAGCCTAATCTTTTGCCTGAAATGGTTGTCTAATAGGGTATCAAAGCATTCGAGTTTTAATTGGTACTGGGTTCAAACCTCATTGGTTGACATTTAAAAATAATTATATTAGTACTCCATTGCTCTTTAAGGCCTCATATATGACTGGAAGACAGTATTAGCACATGTACTGCAAGCATTTCTTGATAAACTATAAATGGGAAAACTAAATCTTGCTAGGGCTTAATGTCAGGATCACCCATGTATTGAGCGTGATTGGTATATTCCCCACCGACAAGTAATTGGGTTAGAAGTGTTGAACTCATTTTCATATGAGTTATTTGATTTTTAGGCATGAGACTGTCTGCTTAAAAAATCAACGTGTCGCACTTACATGTTTACTTATTACTATAAACTGATTTATTTGACTATGGATATTGCCATAAGCATTATGTAGCATCAATAATATAAACTACTGTAACTGCTTCACTTGATGATCATTTACATGCCCTCATTACATGTTTATCATTAGAGCTGTAGAATTGTGTTTTTCCTGTGAAATGGTTCAAAGTTCTCTAGTTCTTGATTTTAGATAGTTGAAGCAATTAGATAAACTCAGTTTTATTTGTTATAAGGGGACCGAATGAAATAATAATAGTAATAATTGTTATGTTCAGAGATTATAGTTAACTTTGAATTGAGAGACTCTGTAATGCCATTAATTTTCACATAGCAGCTATAGTCTGGGAGAGAACTTTAGAGCCATTATAATATGATACATAACTCAGGAAAGTATGAATATAAGACAAGAAGACTAAACAATAAAGGTAGAAATACGACATGGTAGAGAAATACATGTCATATAGTGTAACACCCCGCTCCCGGAATACGTACTTAGTTGCGTATTCGTATTTTCTGATCGTATTTTTTTGATTTACTTCCTGTATTTGTTTTGTATTATGAGTTATTTATATGAACGTTTTGTCATGGATTCAGATTCGTGAACTCGGAGTCAGCCCTAGTCTGAACCGGGGGACCGATCCTAGAGTGTTGCTCGATTTGGACTTTCTGATATTCTGATATGACCGAATTCAGTTTCAAATATCATTTTCTAATATTTTAGATTTTCTATGATTTTTTGAAATTTTCCTGAATTAAAATTGGAATTCTTCAAAACCGGTGTCAACCAGTGCCACTGCTCGATTCTCAGATTTTTAATTTACAAACGGAGTTGAAATTCAAAAAAATGGCTTTCCCATAACTTCTTAAAATTACATTTTCTATCTAAATACTTTTTATGAGATTTTTCTAAATTTATCGAAATTCCACTGGATTTGGTGTCGGCCAGTATCGCTGGTTGATTCCAGGAATTTTAGTTTACAATTGGAATCAAATTTCTGGATTTTGCTTTCATATTTCTTCTTAGAATTATATTTTCTCCTTTCTGGCATTTTCTGAGATTTTTCAGATTTTATCAAAATCCGGCCGACCCGGTATAGACCGGTATTAACGGTTGACTTCAAGATTTTTATTTAAAAATGGGATTGAATTTCTGAAATCTGATTTCACTAAAAATCTTTAAATAATATTTATTATTTTTGAGAATTTTTGGGAAGCTTTACAAGCTACTTAATTTTTTAGACCTTTCCGGAGTTTTCGGTGTTTTCCCAGATACCGGAATTTTATCCAGATATTTTACTTTTCTCCTTTTTTTTATTTTTTTCATTTTTCTCTCTCCTCGCTAGACGCGAGTTTCACCAAACCTGAATTCAACATTTAATGCAGAGATCCTCTTCATACTGCATTTAATGCTTATGTCCTGTAAAATCAGTTCTGAACCTTGTCACCCTGACTTTTTGTCTTTCTGTTAAACGCAATCTCGCATTTTCCTCCTGGACGCGGCTCTTATCTCCGTGTCTAGTTCACTTTTGCCCAGACGCAGCCTTTTATTTTGAAAGAGACGCAACTCTTTAATGGTTGATGGCAAACTTGTAATATCTTCAAATTCCCTTATATAAACACCTCCCCTTTTTCTCTCTTTCATTTTCTTCCTTTCTTCCTTCTCCATTTCCAGCCAACAGCAAACGAATGGCAGCACCCATGAGCCGTGCCTCCCTCCTTGGCCGGCCGCTCTCCCCTCCATTTCCACCACCATCTCCGCCACCAACTCCTCCATCATTCCCTCCATCTCCTTCTCCATTCTAGCTACAACAAACAACAACAATACCACCATATTCCTCTCTTTTCTCCATCATGAACCCATTAACTCCAAAATTTCACCACCATTTTCACCACCACCTACACCTCCTTGGCCACCACGAACCATGCCATCTTCCTCCCCTCGGAGAGCTCTTTCTAACGAGCTATTGCTTCGCTCTCCGAAATCCCTTTTGCAAAACTCCAAATTTTCAAATGAGCTAGACTTGCACCCCCCATGATTGCTTGGGCTTGGGCTACCGGATTCCGGTCGTCTCCGGCCACCTCCGGCCGCCGCCGGCGATCACCGGCCATGGCCGGCTACCATCCTCCCTTCCCTTCTCATTTCTTTTCCTCCCTTTCTTCTTTCTTTTCTTTCCTTCTTTCTTTCTTTCTTTTCTTTTCTTTTTTCCTTTCCTTTCCTTTTTCTTTCCTTCTCTGTTTTCCTCCCAAAACCTGCGTCCCACTCTCACTCTTTCCTGCGTCTCTCTCACTTCTCCCTGTCTCCCTTTTTCTCTCTGAAAATTGCTGACGCGGATCTCACCCCCGCGTCCAAGCAATTCCTTAACGCGAATCTTCGCGTTCTTGACATTTGTATAACGCGGCCTTCACATTCTTGTATCGACGCAACGCAGAGCCCATGCCCGCGTCTGTGTCCTTCTCGTGTCAACACGACGCGGAGCTCATGCCCGCGTCTGTGTTCTTCTCGTGTTAACGCGACGCGGAACCCACGTCCGCGTCCGCGTTCTTCTCGTGTTATAACTTGAACGCGGGTCTCGAACCTCGCGTTTAAGGCATCTACGCGACGCGACTCCCGCGTCTGCGACCCCCGCGTCTCACTCTCAAACCCGCGTCTCCCTGTGCACCCTCTCTCTCCCAGTACAACTCTATCTCCCTGTGCACACACTCTCTCTCTCCATGTCCTTCTCTCTCTAGCTTTCTTTCTCTCTCCTCCTCTTTCTCTCTCTTGATTCCTCCTCTCTCTCTATCACTTTCTCTTTAATGCGTTGACGCGTTGATTACCTGGATTCCAGAGATCAGGGATTTCACCGTGTTTTCCAAAGATTTAGGCGAGTGTTCTCGCTTTCCTTTTGACTTCCCCTTTCATCGGATCGACTTGTAATATTCACGATTTGTGCTGTTTGGAACTAACACCTTCTGCAGGTACCCTTGCCTTCAGGCCTAACCTCCGGGTACAACCTCTGAGGTTATAAAGTCCTCTGGACTTTCTCTATGCTACGCCTGGTAGGCGGACCTAACGTCAACACTTTACCGCTTACTCCGTTCGAGTGTAGCTACCCCGTGAGCATGGCTTCCCCGTGAGCGGTAGTATGGCGTTCATACGCTTGCTGCGACACGTGTGTCTAGCTACGCTGCGAGCGGTAACCACGCCGAGCGTGATAGCATTTAGTGTTGTACATTAGCTTCGCTCCAGCTTGCTCAGCTCTGCTTGATTGTGCTCAGCTATTATTTTATCACTTGCCAAGTACACGCTTGATATATTAACACTTGACATGCTATTACTTGATACCTATCATCTACCTGCTAATACTGGACGCCTGTCTGTATCACTTGACAACTGGTGTGTCATCACCTGACACCCGACTTGCTACTTGACACTTGCTTCTTATTATGACATGACTTATCACTTGTCTCTTGACATATTAATACTTGACCTGTGATTATCACATTTACGGGAATACTACACTTGTCCTGTATTACATACAGTGACTTGAATCTTGTACTTGTTATCCTGTATTATACATATACAGTGACCTGAATCTATAGTACTCATGTACTCCTGAACTCTTGATCATGTCTTGCACCCGCTATTCCCGTAAATTGATAACTATATAATAAATCATAAAAAAGGAACAACTTACACTGGGTCGGGGGAAACTTGCGGATATCAATATATGTTCGTGTTTACAGTGGTACTAGGTATGTTGTGCAACTAAAACTTCCGGTCTGATCTGTGGGCCTCCAGGCGACCGAGGGGAGTGCTGGCTCCCTCCTTCCTGGTACTATCTTGACAAAGGGCATCCTATAAGACCCTCTTGTTCGCCTTGCGGCAGGTTCCATCCACCAGCAACGGAACAATCCTGGGCCGTGGTCCTGGGTATGTACGGGACCCACTGTAAACATTGTTCATTGATACCCCCGTTGGTTTCTAATAACCTTACTTTACTCAGATGTGGATATATGTGCACTGGGACGCTAGATCACATATCTAGACATCTGGGTAAGACGAGTAATAATAATAATAATAAAATATGCTAACCATGTATCCGTAGTATGCTTTGCCATGTTTGATTGTATCGGGTTTTACTTCGGATTTCCAGTTTTATGATTATTATACTATACCTGCTCATACCTGCCTTTCCACTTGTGTTCTATTCCACAAGTCTCCTGCTCTTATCTTATCATATCATGAGTCTTCCCTGCTTGATATCATTTGTTGTATATCTACTTACTCCTACATGCTTGTGCTCACGACACGGTTTTCAATGCATATTTATGACTTGGATTTATCGATACACGTGTGCTTATCCATACTCGCCATCTGGCTTTCGCATCACCACTCGCCGGGGAGTTCTAACTCCTCTGGATCCTCATGTCCAGGTTTTGGAGCTTGGAGCGTGTGGATTCTCCCAGTTGCTGATCAGAGTGGCGCAGCGGTAGCGTGGATCTCCAGCAGACCGTCCAGAGCCCCATCCTTCTAGGCCCCCCTGTTCGGCTCTAGAGTTTTCCTGCTATGACTCTAAGCCACCTTTTGTACTGTTCATACTTGTACCATCCTTTGTATTCTCGCAATTGCGCCATATTGGTGATGTAATATTCTTATAATATTGTGTCACATCTGGTGATAACTTTGTAACTGTACTCATTGGTTGAAATGTATAATGCACCACGTGCTTCCGTACTCTGATTCTTGCCTGTACTGATGCTTAGCGTATATACGTGAGGGTATTTTCGACCTGCGTATATACGTCGCAGTAGCGTCTCCGTACCCGCCGGATCAGGGTGTTACAGGGTGGTATCAGAGCCTAGACTCTCACATCCTCAGTACAACCAGCCGGCAAATTAATGGTAAAGAAATTTGCAACTGGAATGCATGAGTCGTGGTTATACAATCCAACTACAAGTACAAAGTTATCCATTCTCTCTTGATAATCTTACCCTTGAATCCTGAAGTTCTCCCATCCTTGCATACTTCAGTTTCTCGTTATTCTTGTACCAACTTGGACATGAAAAGTCGGGGAAATCATAACGGTTCTGGTTTTTCTTAGAGTGGCCCTAATGGAGGAAGTGTTGATTTGAGACGATTTCTGCAAAATATGATGAAAAACTAACAAGAACAGACGAACGTCCCGCACCAAAGACTATTGGTTGCACTCCGGGAACAAAAGCCAGGCAACATCTCAGATTTTAGGAAGTTACAGCCAGCAATCTTTTCGGGCATGGAGAAGCCCTGGATGCATAACAGTGGCTGGTAAACATGACAGATCTTCTGAAGGCAACTCGGATCCCTGCTGCATACAAGGAAACCGAATCAGTAGCTTCCCATTTGAAGTGGGAGTGTAATTACTGGTTGAGCTAAGCTCATACAGCAACTGCAGATTATATGAGATATGTTTACGTATTTTAACTAAAGACCCAAAAGGGCCAAAACAATGCCCATCTGGATAATATTTAAAGTATTTGCGACGGATGACATAAACTGGTGGCGAAAAGGTAACACAGCAAGATTGGTGAAGATTAAGAAGTGCAGCAGGGCCATAAAAATATAGGTTGGTGATAAACGGGAGATGTAGCTGGCATTTATAGTCATGCCAATAGAAGACTGGCATTTATAGTCAGGCCAACAGAAGAAAGAGCTTTATGGAGAAACAAAGAACTTATTGCTATTTACAAAATACTAAGCCACGGTAATATTAGAACTGACTCATTAGAGTATCATGGTGCAGCAGAACATATTGGATTTGGACGTTGACATACTGTTTTTAGAAAAAGTGGTGTTGACATACGGTTTGGAATCCAAAACATCTCTCTCGGGTTATGTAGCTCCTTTTGGGTTAATTTAGTGACTCATAGTGAAGTGAATGTGACATCCAAAGTTCCAAACCTTTTGGATCGTAATCTAAAGGATTTCTACACGTCATAAAATAGGTGCAATATAATAGAATTTCACCCAAAATGAAATTCAAGGGATTTTCACAACAATCCAAAATAAGCCCTGAGGAACTCTAGGGATAGAATTTTCTCAACAATCTTTTGTTCCAAATAAAAAATTAACACATAGAAAGAAATTTACTAGAATCTGAAAGCTGACCTGGACCTTTCCAAGGCATGCTGTTCAGCTTTTTGCATCGTCACAGAGCCACCTCCTAGGGTGTTCCCTCAGTTCTGCAGCAAGCTTGACCCTCTCAGTGACAGGTCACAACTACAACTTTCCAGTGCAAACACTTATTATTTAAATTTAGGCATACGGGGCATCTTATTGGATATCTGGGGATACAAGCAACAGAAATTACCAACATTAAGAACCTCAAAAAAAAAATGTCCTGGAGATGAAATAAAAAAGGATGTCACTTAGTGGTGGATACCTTCCAGACTACTACCTCATGGCACATGCCATCATGAACTCATCAGTATTCACAGTGCAGCATAGCCCGCAAAACTAAGAGCTCTGGGGATAGAATTTTCTCAAAGTCACAACTGACTGACTCGTAAAGTCCATAAAGCAAAGATATTTACTAGCATCTGAAAGCTGACCTCTACCTTCTCGAAGCATGCCCTTTAGCTTTTCACACTGCCACAGGGCCACCTCCTAGGATGTTCTCTCATTTCTTCTGCAGCAAGCTTGATCCGATCAGCGACAGCTTGATCCGATCAATGACAGTCACAACTACAACATTTGCAATGCAAATACTAATTATTTAGGCATACAAGTTGTAGGGCATCTTGTTGGATGGCCAGGGATATGAGCAACAGAAATTACAAACATTAAGAACCTCAAGAAGGATTGGAAATAAAATAAATAATGATGTCAGATAGTCTTGATACCTTCCTTCTTCCACACCACCACTCATGGGACATGCTCTCATCAAAATTGACTCATCAGAGTAACACAGTGCACAAAATCCCACAAAACTAAGAACTCCAGGGACAGAATTTTCTCACCAATCTCTTGTTCCAAATAAAGACTTAGGCCCCCTTTAGATTCACAACTGACTGACTCGAAAGAATCCATAAAGCAAAGAAATTTACTAGCAACTGATAGTTGTTTCTATCTTTCTGAAGCGTGCTCCTTAGCTTTCACACCACCACCTCCAAGCATGCTCTCTCATTTCTTCAGCAGCAAACTCCACTCAACAACAGTTAACACAACTGCAACTTTCACAATAACAATACTTATTATTTAGGTTACATGTTGTGGTGCCTCTAATGTCGAATATCTGAGGATACACGAGCCAGAAATCAAACATAAGAACCTTTAAAAGAATGGCCTGGAAATAAAATCAAAAGGATATCAGATAGTGGTCATACCTTCATCCACATTAGGGCCAAGCTTGATCCTCTCAACCACAGTTCATAACTGCAACCTTGACTATAAAAATACTTATTACTTAGGCTTACAAGTTGTAGGGCCTCTAATGTTGAATATCTGGGTGTATGAGCATCAGAAATCACATCATTAAAAACCTTTGAAAGGCGGCCTGGAAGTAAAATCAAAAAGATATCAAATAGTGGTGATAATCTTCTTCTGCAGTAGGGGCTAACATTCTTGAATGGTATTCTTACCGTCCAACTCGTCTTTCTAGAAAACTTTATTCATTCAATGTATTCCCTTCCGAACAACATCATTAATTTCAAAACCCAAAGGATCCTGTAGAAGAAAAGTTCACAAGGCATGCACACTATAGACGGAAAGAGTGATATGCATAATACATATGACTTAGTAAACTTAAGAGTTAAATAAGACTGCTTAAGACTATGGCCTCTTCTCAAAAATTAATAGATAAATGAAGGAAATAAAAAGATTTATGAATGTCATCAAATTTCAAGTGCAATCAAGAAATCAGCTCCAAGTGACACTGACGCATATAGATTCTTCGTCAAGACATGTTCACTCTGTCACTTTATCCAATCATGACTCGCAAAAGGTCAAACTGTTATGACTTTGAAGTAAAAATGGGTCAAAAGTACGACCATAAGTAAATAAATGCGCTGGACATTTCTATCAAGTTATAGGGGCACCATAATCTAACAGAATTGCCAATCTTGAATCACAATTCAAAGTTCTTGATTCTGCTTCCAAAACCAGGGACAAGAAACTTCATAAATCCGGTCTACAAAATTTTTCCCCTTCTTCTCTAAGTTTTTAACGGAAAAAAAGATCAAGTCTTCAAGAGCAAAGCTGCAGCTACAGACACCAAAAAAAAGTCCATCTTACATGCATAAAATGTTGGATGTGGGAAAGATAGAGAGAAGCAGTAAGAACAGTCAACCACTTACGCCGCTGCCTAGGCCCCTAGACAGCTACTAAAGTGGCCTTAATGATCAAGATGGAGAACCATGATGTTTTACGACCATAACTGTCATGCTAATCATCAGGAACAGTTGTGATGTAAATCACACAGAATAGGAAAGATGATGAAGATGAAAGAAAGAAGAAAGGATAATTAAAAACAAAGTGAAGAAATAAAGAAAAGATGAAACAAAGAAGAAGATGAAGGTGAATCATGGACCAATGAATTTGTGCATGGGTGGGTGGGTGAAAGCACAGCAACAACGACAAAGCTGTTATCCCTATTTTTCAGGGTTGGCAACATAAAAGAAGAGTGCATAAAAAATATTAGAAATGCTTGTTGATGGCTAACAAAGACCGACACTTCCCCAAGCGTACAAGTAGCTAGAGGACTACAGGCAAGGAACAAAGACCGACACTGTCACAGGCCTACGAGTAGTAGTAGGACTACCCCCAGGAGAAGGTAGTCCCTTGAACGTTGAAGTTGAGAACATTATATAGGATCCAGTGCAGTAGCACACACAAGTCTGGCGGGGTTGGTTGTGGGAGAATTTAGTTGTTTTCCAACCATGTTTCACACATCATATACCGTTCACCTTACCGTCCTGAGCCCCCCACAGAGACATGCAAACTATTTGATGCAAACTCCTACCAAGAATGTAGGAAATAGATGATCTAAGCCATATGTTTTATATGTATGAAGGGCAAGCATGCACACACATATCACTGATACATAGATAGAAATGAAGAAACAAACACATGCATGCACACAATTGTGTCCTATCTAGATTTCCAACATCCAGCAATGTATGCCAAACAAAATCCAACCTGGAAAACTAGAAAATATGTTGACATCTACATCCACACATGGCAGGCAGATAGAAACAAAGCAGCAAACACAGGCAAGCACAAAGTCGTGTGATTCTTATCTGTATGTCCAACACTCAACTGTGTATGCAACTATCCAACCGGGAAATTTTCCACATACAACAATGGATGTCCAACACCCAGACGTATGTATGCCATAAACACAATCCTGCCAGGAAAACTTGTGCGCATGCGCGTGCACGCAGAGAGAGAGAGAGAGAGAGAGAGAGAGAGAGAGAGAGAGAGAGAGAGAGAGAGAGAGAGAGAATAAATAAAACACGCACACACACACACAGTCATTCTTTTATTTGGATGTCAGACTCCCAGTAGTATATGACACTGGCATATCCATGTGACTAGTGAGACCTCTCACAAGTTTTGTGAAGTATATCACAGAGTGCTTGCATTTGTTAATTATTTGTCTAACAGAGCTTGTGTCTATGATTGCAGGGAAAAAAAAAATGAAGGAATAGATATTTCAGCAGATGCAATAAAGCTGGGGGAGTTCTTCAGCACCAAAACTTGGTAAAATTAAAAACCAAGGAAGTGCTTCAAAAAATAAAAAAAAAACTAGGCAGCAGATTAAACTCAAAAACAATAGAAAGAAGGCTAGATGGCAAGCACTGGCATTAAAGTAAACCGACCAAATCAAGCAAAAATAAGTTAACCTGTGTTTTGATCCAAGGTATTTAAACAGGACATGAGGAAAAAGAAAAGGAAGAAATAAATAAAAAGGACACAACTGAAATAAAAATAAGCTGAGCATAGAATTTAGACAAGGACGAACAGATGGTCCATCTCAAGTAGAAGCTCCTCGAAGCAGACATCAGCATCAGTGGAACCATCCACGGCTGCAGCGGCATCATCGACAGCCTTTTGAACTAGCTTCATCATCATAAGCAAGTAAGATTGGGGTACGCCATGGACCTTTCTGGTTATAATGTCCAAGAGAGCAGAAAGGCCTATCCTTTTTGCAATGAGGACAGTGAGATCAACAAGCTGCTGCTTGTGGTGGGTAGACGACTGCAACAGGAGGGAGGCACCCTCCTTGGCCCAGAAGGATCCCATGAAAGCCGGAACGATCCACTCCATCTCGGGGCCCAGGATGTCGAAACACCCTCTGACAGCCGTCAATATGGTTGGAACTGCCGAGCCCGACCCTGGCCCCGGCTGCCGCTGCCTGAGGACCAACCGGAACAATTTGCCCAGCACTAGATCAGAGTAATATCTCGCATATATGGGACGTGTGAGATTGATTATAGAGGAGAAGAGAAACAGGAAGGAAGCCAGGACCTTTCCGTTGTTCTCGACCATACCAAACCAGAGAGGATCCAGCACATGAAAGTGGCGGTCAGCAGGGTAAGCGGCTGCGAGCGCAGCCACAAGGGCAGTGATCTTAAAGGCATCAGCTGCTGCGGTACTGCTGCTGCTCTCAGTAAGACTCTTTTCTTTGGCGAGCCAATGGCAGTGCTTGACCGTGTCCACAATGGATTCAACGTGGCCAACGAGGTCTCCGGTGAGGTCCGGGTCTCCGTTGAGGTTTCTGGGCAAGATAATCTGCACCGCGCGGTTCCCCGCGCTCCGGATCTCCGTGGTTTTGTTGGACACGTTCAATCCCGCCCTGAAAGCGATATGCGCTGCCTCCGCGAGGTAATCGCCGAGGATTCCATCGGCTTCCGCCTCTTGCTTGATCCCCTCCGGCGTCTGTGGTGGCCCAATCCTCATCGTCCCTTCACTGATCTTCAGAGCTGGACCCCCTACCTTCACCGTCGTCTCCCAGCACAACTCCTCGCATGAACATCCCATCTCTCCAATAAACCACACCAATTTTTGTTTCTGTTTCCCTTTCCCACAAGATTAAATTAGAATAAAATAAATTACTGATCTCCACCAAACAATCGATCGATCGATCGTCAAATAACCCTAACTAGAGCGATCGATCTGATCTAACCCTTATTATATATATAGTAAATAAAGAACCATAATAACTTACTGGAGATGATGAGATCACATGAAGGAGATCAGATTCCCCTCCCTCTCTAAGCTCCTCCTCACCAGAATCCCTAACCGATACAAACTCAACCCTCCGTCCCCTCTCGCCCCCGTCGCTGTTTATAGGGTTTGTTTTTTTGGATTAGAAATGGGCCGCGGCCGGCCCATCTGCACGCATGATATTGGCAACCAATTTGATCAACGCATTCATCAAAATTTGTAAAACACCTCTAAATAAATAAAAATACTAAAATATCGTTAAAATTACTTTAAATAAAATTACAAACCTTAACACTCCACGTGGAGTAATATACTCTTCAATGATTAAGACACCACCCATCATAAATTAATCCTTTTTATTGATTAAGACGCCTCCTCATTGATTAAAAAATCTCAACAAAGTACATCTCCCTTAAACCCTAAATTTCAAACACATTGCTTAAGCAATTAATCACTTGGGAGCATCACAACAATAATAAGAAATTTTTTTAACCGTTTATATTCTTTTTTACTTTCATTATGTAAAATCGCATTTTTAATTTTTTTTTTAATCATTGTTCATCACATTTCGGCCAACAAAGGCCAAACTTTTAAACACTTTTCAGCCAGAAATAACCGAACATAGAAGAAATTGTTCGGTCAACACATACTATACAAGTTTCTTCTGTTCAGTCTTATTTGACCGAAACTTGTTCGGTCAATGTTGACTGGACAAAGTTGTTATGTTCGGTTCCTCAGAACCGAACAAATACAGATACAACTTAATGGTTTTTTTTTCTTTTTTGGTGATACACGAACGACCTCTATCCATTGTAGCAATACCACTACTAAGTTGATAATTGATTATAGCACATACTTCACCACGTATGAGATTTTTCAAAGTCATGAAGCATTAATCAAATGGGTTCGATAAGTTGGTAAGTCACGTGACTTTATGATCATTATTGAGAAATATGATGCTCCAAGAAATGGAAAGAAAAGAAGAGTATTTCTTAATTGTGAGCGTAGTGAAAATTACAGAGGTAAAAAAAAGTAAAGTTTAATGTGGAAGATACACTCAAGCAACCACAATTAAAAAGTATTGGTACAAAAAAAAAATATGATTGTCCGTTCCTACTAAAAGGCAAGGAGTTGTCCAACGAAGAGCAGTAGATGCTTTTGGTTGCATGTGGTGTCCATGAGGCCTCAGAACATTTAGAAGGACATTTTTTGGTAGATTATCTGAAGAAGAGAGATTGGTCATGGAGATTTCTAAGAGCATTGTTCAGCCAAGAGATATTTTTTATACAGTGAAACAAAAAATAAACTTAATGTCAGCACAATGAAGACAGTCTAAAATACAAGAAAAAATTTAAAGTTGTGGAAGATGCAAAAAGATAACAAATATAGTAACTTAGGAACAAGATTGCAGAACACACATATATTGAGGTTCATAGAAGTTGTCACGATACTGACACTATGAAAGATATTCTTTGGGCTCACCCGGCTAGCATTGAGTTGTTGCATGCATTTTTCTGAGTGTTACTTATAATAGAATGCACAAACAAAACCAATATCTATCGATTACCATTGATGGAGATTGTTGGAGTTACAAGCACTGATATGGCTTTTTAGTTGCTTTGCATATTTGGAAGCGGAATGGGAAGACAACTTCAGTTGTGCTTGAATAATCTGAAATGCATACTACATAGTCGCTTGATGTCATTTATTGTTGTAACTGACAGAAATTTAGCGTTGATGAATGCTGTAGAGAGAATATTTCCACCTCTCGTCATTTCTTGTGTAAATGGCATGTAAAGAAAAATATTATTTTTCATTGCAAAAAAAACCTTTGACAAAAAGAGAAATCGATCTATTCTTCTTTGGTTGAAATATAATGATGTTGGTTGATGTTAGAGATATCAATGGCAACACGTGATCCATGTGAAAGACACCCCTCATGAAATCAATCAGATCCTAAAATCTCTCATTGATTATAGGAACACATGGGACTCATGAAATTCATGCACCATGTGTTTCTCATTCTTTCTCTCAGTCAATATTTTCCTATTATTTCTCTCAGTCAATATTTTCCTATTATACCTCCTAAATCAATGTAAACATGTGACCAATATGTGTATATAAATACAACCAAGACCATAACTAATGGTCTCTTATCTTTACACAAATAAGTCTTCTTCTTATTCTTTATCTTGGTATCAGAGCAACTCCTGTACCATGTCGAGTATTTCCTCTTCATCATTCCTCACCTCCATCCAAACACTTGCATCCATGGTTACTCCCAATCCCAACATCATTCACTTTCTAAATGTCAAACTCGACAAGGAAAACTACTGATGTGGCGTTCCCAGTTCCTTCCTCTTCTCAAGCTCCACGATCTCGAAGGCCTCATCGACGGAACCTCTCTATGTCCGGTCCGGTTCCTTCCTTCTACCGAGAAGGATGCTCAGCCTACTATCAATCCAGAATACACTCGCTGGATCAAGCTTGATCAGATACTCTTATGTTGGCTTATCTCTTCGCTCACTGAGGCTGTTCTTGCTCATGTCGTTGGCCTCACCACATCTCGTGATGTGTGGTGCTCTCTGGAGCGAATCTTTGCGTCACCCTCCAGAGCTAGAGTGCAGCAACTCAAATATCAGCTGCACACTGTCAAGATGGGCACCTCTTCTATGTCAGAGTACATCCAGTCTGTCAAGTCCATCGTGGACAACCTGGCGGCAGTGGCTAATTCAGTTGCCGACTCCGACCTCGTCTCTACCTTACTCAGTGGTCTGTCTCCCGAATATGACTCGTTCGTCACCTCCGTCAACACACGAGTCGACCCTATACTGTCAGAAGAACTCATCGGCCTAATGCTTAGCCAGGAGATTTATCGTGGGCGTGCTATCACTTCACCAGACTCCACAACCCTCATCTCCCCTTCTCCTGCGGTTCATACTGTTTCCCGCACTCCAAGCTACCATTCAGCTCCATCTTTTTTCCGTGATCGTGGATGTGGCCGAGGTAGGGAGCGCGGTCGTGGTCATGGACATTCCTTCTTGAAATCACCTAGAGGGGGGGTGAATAGGTGATGGCTATATATTATGACAATTAATGCGGATTTAAAAAACTATTTGAACAATAAGCACAATTAAAAGAACTTGCAAGTAAATAAGCAATTAATAGAGCAAGTAAATGAGAGATAGAGTTTAGAGAAATGTGGACAATCGCAAACACGAAGATTTTTCCAAGGTTCGAGCCACTGCTCTACTCCCCACCTTCAACACGATGAAGGATTTCCACTATTGGGGATCCCACTGGATCGTCAATACAAGGATACACTTGTCCTATCTCTCGCGGTGCCGCAACACCCACTTGAGCACACTAGCTCGCTTGAGGCCGATGCCTCTACAACTTCTCACAATGAAGAAAGGTTGATCACACTTGATCAAAAAGCTCACTTGCACAATCTGTTGGCCCAAAGGCCTTCCACTCTAGTTTTGATGATGATTAACTCATGTAGTTATGTGTACTAATTATCTTGTGATGTTTAAGTTTCAGATCATTAATCAAGATATTAGTTGGTGAAAGCTTCCACACAGCTTTCACATGTTGATTCAAGAGCCCGAGCGTCAAAGATCATATATAGCACTTGCTCGGTGGATCAAAGAGTTTTGGATCGAGTCGGCTTGGAGATTGCGCTCTACAAGAAGACTTAGGTATCCTAGTTTAGTTTTGTGTTTAGATCCAAATTGTAAAGATTAGAATAGTATGATAAGCTCAAGTTCACAACACACACGTTTCATGTTTTGGTTTTCGGTTTTTGGTTTAACCGATCTTGGTTTGCATGAATAAATATTATATCAAAACAAGTTTACATGGTTTAATGTATATTAGATTTGTTCTATATACATGCATGCTTCAACTCTTAGACAAACTTACTTTGATATACCTATTTCATGTGTTTTAGGTTTTGTGTTTTAACAAAACTTATTTTTGGAATTTAAGACAAAAACTATGATATATATATGTTTCATGTATATTGGATTTCTATCCATATGCATCATGCTTCAAAGTGTTTAAATATCATGTTTTTGTATTTGGAAGAGTTTTGGACAAAACGTATTTTCTATTCAAAATCCAAGTTTTAGAAAATACAGTTTTTGGTTTTTGGTAAAAATGATAAGACACAAAAATAGTTCATATTGATTGATATTTGAGCTAAACTTTTTACCACATGTTTATATATCAATGCTAATTGATAAAACTATTTTTGGTGATTTTTAGAAGTATTAAAAGATTTTTCAAAATATTTTTAAACTGATTTTCTGATCCAGTTTTCTGTTCCAGATTTCAATCAGTCGACTTATTTTCTGAACAAGTCGACTTGACCTGAAGTCGGTCGACCGGGTCGGTCGACCGACGTGCACAGATCTGTGCACATTTGGAGACACTGGGACGGCGACCGCTCGGGTCGACCGGGATGAGAGCAGAGCTCTCTGTTTGTTTGGGTCGACCGGGGCGGTCGACCGGTAGCTACCAACGGGCAAAAATTGACCGTTGGACGGTCGACCGGACCGGTCGACCGGCAGGGTTATTTTGGCAAAATCTGCTGCCAACGGCTAGTTTCCAGATTTGCCTATAAATACCCCTTTGGCAAGAGTTTTTCTCTAAGAATTTTTGTGCGAATTTTTTCTTACTCTCTGGTGTTTTCACAGCAATCAAAAGAAGTTTTTGAACTCATATTGAACAATCTATTTGGTGTTTTTGCTAGGGTTTGGAAAATAAAAGAAAGGGCTTTTGGGAAAAGATTTTGATTGAACTTCTCTATCTTAGTTTCAGTTTTTCCCAAGGATTTTTCTTTGTGATTTTGATTTCCATTCCATTAATTTTCTCCACACTTGAGCTAAAATCGACTATCTCTTCTATAGGATCATTGTGTGGGAGAAAGAGATTGTTTGTGGTTGTTTGTTAGACCACCAAGTTAAAAACCCAATCTTTGTTTGGCTTTGTGCCTTGGGTTGTATCCCTCAAGTTGTGAGGTGATCCTTGTTTACTTTGTGCTAATCCCTCAAGTTGTGAGGTGATTGTTTTGTTGGATTGGAGCTTGCCTCAAGGAGGAGGTTGTGGTTGTAAAGAGAGGAGTTGGGTACTCCTTGTGAGAGTTCTTTGTGGACTAGCTAGTGGATTAGAAATCCTTCGTGTGTCGAAGGCGGGGATGTAGAGCTGGTGCTCGAACCTCGAAACATATCTTGTTGTTTGCGCTTGATCCATTGACTCTCTCTATCTCTCTCTTTACTTTGTGCCTTGCATCTATTCATATTGCTCATACATACTTATTTGCTTGGCTTGGTTGTGTGTGCATCTCTTGTAATTGCAATTAGTTTTTAAATTCCGCATTTAGTTCTTAGATTAGCCATATCACCTATTCACCCCCCCTCTAGGTGACTTTTCAATTGGTATCAGAGCTAACGCTCCTGATATTTAGGTTTAACCACCTAGGAGTGAGATCTTGGTTTGCTAATCTTCATTTGCATTGTTCATTTGCACTCATTTAGTTTGCTCTCATGGATAGCCCTCCTATGTTTGACCATATTATACTTGATGCTTGGAAGGCCAATATGAGTAGGCATTTAAAATCACTAGGTCATCTAGTTTATCAAGCCTCCACTCAAGAATCATTCCCTAATAGTAGCAAGCATAAAAAGGCTAATGCATTAGCACTTAGAGCACTTAGAGCATCTCTTAGTGAACATATTTTACCGGTATTTGATCGTTATGACTCGGCTTTTGCAGTTTGGAGCTTATTGACATCTCCCGAGCTTCCAAGGATTATCAACAAGATGAGGAGATCTATAAGAGAAAAGTCCGAAGAGCATTGCTTCATGGTCCAAGGGAATAACTCCCTTGAGGTACAATCGGATTCTCAAATAGATGATAGCTTTAGTTCCTATTGCCATGGTTGTTTTGAAGTTCAAACTTTAAATTTGGAACTTGCTCAAAAGCTTGAAAATTTCTTGGAAAAACACAATCTTTTAAAAGAGGGCAACCTTGTTTTGAAAAATGAATTAAAGGATTTGTGTTCTAACTTTGAGTTGATTTTGCAAGAAAAGGAAGAGATTGCAAGTGAACGTGACTCACTTAAATCTCAACTTGAACTTGCTTTAAAGGAAAATGAATTTTTGAAAAGCAAAAATGATTGTGATGATGTTGTGAAGCACAATGAGATTTTATCTTCAAAATTGGATTTTACTTTTAAAGATAACCTTATCTTGAAAAATAAAATTGATTCAATTACAAAAGAGTTGGATTTGGTTTTAAAGAAAAATGAATCTTTGAAAATTGAAATTGATTCTCATGTGTGCCATGCTAGTATAGCTTCTTCTTCTTCTTGCACACCTATTGCATGCTCCACTTTGTATTCCACTATTGAAAGTGATATAAATGTTTTGAAGAAAAGTGTTGAATGTTTGGGCTCCACTTTGAGCCAATGTGCCATGAACCACACTCGTTTGGAATCCTTGGTTCGTAAGAAATAAGTTCCAACTTTGCATGCACACCCTACACGGCATACACATGCTTTCCACGGACACAACCATGACATGTATGCTCATGTGTACACATGTACACATTGTGGTCGAAAAGGCCATCTTGCTAGATTTTGCTATGATCGTTTACATAATGAAAATTTAGCATGTAATCTTGTTTGGGTTAGAAAAGAAACTAACCCCTATGGACCCAAAAGAAAATGGGTACCAAAAACCACCTCCTTGACTTTTGATGTAGGTGGGAGCTCTCGCATCACGTGAAAGTCTTGGTGCCTTGAGGTGGATGCGTTCTAAGCTTAAAAGAGAACCATTTGGATGCTTCACTCTCAAGGGGATTTGGTGGGAGGACCACCGTGGTTTGGAGAACTAGAGATGCACCTTCATCGGTTTTGGTATCATTCTCTAACTCCCATTTTACATGCTTTTTCATGTTCATTAATTCATAGCATGTCTTGTTTTATTGTTCATTATGCTTATGTCATATTGATTAGATTAGTGTTATACATGTTTAGTTACTTGAGACACCCATATTTTATATGGATCTTATCTTTGTGTTCTCACCTTGTTTAGTACTATCATGTATGCCCTAGATCTAATGTACATGCATATACATAATGATCATATGGATGTTTATGATTTTTGTTTTGTTTTGATAACTCATGTTTTGTTTAGCATGTTGAATGCCATGTTTATTAGACCCTTGACATGCATGTATAGCTTTTGAAATCACCCATGTTTAGTATGGACCCATATTTTGTGTTCTCTTTATGTTTTAGCTATCATGTTAATCATGGATCTAATGCACATGTCTTTGTCATGCTAATCATATGGTTGACTATGACTTTTTGTTTTAATAATTCATGTTTTTGATCATTATGATCATGTTGATTGTTGACCCGTTTTATGCTTCATGTTTTGACTACTTGCTTGAATGATAGTTTTCATTAAGACTAGGATTTATACTTGTACAACTAGTGAGCTACAAATAGACCTTTATATATGTTTGTGCTTGAACGCTCATTTGTATTCACTTGATGTACTAGTATAGTCTAGTTTTGATGATTCTTGCATTTGACTTGTATTCCTCATTTTGAATATGTTTCTTGATCATGTGTTTTAACTTCATGTATATGTCCATCTTGTCCAAACTATCTTTTATACATATACATCCTTGAGCCACGTGCTTTCATGCATATACCTTTGTGGTCTCATTGTGTTTAGGATATGTATGTATACTTTAGTTTGTACATGACATACATATGCCTTGAAGTTTAAATCGTTTATGATAAATTTCATGTTTGCTAGGTGATTTCACATCCTAGATGAATTTCATGTTTTCAATATTGAGCTTGATTGTCCATTTTCATGTTGATATGTTTCTCACAACACTTGTACACTCACCTTATTTAATATTTTCTCATGACTTTGTTTTCATGAGTACAAATTGTGCTATATGGATTTTTGAGTGTTTTAGTGCCATGTGGTTTACATGTGTCTTCATGAAAAATATTTTTGTTATTCCTTATTTGAAGGATCTCGTACTAGTTGATTCATATAACTAGTTGTGATATTCTTCCTTGGCAGTAGTTTTCAAACATACTATATTTGTATACCTATTTTTGAAAACCCCTACCATCTAAGGGTGGTTGGATGGGAGATCATGCTCATGTATGCTTCATAGTGAAAATCATAGTAAACTTGAACATGAAATGGGTGGTAAGAATATGAGATATACACTTGATCTTATTATTATTTTAATTGGTATCATTGAATTCTTTCAATTGGTATCAATTTTGACATTTCTTGTATACTCATATATTTGTATGTATGTATGCATATATGGTAAATTTTGATATCAATAAAAATACCAATTGAAAATAATGCATAGGCTTATTAAAGTACCAATTGAGATACCAATTGAAAATTAAGATTTAAATTAAGCTTAGTGTAAACAAACTTTATGATTTAAACATGTAAATATATCGTAAATCAAGCACAAACACATCATATATATGTATGAAAATGAAAATACCAATAGAAATTGATATAATTTGAAATTTAAAGCATACATATATAGAAATAAAATTATGAGTATACAAAGAGATGACAATTGAAATACCAATTGAAAATATGATGAGAAGTAAGTGTATAACCCATAAAAATCTACCCTTTTTATGCACATGATAAAAGATTTTCAATAAGACATACAAGGCATGCTCGCCCATCCGTCCGCCCTTAAAGGGGTTGGTAGGGGTTTTCAAAAATAAGAGGTTGAAAATATTTTAGCATTGAAAACACTACCAAATGAAGAATAAATAATTAATTAAAATAATTTTTCAAAAACTAGTTAAAGATCCTTCAAATGAAATCAAATTATATGAATCCATAAAGCATGCTAAAAACACAAGAATTGACACTCGAAACCTATAAGGCTCAAAATATCTCATGAAAATAATGTCATGAGTAAACAATGAAATGTGAGTGTACCATAATCATGTGAGTAGCATTTTCATGAAGCTAAGTAATAAGGCTCAAAAGCATCAATCATGTGAAAAACATGAAGATTCATTTTATCAAACAAATATGAAAATCATAAAGATTTAATTTTTCATTTAAAAAACAACCTTCAAGGTACATATATGATTTATCCAAGGCTAATAATATACATACATATCCCAAACATAAAAAGAGTCCATATCATGGTTCAAAGACTCGGCCGAGTCGGAGACGAGTCGGCCGAGTCGTATCCGTCTCGGTCCGCTCCGAGACGAGTCCGAGTCACGAGTCGGTCGACTCAACTCAGAGGAGACCGACTCGACCGAGAATCGGAGTCGACTCGGCTGAATCGGTCGTGACTCGGCCGAGTCGACTCCGATTCTCGGTCGAGTCGGCTCGAAACGTATATTCACCCGTGACGAATGGGTATAAAGAAAAAAGAAAAAGAAAATTACCTCTCTCGCTCAGCTCTGGAGATCGTCGCCGCTGCCCAATCATCGTCGCTCAGATCTGGACTCCGCCGCCGCCCGAACACTGTCGGCCGCTCCTCCCCAAACCCAGGTGATGTTCCTCCCTCTATCTCTTTCCCTCTCCCTCCCTCTGTTTCTCTCTCTCCCCCCCTCTCTCACCTGCTCTCTCTCCCTCTCCCTTTTCCAACTCCCGTCTCTCTCCTGTCTCTTTCCCTCCCCCTCCCTCTGTCTCTCTCCCCCTCCCTCTCTTACCCGCTCTCTTTCTCTCCCTTTCCATCTCCCGTCTCTCTCTGTTTCTTTCCCTTCCCCCTCCGTCTCTCTCCCTGTTTCCAATCTCTCCCCCTCTCCCCCTCCGAGGTATAAGAGAAGCAGATGATGATGGTGGTGGTAAAGATGTGAGAGTTTTATCCAGTTCTAATAGTGATGATGGTGAAGTTGATGATGATAATGATGACAATGATGGCGGTGACAATAATGAGAGTAACAATAGTACTGATGGAGGAACTTATAGTCTTTAAGATCATATGCAAATGTTGAGTTTGACATCAGCCCAACATTATGGTGTGACATATGTTCATGACTGCAGACCACAACTTGAGAGATACATGAGCACTAATATTAATTTATCTACTTACCGCAGAGATGATTATGATGATGATTTTGTACTTCATCGCAATTCAATGTGGAAATAACATATTAGCATGTATTTATGAATGTAGTTTATGCAAAATACTATATTGAGCATGTATTTTGATATGCTTCTACCGACGATGTGTGTATTTATACTTTCGCTTTATGTTTAGTGTGTTAGGTGATATGTTTTGGACATGTGATACATGAATGTGGATGTCTACATTTTTTAAATATTTATCGTGATTTTTTAAGAATTTTTGAGCTTTATATGTAGCGTTTTGCGTATCACCCGAGACCGATCCGTCTCAGTGCCCGCCGAGTCGGCGCCGAGACCGCGACTGTGAACCATGGTCCATATAGTATTTGTATGAAGGCAGGTGACTCAAGGGCATACATGTATATTTATTAGTTTTGAACAAAAATTACATATGCATGAAGTAAAACATGCACAAAAATAGGCAAAACAAGTATAAATGAGGGAATCATCAAACCTAGGCTATACATGTGCATGTAGTGAGTACAAATGAACAATGAAGTGAAAACGTATATGAATCAAATGTTGCTCACTACTTGTATAAGTATATACACAAGTTTTGACAAAAAGTACATCTAAACAAGTATTTACCATATGAAGCACAAAACATGATTATTTTAATAAACACTAACACATGTTAAAAATCATCAATTATAAAAGCATGTAGATAAAATAGGAGTTTAGAGATAGTTACCAAACCAAAGAACTATACTCTAAGTCCTCAAAACATGGTGGTCGTCCCACCAAACCTCCTTGATAGAGGTGCATCAAATGTATGTCCATCAAGTCCATGTGCATCCACCACCAAGGCACCAAATCTCTCACGTCATGTGAGAGCCCACACTTACATCAAATACAAAAGGTGGGGATTTGGTACCCATTTTCTTTTGGATCCACGGGGGTTAGCTTTGTTCGGAACCCAAACATTCTTATTAGCAAAATTTAAAGAATTTATTCTATCATAACAAAATCTTGCTAAACGGCCTTTGCGGCCGCAATGAGTACACTTGTACACTCTATCATGCATATGTGTATGAGTGTGATCATGACGTGCAAAGTGTGCATATGCATGTTGTGGGTGAAGTGCATGAATATGTGGAGTTTGTTTCCTTTGAAACAAGGTTTCCAATCTAGAATGGTTAAATGCACATTTGCTCAATGTTGAGCTCAAACAATCTATTTTATTTTTCAAAAATTTAACTTCATTTTTAGTAGTAGCATGAAAAGCATGGTCAATAATCTTATTCTTTTTAGAAACATTTTCTTTTTCTTTTGAAATAATTTTTCTTTTCAAAGAGGTGTTTTCTTGCAAAGCAATCTCCTTTTTTTTTTCACCAAAATAATTTTATCTTTCAAAGAAGTATTTCCTTCACAAAGATCATTTAGCTTAGAGGACAAGGAAATATTCTCATTTTTCAAAAATCCATTTTCTTTAGAAATGCATTCTAATTTATTTTGAAATGAATCTTTTTCTTTTAACAAGCAATCAAATTTATTTTTCATTTTCTTATTATCCTTTTTAAGCATGTAATATTTTTCTAGAAGTTGTTGACAAAATGAAGCAAGTTCATTATAGGATATATCAACATTATCTTATAACTCAGATTCGGTATTTACCTCAAGGGGGTTATCCCCTTAGACCATGTAGCATACGTTGGAAGCTTCACTTCCAACATCCGAGTCGCTCCCCGCATAATATTGTTCTTATTCGCCAAGGGAGACAATAGTGTTCCATACTACAAAAGTCGAATTAAGATTAGATACCCTACATAGATAATCATCACTTAAGGTTGACTTTAAAACATGAATGGCTTTTGTATTAGCCTCAAGATACTTCCTATTTGAACAATATGAATCTTTAATAGTAGAAAGATAAACATGAATGCCTAGGCCTTTGAGGTACATAGACATCTTAACTTTCTAAGTTTGGATGTTAAGAATGTCAAAAGTGGGGGTGACATGAAATCCATGGTAATGGTGAATTAATGCAGAATTAAAACTATTTATGCAAACTAAAAATTCTTAAGCACAACACACCAAGTATAACCTAAGAGTGTAGCCGAATTTTCCATGAAGAGCTCTGGACTATCTCCTCAAGATTCCTCTAAATAAGAGTTGCGATGTCGCTTTGCCTCTCTTGGTTGAATACGAGTGTGAGCAAACAATCCCCAAGCATATATCAATTTAAGCACAAATATATATATATCAAGCATATAAAGATGAAAGCAATATAAGCATGCAAGATATAAAGACAAGTAAGAGATAGAGAGCAATCGCAAACACAAGAGAATTGTTTTGAGGTTCGAGCACACTTGCTCTACGTCCCCGCCTTCAACACTATGAAGGATTTCCACTATAATCGATCCCACCGGATCACTCGGTGCCGCAACACCTACAAGCAAGTTCACACTAGAACTCCTTTGGACTCTCTAGTCCATCTCTTGTTCCCGCAAGAACAACACATCGCAAGCACGCAAGCTTGCTGAGGCCGCACCTCTACAATGAGCTCTCACTGGAACTCGAAACACCACGAACCCACAAGTCTGCCTCCTTAAAGTACAAAGATGAAAACTTTGGTGATCACAACACTTTGATCACCTAAAATTCTCTCACAATAAAGATCCCTATAGAATTGACATAGCAATGGATAGCTCATGTATTGTAAGAAAAACAAGAATGGAAGTAACGGTGAAGAACTCAAGAAACTCTTTTACAAAACACTCTTGAAAATCTCTCCTTTTGATATGGCAATTTTGGCTCTTAAACAAGTGGAGATAAACACTTAATAAAGTAGGAAAAACTAGCTCAAAAACCCACTTCAAATCTTATATAAAACAGTCCATGGAAGCCCCCTTTTATAGGCTAAGAAAAACTAGCCGTTGGGCAAATCAGCAGTCTGCACTGCTGTCGGTCGACCGCCTGGTCAACCGGCTAACGATCAGATTTCTAACCGTTGGGCCAGCGGTCGACCGATCGGTCGACCGTAGCCTGGATACAGAGAGCAGAGCTCTCTGCCGATCGACCGCCTGGTCGACCGGGGTTATTTCCAGAGAGCAGAACTCTCTGGCGGTCGACCGAGTCAGTCGATCGGCCCTCCAGCCATACAAGACGTGCACGTTTTGTGCACGTCGGTCGACCGCCCGGCCGACCGACCTCTGGCTCGGTCGACAGTGCGGTCGATCGGCAGAAGGCCAAAACAGTATTCTTTTAGGGATTAAAAGTTTGTCATTTTACCTTCAATAAAATCCCATAAAATCTCTAAAAATCTACAAAAATAAGTTCATTAAAATACTTTGATATACAAACATATTTGAGTAAAAATCAAAACATGTTACAAACATTTTGAACTATTTTTGTAACTTAGAAATTTTGGCTTAAAACAAAATCCGTATTTTTCTAAATAGATTTTTCCAAAAATTCTTCAAATATAAAAACAAGATATTTTAAACACTTTTAAAGCATAGAGTGTACGGAAATGATCCACTACACATATATGATGAAATATCCATGTTTTTGACAATAAGCACTAAACTGGTTTTGGTTAAAACATATGTATATATGAAACTGCAAAAATCAAAACGGTATTTTTTCAAAATGAAAACTCTTTTGTATTTTTTCAAAATGAAAACTCTATTATGAAAACACATATAAATTTTGTGTATGAGTGTATATGGTACTTGAGCAATCCACCAACTAATCTATCCTTTACATTTTATCTGAAAACAAAATCTTAACAAAACAAACTTAGACACAAGTCTTCTCTTGAAGGTCTTCACTTGAAGTCTTCTTCTCCTTCTTGACTTGGTCCAAAACTTGATCCAATGAGGTAGACTCCTCTTGAGTACTTGATGTGGTCTTGATGCACAAGCTCTTGAATCAACACGTGCTAGCTCCAAAACTTGACTTTAAATCCTTTGTTGAAGCTACACACCTACTAAGATCTTGATCACATATCTGAAACTAATTAAACACAAGATCATTAGTACTATAACTACATGAGTTAATCATCATCAAAACTAGAGTGATGGGCCCTTGGGCCAACAGTCTTGTCTCTTTCAAAGTGCCTTACAAGTCCGCCTCCGTGCAAGTCTCTAATAACTCTCTCCCTCAAGGAAGTCCTTGGTACACATAACCGGCTTTCCTTGTGAAAAAATCCGTCTAGGATATGAAAATCTTATGCGGGTTGTCGTGACGTACATATCTCTCAAATTTCAGCAAGGTCTTCAAGCATTCGAACCCAATGATTTCACTTTGTAATGAGACCAACAGTGAAACTCTTCGACTCAATGCATCGGGAACTTTGTTATCTACTCTAGATTTGTGACGGATCACAAAATTGAATTACTCACAGTAGGATGCCCACTTTGCATGTATCTTGCTTATGTGCTTTTGGTTCTTAAAGTGTTAGAGTGATTGATGATCCGAAAATAGCATGAAGTCACTAGCTATAAGATAGCTCTCCTATGACTTCAATGAGCGGTACACTGCATATAATTTTTGTTCATATGTACGCCACTTTTGTCGTGCCTAATTTAACTTTTCGCTGAGGATTACAATAGGTCTTTTCCTATGAGAGTACCGCTCCAATGCCCACTTCGCAAGCATCAAACTATAACTCGAACACTTTATCAAAGTTTGGAAAGGCTAAGATAGGGGCATTAGTAAGCTTTTCCTTGATGAGTTCAAAAGCCCTTCTGGCTTCATCAGTCCAGACGAAAAAATCCTTCTTCTTCAAATAGTCTATCATGGGTGCTACCAAGCTACTGAAATTGCGGATGAAATGTCGGTAGAAAGTAGCTAGGCCGTGAAAGTTTATTACCTCGGTAGCACTTTTGGGTGCGGGCCAATCTCAGATTGCCCTCACTTTATCCTCGTCTTCATGGATCTCTTGTGAACTAACAACAAAACCTAAGAATATCAAGATTGTAGTCATGAAGTTGCACTTCAGGTTGTATAACTCATTGGCTTGCAGAACTGTGAACACGTCCCGTAGATGTTGGAGATGCTTGACTTCGCTTGAATTGTAGATTAGGATGTCATCAAAGTAGACAACCACAAATTTTCCCAAGAAAGACTTAAGAACTTGATTCATCAATCTCATGAAATTGCTTGGTGCATTGGATAGTTCAAAGGGCATGACCATCTACTCGTACCGTCTTTTTGGAGTCTTGAACGTCGTTTTCCACTCATCTTTCGGCCTAATGCGAATTTGGTAGTAGCCACTGCTTAAATCGATCTTTGAAAATATGCACGATCCTTCTAATCAATCTAACATATCATCAAGGCGATGTATTGAAAATCAATATCGGATAGTGATTTTGTTGATGGCTTGGCTATCCATGCGCATAGATCAACTCTCATCCTTTTTTGACGTCAAAAGGGTCGGCACTGCACATGGACTCATGCTTTCTCTAATGTGCACTTATGAATCAGTTCTTTGACCTTCTCCCTTAGAATTTCACTCTCCTTTGGATTCATCCGGTAGTGTGGGAGGTTGAGTAGACTCGCTCCGGAGATCATATCAATGTGGTGGCGGATATCCCTCATGGGCGGCAGTTCGTCTGGGAGCTTGTCATGAACTATTCTTTGAAATTCTGTCAGCATCGGCTTCATCTTTGCAGGAACTTTAATTGTTGGGCCGACTTCTTCTTTAACTACCAAAGCAAATTGTTACTTTGTCTCCTTGGACTCCACAAAGAATTCACCTCGGTTGCATATCAATATGAACTTTGGGTTTTCTTCTTTAGTCGACTTCGGTGGTTGTGGAATAAGTTTCATGGAAATTCTTTACCCTCCCAAGTGAACATGTAGATGTTCCTCTTGCCTCGATGGGTAGCGTCGACGATATGTTGCCATGGTCATCCCAATAGTATGTGACATGCATCCATATCAACATCGCAAGCAACTGAATCTTGACAAAACTTGCCAATTGAAATAGGGATTGACAAAGATTCGTTACCTTTATGCAGGGGCCTTTCTTTATCCAGCCAATAGTGTATTGATGAGGATGTGGCTCTATCTCTAATTTCAAATGGTCCACAAATACAGTAGAGATGATGTTTTTGCAACCGTCGTTGTCGATAATAAGATTACACACCTTATTCTTTACCGAACATCTTAAGCTGAAAATTCGATGTCTTTGTGTAGTGTCAGGGTTCTTTCGGTTGCATAGCAACCGCTATAACACACAGGTGGCTACCTCTCCATCTTCTTTGACAAAGTCAGAATTTTTCGGTTCAGTCTCGATCTGCACTTCATCTTCGTTCTCATAGTCCGTCATGTTGACAGACCTTCTCTTCGGGCACTCATTGGACCTGTGTTCAGGTTCGTCACACTTGTAACACTTGTCAAGCCCGGGTTTGGCATGTGGATTCTCTTTGCTCTTTGTAGTGGGGGAGGTTGCCACCGCTGGGTTTGCTGAAGGGGTGTCAATCGCCTTACGGGCTGGAGGTCGTTGGCTTGATGTGAAACCTTACTGAGCTATTGTGTTGTCGAATGTCCTCTCTATTGCTTCTTTGGAAGGTAAAGCTCTGCTCTGTAACCTCTCAATTTTCATGTCTTTATTCTAGGCCTCATCGACATAGAACACGTCTTGGAGGGCCACACGTTCCTGGATGGAGTACTTCATCCCGTTGATATACTATGAAGTCTACTGCTCCTCCATCAGGGATGTCGCACCGCGATAAAAGACAGTAGAACTCCTCCGTGTATGCTGGCATAGTCCTCGTACCTTGCCTGCATTGCTCAAATTGATTATAGAAGATCTGCTGATAGTCAGGCGGAAGAAATCTACCTTGCAAGAGTTGCTTCATGCGCCTCCATGTCATCACTGGTAGCTTGTCTTGGCGCCTCCTTGTGATTTGCAACTGATCCCACCATGCGGTCGCTCCTCCTTTGAAGCGCAACTCTTGATTCTCTTCGAACAACTTCCAATAGAGATCATCCTTTCAACGAACATCTTCTCGGAGCCTCTCTATCTCGCGCTCATTCCGCTCTGAACGCAGCTTCCAGCTCTCGGACTTTTACTTTTAGCGCACGAGTCTTTTTGTCCTGAGTCGACAATGACTGAAGATAGGCGATCTCTGATTCCTTCTCGGAGAATCTTTTACATATTAGCACTGTCATCCATCGCCTTCTTCAATTGCTCCAACCTCTCTAGGAGGGACTCTGTCAGTTGAAGATTTATCTTGTTCAGCTCCTTCAGGTCCATGGACAGGTTGAGGTTCTCCTTCAGCTCTTTCAGCTTCTGCCTCTTCTCACACCAAGGATCCATTTGGATGTTGTGTCCATAATTTCGCTTACCTCCAATCGATGGTGGGTCAGCTCACGGTCCACCTGGAAGATGAGGTTGTTATTAATTAACATCTCCATATAGAGTGGGAGGCCAGGCACAGAGCGGAGGCAGCACTTCATCACCCGGTTGTGTCGAGCGAGCAGGAATTCTAGCTCTTCCCCGAGGCCTAAGTTGGGATCTGCGTTTAAGCCTCTATAGTCTTCATCATCCGGGTTCTCCATGGGCTCCTCTAGAAACCTGGTGCTTATGGATCTACCCTCCCTATGGCCTCCAAGACTTAGAATCCTGCGTTCAACAACGGCCCTAGGAGGCTCGATCTGACTTGGGGCAACCTTTCGGGAAGCAGGAGACATTTCATCCCCAGCCTCATCGAGCTACAATCAACAACACAATGTCAAGACATTGATCAAAATCCAAACAAGTCATTGAACATAATCTCTGAATCCTTTCATTGATTTATTCATCACAAGTATAATCAAGGCAACAATTTCATTACAACGATCGAGCACTTATGCTGCCTTGAAGAGACACTACGACAGCTCCGGAGCTAGCTTTGCCAGAGGAACCTTGGTGGTAGCGCCAGCAGGAGGGTCCTGAGAAGCCTCTGTTATCGCAACAGAGGCAATGGTGGGGACTGGGGCATAGGAGGCCAAGGACCCAGATGCACTTTGATCCCTTTGAGAGGCATTAACCTCAAGAGGGTATCTTGGTGCTCTTCCTTGCTCCCGGACCTTATATCCTTGCTCATACTTCAAGAGTTTGTATACTTGGACCTCCTTCTGCACCTTCACCCTGAAGTCACCAGCCTTCTTCTCAGCCTCAACCTTATCGATCTGCACTTGCTTTAAGTCACGGAGCATGCCTTCTTTTTCGGCTTGGAAGGCAACCCTCTCGCGATCATGCTTGGCCTTGGCATCCTCAGCCAACTGACGTGCTTTCCCCAACTTCCTCCAAGTGTACTGGAGTTCAGAGTCTTTCTGCCCCAGTTTCAAGGACTTCCTCCCCGACTCGGTGATCTTCTCATCAAGCTCCCGCCGGAGCGAAGCTAGTTCTACCTCTCAACCTCGAAGAGCGGCCAACTCCTGGTCCTAGTCAGTCTGAAGCTTTACGAGCTTCTCGTTGGCCTCCCTCATTGCTGCTGACGACTCCTCAAGCTTCTTCAAAAAGTCAGCGATGGCCAAGTCTTTCTCCCTCATGACGGCCTACTGGCCACCCAAGGATTGGACAACGAACACTGCGGCGTGCAAAGAGATCAATTAGGAGGGCTATTTGGCCAATTATTTGGCCAATGGAAGGCAAAGCATAATCGAGACTTACCCTGAAGACATAGTTCTCCAGCGACCTTCTCTGGTCCCTCGACGGAGCACTCTAGAACTCCTCCAGGCCTCAGAGGAAGTCACCGTGACTAAGAGCCATCTTGCGGCCTCCTCCCCGCAGGAACAACCTCCACTCAGAGCTCTGACGGAAGGTTCGTGAGATGTTTTCGCGGAGAGACATACAACTATCAAGAGCCCTGCGGAGTCATCCTCCTCAACCTGCAGAGTCTAGACTAAAGACTCCAAGGGGAGGGACAGAGCGGTTTGAGTCAGAGTAGTGACCTCGAAGATACTTTCTCAAGGAGCCAAGTCCTCAGAGACTCCAACCTCGGAGAAGTGGGTCAGAGAATTTGTCAGCTCTATGGGCTCGGGTTGATCGGAGGGCTCCTCTTCCGAGACGCAGTGGATGGAGCCACTCTCCGAGATTCTTCCCCTAATACTGGGTCGGCGCCTCCCTCCAACTCCATCAGCCTTCGCTCCATGATCTCTGTGTCGGAGCTATAATCGAACTGGCAGTTCTACAAAACAAGACATGCACAAATCAAAACTAAGTCCAGCACAAAGAAAACTACAAGAACAGAACCACTCCTACCTGTGGGTCGGCCTGGTCGAGAAGCTTCCTCTTGCAGTGCATGAGCGTCGGCTCAGATTCCTCTTCTTCCTCGTCAGATGAAGGTGAGGACTCCATCGCTACCTTCCTCTTGGGCAAGTCAGCCCGAGTCGGGCGCCTCTCGTGCACTTCAGTCCTGGGTTTGGTGCTCCGCTTTGAAGGACTTGCCTTCCTGGGCGAGACAACACTCGCCTTGCACCTTTTCCATAACGGTCGCGGTCATGGGAGCAGCCCCTACATCATCTCGAGCCATCGATGAAGCCTTCGAGACGACTGGGGCACGAAAGATCGGCTCAAATCTAGCGACTAGCTCCATTTGCGCTGGTCAAAGCTGATCTGGAACAGGCGCCAAACCCTCTTCTCGAATTTCACCCTGATTGTGACCCCACCGTGCTGGAGCACCCCTTAGTTTCATGTCGTTGGAACGACGCCACAGTTCTGTGCAGCCGTCTCCCAAGCACCGGAGACTCGAATGACAATCTCATACCAACCGTGATCATTGTCCGCCAAGTTGACGATAAATATCTCAACACGCTCCGTGCGGCGAAGAAATGACCATTCTTAATCTTTCTTATCACATAGAGGGCACAGAAGTTTTCGACCCTACGAAAATCAAGGACGGACATATCACAAAGGGCTTCGAAGACCAATACGACACGCCATCCCTCTGCCACCAACTACGAGGGGACAACTCTGAAGTGGCACAGGAGATCACCGACAAAGCCCGTCAATGGGAACTTCAGCCCGAAAGCCAGTATCTGGGGGTGGAGGTATATGCCACCTTCTTTAGGGGCCATTGTGTAGTTAGTCTCAGCAGGACACCACTCCACCTTGACATTTGACGGCAATCGGACGTCGTACCTCACCAAATATTCATTGACCTTCTTCTGACTATGGAGAATCTTCGGTGTGGGTTCGAAATCCATAGCCGTCCTAGTACAGAACTAAGGCCTCTTTCCTTTTCCTTCAACGCCGCCCATTTCAGAACAGGGACGGTGGACTTGATGAAGAATTTAGGGCCAAATATCGAAAACAGAAGGAAGAAGACGAAGAGGGACAGGGCTCAAGGAGATTGGGAAATTTGGGATTTGAGAAGAAGCCTTCCCTTTTCCCCCTTATTTGAATCTCGTATTGTCGTCTTCGCAATGATGACCCTGAAAAAGCGGTTACTTTTCCGCCTTTAACAAGAAATCCAGACAGTTGTGTGAATATCAAGGACCTCAATTAGCAATAACCTGCACGTCGCGCACGCTGATGGGACTACATCGTGACAATTTGATAGCCAGCTCAGAACATTAAACGTACAGAGATATGAATCAATCCTCCAGCACCTCCACGGCTTCTTTTCTTTGTCCTCCAGCAGCAATAGGAGCTACTTGAAAATTTGGGTCAATTTTCTTCTCCCTGACTAGAGACCCCGAGAAGAAGAGATGGAGGGAGCATCTTAGTGGTCAAAATTATGACCCTTGCGAGATTGCGACACCTAGCAAATCTCGCAAATTATAGGGGTACAGATTCCGGTCTCATCTAACAGATCTCACCTGACCATCTGATTAACAGAACAGTTACAATAACTTGGAACGTGGTGCTGTAGATGCGGATCTGAACCTTGATCCTTGCCAACTGGCAAGGTCTCCGAAGATCACGTACTACTCAACTAATTACAGCTGAGGCGTTTCATGCTATTTCAGAGGCAGAAATCTCGGAGGCCACGGCTCAGTTCATCAGCCCTCACTTATAAGGCCGATCTTTTCCTCCATCACTGGGGCCTAGCGAATTGTAATCACAATATTACTCTGTAGAGATTCATTATAATCCTTCGAAATTATAGTGATTTCTCTCTCTCTCTCTCGTCTGTTTTCCCTTTTAAGTTTTTTACGTAAATTCTATTGTGTTTGCGATTGCTTATCCATTCATTCTCATTTACAATTTGAGTGTAGATAAGTTCCCTCTACTTCTACACTAAGTATGCCCTGAAACTTGTCTCTCTAGCTACTAGCAAGTATACCCTGAAACTTGTCTCGCAACAAGAATTCAACATTTTACAATCATCACCAATTGTTTAAATTGTATCTCAATTAACTACTACACCCCCCCCAAGACAGATCTGCTAAACACCCTAACCTTAGTCTCAAATATTTTTTTTCCTTTTTGAAAACCTTACTCTTTATTAATGTATAGATATTCAAATACCTAAAAGTCCCTCCAATCCTAACTATCATAAAAAGAAACTCCTAATACTCAATTTACGTAGGCGCATTTTGGACATTGCCCTTGTGTTCTTATCTTGTTGGTGGAAATTGCAAAAATGGAGTAGCAATATTTAAGATCTAGCAGAAATGAAAAACTGGTGGAATATTTACATGCAACGGTGGTGGTTGTAAATTTTTTTGAATTTAAAGGCAGATTCATTTCACCATGCAAATTCCTCAAGTAGGAAATTGGAGGCATATTGTTAAGTCATTAGTATTTGGGTTATTGGGTTATTGGGTGGTTACTCATATTTACCCATATACCCTCCTTGTCTTCTATATATATCTTGTAACTCTCTTTTATCTAATATTCAATCTTTTTTAGGTTTTTTTTATTTCTCTACATGGTATCAAAGCTAGAGAATCTTGAACTCTAAAAATCTACCATCTTCTTCCTTTCTTTCATCAAAATTTCTCTCCATCTCCTCAACCATCACCTTCTATCACACCAAACACTTGCCGCCCTCTTTCATTGTTGCCTTCCTCCAAAAGGGCCAAAGACCTGCCGCCACCCCCTTTCTCTTGCCGCTTGACCTCCAAAGGACTGTCGCCCCCCTTTTTCATTGTTGCATACCATCCAAATGGTCCAAAGAGGTGTCGCCACCTCCTAATCCTTTCCAGGGTTGCCACCTGCCCTCCTAGAGTCTAAAGAAGTACTCAAATTACTCAAAAATTAGTTTTTTAGAGCTGATCTGGATCTTTTGATGCTCTACAAAACTTATTTTGTGGGATCTGATCTGTGTTAACTGCTTAAAAATCAGATTTTTACATCTGATCTGGCTATGTGGATGCTCTACAAGACTTTTCTGGTGAGATCTGTTCTGTCCACTGCTTAAAAATCAGATTTTTACATCTGATCTGATTTTTTTAAGGCTCTATATGTTACTATCCGGTACCTAAGTTACCTATTTTTCTTTATTATTGGTTGTTTACTGCTACTACTGACTATCTTTCTGGTGATTTCTCTGACTTGATATTATGTCTGAGACCACAAGTTCATCCTCCACTATGACCTCTTGGATGGTTTAAACTTCTATTCCCAAGACAATGTTGGGGACTACTGTGAAGTTGAATGGTTCCAACTACCTATTATGGGCGTAGGCGTTCTGTATTTTCATTAGTGCTCAGAACAAATTGGCTCACCTCCTATAGCCCCCACCTGCTGATACGGATCCCACATATGTGACTTGGCTTACTGGAGATTATTCTGTGATGATTTGGCTTCTCAACAATCTGGAGGAGAAGATTAGTGCTAATGTCATGTTCTTACCTACTGCTAAGGACATGTTGGATACAACAAAGAGGATGTATAACAATGAGAAGAATCCCTCCAAGGTATTTGAGATCTATGAGCATCTGTTTGAGCTCAAACAGAGAGACAGATTTGTGCCTGAGTTATATGAAGAACTCAAAGGTTTGATTGATGAGTTAGAGATGCATCAGTCATCTGTTACTGATGTGGCGCTACTGGGAGTATCGTCAGGATCTCGCAGTGTCAAAGTTTCTATCTGGCTTGAGTCCTACAGTACGATCCCAGGTGCGGGGTCAGATTATGAAAGAAGATAGTATTCCCACGTTGATTGTCACCTTCTCGAGAGTTATGCGAGTATCTACTGGAGCTAATGTTCTCTCTGTACCTTCCATTGAGCAGTCTATCATGATTTTTGGACGTGATGGTGTGGCCATGATTTTAAAGGATGAAGACGTGGATTTGTTGGAGGTGGACGTGACTCGTATGGAGGCAGACAAAGTGCCTCTGAGAAAAGACCCTGGCAATGCAGGCACTGTGGATGTGGTAATCACATGTCCGAGAAGTGCTGGGAGAAATTTGGTCGACCTAAGTGAGCACAGTTTTTTTAGTCTGACTCTGCCCGCGTAGCACTCTCAAGATTATTCGTCCACTTCCTCCACTCTCCTAGATCTTCCACGGTTACACTGACACGGAGTATGATCGATTTTGACAGCTAGAGTTCTCTCAGAACAATCATTCAGCAGCTCATGCATCTGCTTCAAGTATGCATGCCTATGCTAACTCTTCTCAAAAACCTTGGATATTAGACCCTGGAGCCTCATCACACATGATAGGTATTAAAGAAAGTTTATTTTCTTAAATATGTCCACTACTACCCTCTGTTAAAATTACTGATGGTACTCATTCACCTGTACTAGGCAATGGGATAGTTCAGACTAATCCAGCCTTGACCCTTACTGATGTCTTTATGTTTCACGATTTCTTGTTAGTCTCTTGTCTATTAACAACTTACTAAACAAAATAACTGCAACATAATATTTTTTTCTTTCTCATTATGTGTTTTAGGACTTGTCGACTGGGAAGAGGATTGGTTCGGGGCATGAGCGAGAAGGCATATACTATTTGGACGATCCAGTGACCTCTACAGGCTTGGTTGCAGGTCAGCCTCATCCAGTTTTACATCCAGTTTTACGGTGGTACTGGCACTTGGGTCATCCTTCATTACAAAAGATTCAATCTGTTATTCTTGTTGAGTCCTCTATGTCTTCTTTAGGCTGTAAGTCTTGTGAATTAAGTAAACATCATCGTGCTACCTTTCAAAGTCGAGTCAATAGTCATAGTAGTTCTGCTTTTGAGTTGGTCCATTCTGATGTTTGGAGTTCTAGTCGGATGCCCTCTCTGAAGGGTTTTAGATATTTTCTACTCTTTGTTGATGACTTCTCTCGCATGACTTGGTTGTCTCCTAAAAGAGGTCAGAAGTGTCTACTGTAATTGAATCTTTCTTTAATGAAATAAAAATCAGTTTTCTACTTCTATCCATGTGCTTCATACTGATAATGCTCTAGAGTATGTAAAAAAAGGATGTATCTAATTTTTGTTCCAAAAATAGAATTATTCATCAGACTTCTGTTCTCATACATCCCAACAAAATGGAGTTGCTGAAAGAAAACATAGACATATTTTAGATGTTGCCAAACCTTAGTGATCCAAACGAGTGTTTCAAAATATTTATGATCTGATGCTGTGTTGAGTGCTTGTTATCTAATTAACAGGATATTTTCTTCTGTTCTTAATTAAAGATCTTTATTTTCTATCTCTATGCTAACAAAACTCCCTTCTCCATGACTCCCCGTGTTTTTGGATGCACTTGTTTTGTTCAGGACTTGTCTCTTGGGCTAGATAAGTTATCTCCTAGATTTATAAAGTGTGTCTTCGTTGGGTATTTTAGAACACAAAAAGAATACCGGTGTTATAATCTCTCCACAAGGAAGTATCGGGTGTCTGGTGATGTTACATTCTTTGAGTATGTTCCATATTTCTCTATACAAGTTCCTGTCACTATATCTGAGACTGTTCCTCCTTCATTGTCTGTGTCATTGC
>JAVJIF010003324.1:0-248159 GCA_038442645.1 Agave tequilana
AAGAGGTGCAAGAAACATGTCTCATTGTTGGGTAAACAGGGAATAACAATAAGTTTGGATTGCCAATATATAAGATACTGAAATGGAGCTTATATAGTAGAACATAATCGTGTGAAATACCAGTCGAATTTTTGCATGAGAGACTGATATAATGGCGACATTGCTGCTTAGAAAAATGACTAGAAAATGACAAATACAAGACAACTAGCAGATGATTTGAATTCAACCAGGATTTCTGATAGGTTTACAAATGACCTAATTGGTGAGAAGAGAAATGAAGATGTATCAATGGGTTAGAGGTAATGCCTGACATGATGTTTACAGCATTAATATTATTATGGTGGGAATGGATTATAGAGAAACCAAGTTTTTCTAGCAGTATTGGCCCTTCATGACGACCAAACTTGTGACAATTGCAAAAGCGTCTATCGTCTATGTAGAATTGGTTATGGAGATTCTGTGAGTGATATGACAAGGGGTCTCATAAATGATCGTCTTTAGGTTATTAACATGTAATTACTACTGACTGATGACCATATCTAATGGAAGCGTAGGTTTAAAAGCAGCACAAAAAAGATGAGGCTGGGCAAAGATAAAAAGTTAAATTGAAAATACAAGGGATCATGGTTTAGAATCTTCAATTAAAGGAAACTATAAACTACTAAACAACTTCAGAGAACACAGCCATATCAGTTTATGATAAATTACGGACTGAGGAGAAAATGTTGCATAACCCGATCTACCAAAAAACTATCATTTGATGGAAAAGTAATTCAGCAACTGATTGAGCTGGCTGGATGATACAGAAAACTGTAAGAATAACTTCAATGGCTGGAGCCTGGGTGGCCATGCTAAATCAAGGACGGTTAGATAGAAAATCAGCACACTGAAAAGGAACTGGAATACAATGAGTGACAGGAAATGAGTGAAAGCAACAAAGGGTACTGAAACGCAGTGTGTTAATGTGTTCAAATTTGACAAATAAGGAAACATCATAATTTGTCGTCGTCGTCGTCAAGACCCGTCCAATTTAAATGAGGTAGGATATGTAGTATGTCTCAGACTTGAGAAAGCTATACGCAGACTAAAATGAAAAAGGCAAAAGGAAAAAAAATAGAAAGAAGAGGTTTTCATAAGCGATCGTCAACCTCACGCAACCCTTTCCAAATCCATGGCATGTAACTATTTGAAAGAAAGGGTTATGTCATGAACTTAACGGTTAGTTGTTGAGAACAGAAAGCAAGACTCAAAAATGTAGCAGTCAGTAACAGTTTCGAGAACTCTTAGTTGGTTTGTCCCTAACAAGTAACAACCAAACCCAAACCCATAGAGTATTCAGTTTGAAGTCTTGCAACAAGGACTAAGCTTCCAAATTTTCTACACCTGGAAAGATAATAAAAGAAGATGTAACATGGTTTGCTTTAGGGAATCAACTTCATCATTTTTCATTAGAGAATCGACTTTATCTTTGATGCGCAAATAAGCCAAGCAGCCAAATAGAATCACCTCATACGGATGTCTCAAAATTGCCCCTAAGGATACAAATATCTCAAATGCCCACTCCATTAACAACCATAAAGGACACATGTATGGTGGAGTAGACGATGAAACTTTACAGTTGGGGTGCAAATTCAAGAATAGAAAGTCTAGAAACAACAAAATTGTGCAAAAAGGTTAGAGGGGAGATCTATGCATTCCAGATGTTTGCCTCAATGATTGAGAGAGGATCAATATAGTAACTTTTACATAATAAACTAGGTCGTATATAATTGCTAAATACTATCCCACATTTTATTAGGTTTTCTATAAATTGTAGGCCTTTTTGTACTTGGCTCCTTGCTCAATGCCGAATGCACAGGAATAGAGTTTGACCCTTTCTCTTAAACTTGGAAGATCATACGCAAACAGATAATATACCAAAAGCTCTTGAAAATGGCAAAAAAAAAAAAAAGGCAAATTAGGAAAATGAAGTTGAAAGGCGGATAATAAGAAACGAAATGATACCTGGCTGGGGATCTGTCTCTGGTAGAAAGGCGAGCTTGAAGAGAAATTGGCAACATAAGACGGCAGCGCATGAAATAAATCGAGTAAAGCCCTTCATTTCCTTTATAAAACTTCTCCCAGAGAAGTGCAAGCGGCAGAGGTCCCCGGGTCAAAAACATGAAAGCTATCTTCGGAATCCTCTCATATGGATACTTCTTCACCTGAGGAACAAACGAAGCTCGCCATAACAACTCCTCATCACTCATCAAGTGCAACAACTTTGACGGCGGCCTGATCCAATGCCCCAGATCAATCCCCTCCTTGAAGCAAGATTGAAAAGTCGACCGATCTTGCATCACCATGTTCTGGACTGTGAAGCGCCTGGTCATGTAAAGGCTGAAGAGGAAAACCCAACTCCCAGAACAAGGAACAACATCAGGGTTTTCAGCACTTTGAATGGGAAAACCCTGGGCTGCATTCTTTGGGTGAAATCCTTGGCATCGTCAACTGATGCGACCCTAGGTATCATGCTGCTACTGTCGAAAATTCGACGAACGAGCGGCTTCAGCTTGTGGGTTTTCTATTTCTGAGAGATTTGAATCATCTAACGCCACATTCCTCAAATGGGTAATCTCTAATTTGCATTTCAGATGCAGTTGAGGTATCAGATGCGTGGTGTCTTTGTTTAAATCGCAAGAGAATTTGGAAACAGGAAGGCGAGAGATTGGATCATACCTTGTTGGGATTCGAGATGGTATGAGATTTTGACAACAATAATGGGTTTTCTCTCTGCTGAGAGATTGAGAGAGATGGAGAGAGCAGATATGGAGAGAGCAGATACAGATGGCAGATATGAGGAATAATAGTAATAATTGGTGCTAAATACACTGATTCGAGGGAGAGGGAGAGGAAAGGCTATTATTAGCTGTAGTGTGCTTTCAGAGTGGGCATGTAGACGGGTCGGGTAGCCTACCCGCATTCAATCCGTATCATATTTGATTAGACGTGTCTGATTTTTTCCGATACCCGGCCCGTTTATTAATAAATTGGGTGGTCTGGTTTTACTTGAACCACGTTCACTGAGACCTAAACCCGTTTAAATTAATAATATATTAATATATCTCATGTTTGTGAGAAACCGACCAATCGGCTAGGAGAAAGATGATATAAGGAGGAATAAGGAGGAAGCAATAGAGGGAGTTGAGAGAGAAATAAGAAGAAGATTGATAGACAGACGAAGTTTCTATATGAGTCACGGGAGAGAACCTCCCTTCGGTCGGCTTTGATTATATACTAGTATGCCTCTTTATCGACGGTGAAAAACGACTGACAAAGCGGCGGAGAAAAATAGTGGAGGTGGAAGAAGAAAGGGAGAAGGAAGAAGAAGTTGGGGGGAGGAAGAAGAAGAAGTTGGGGGGAGGAGGGAAGGGAAGGGGAGAGTGCAGTGGTCGACGGCGCTCTCTCGCTACTCTCGCTCTGTCATGTGACGAAGACGGACGGACGGGCAAAGTTTGTGAATGAGTCACCAGAGAAAATTTCTCTTCGATCAGTTTTTGATTATATATTATATTATTATATTATAATAAAATACAAAAATATAAAATAAATAGAAAAAATTGTCTTTAGGTCTCTAGAACGAAACTGTCTAGTTTGAAACACATTGAAAAAGCTCCTTGATCAAGTTTCTACCCACTCCGAGTCCTTGTCCCCACCACATGCCAACACATAATATATTGTATTTTCATATTGCCCCTGTTACTTTACTTAGCTAGTCTCTGATGTATTCTGTATTTTTGTCATTTTGCTCTTTTGTCTTTTTCATGAAACATGGAATTGATGGAAGCAGCTTAGAGTTATATTTTTTTCACCCTTCTCTAATTCTGTCCACCTCAAATAGATCTTTTTTTTTTTTTTTTGCAGAGATACTTTTTTAACTTGGAGGTTATGTTTCTGTTCACCCTTCTTTCACGTTGTTATTTTCACTCTCAATGTATGTTATATATGTTCATTGATTAAAAAATAATATATTCCGTTAGCAATTTATTTGCAATTTATTCATGACATATGATATTTAATTTATTCACTTATTTGATTATTTTTTTAATTTTATTAATTTAGAAATATATATTATGCTAAAAAAATCTCTGCTACTTATTGCACAATGATGTGAGACTATTAATGACCTGAATTCAATATTTTTTTGTTAATATTTTCTCTACTATGTCCACCTTCTGAAAATTTATCCACCTTATTTAATATTTTATTCACCTTCTTATCAATTATGTCCACTTTTTCTAATTTTTTGTCTACTTATTCTAATATATTCCATTACTCTAATATTTTTTACACTCTGTGAATGATTTTGTCAACCTTCTCTAAAATTCCATTCACCTTCTTCAAAATTGAGACCAATTTCTTTAATATTTATCCAGAGTTTCTAGTATTCTAATATTCTGTCTACATTTTCTAATAGTCTGATCACATACTCTCTAGTATTTTATGCACTTCCTCAACGATTTTGTTCACCTTCTCTAATATTTTGATCACTTTTTCAAATATTATGTCCACTTTTTTCTAATATTTTGTACACCTATTTAATTTTTTAATTTTGTCTTTTATTCAATTTCTCTAATATTTTTCCATCTTTTTCTATATTATGTCTACCTTCTCAAATGCACTGCCACCTTCTCTAATATTATGTTAACTTATTTCAATTTTCTAATATTATGTCTATTTACTCTGGTACTTTATCCACTTTCTCAACAATTAGTTGAAAATGGAGAACTTTCAGCGTCACAGGGGCAGTGTGGAGACGAAGTCCCCTGATAATTTTTTTCTCCAAAGATCCGCCGTTAGCAATCTATTCACAATTAGCAATTATTCATACCATGTGAATATTTATTTATTTATTTTCATGTTTGTTCCTTTTTTAATTTATTAATTTAAAAAGTAATGTATATATTATACTAAAAAAATTTAGTTATTAAATAATGATAATAGTATATTAATGATTTGAATTCAAGCTATTTTGTTTAATATTTTGTCCACTTCCTTTAAAATTTTGTCCACCTTCTTTAATATTCTATTCACATTCTCAAATATTTTGTCCACTTTCTCTAATTTTCTATTCACTTATTCTACTCTAGTGTTTTGTCCATCTTGTGAATGAATTTGTTCACCTTCTCAACAAATTTTGCCACCTTCTCTAATATTATGTCTACCTTCTCCAAAATTTAGATCAATTTCTCTAATATTTTGTCTAGATTTTCTAATATTTAATAATTTGTCTGTAGTTTCTAATATTCTAATCACGTACTCTAGTACTTTGTCCAACTATTCAAAAATTATATCCACATTCTCTTATATTCTGTCCGCCTTCTCTAATATTTCGCCCACTTTATCTGATATTATGCCTACTTGTTCTAATTTCCTATCCACATTTTTTAATATCCTGTTCACCTACTCTAAGTATTTTGTCCACCTTCTCAATAATTTGTTGGGAATAGAGTTCTGTCCACATTTTCTAATGTTGACGTTTGGGTGTTGTGTCATTCAGGAAAATACTATACAAGTGGTATAGCTGGTATAGATGATGTGTCAAAACAGTAAGATAGATAAAAAATAAGAAAATTAGATATAAAAAAATATAAATAGATAGGAATATCCATAAGTGCACCTTCTCCAAATGCTGTCGATCTTCTCTTATATTTTATACACTTTTTTGATATTTTGTCCAACTTCTGCATGATTATGTACGCGATCACGAGATATTACACCAAAAAAATCAGCCCTGAAGCATGAGTTTTACGCCTAAAATCCTATAGAATCATATAGCTACCCAGCACCAATTCCAATCATAATTTACATCAAAATCAATCTCACTCGGCATCAGAAAATTAAAAAATTCAAAGAAAAATAACTCATCGGTAAATTAACTCATCAGCTTGGAGCTCGAGGCAGAGATCGAGCTCGGAGGCGGTGGTAGGCGGAGGCGGGAGATCTAACTCGATCTCAGGGGCCGAGCTCGAAAAACAGAGCCAGAGATGGAGATCGCTCGACAGAGGCGGAGGTCTAACCTGGTCGTCGATCTCGCAGGCAGGCAGAGGTGGAGATCATTGGGTAGACGAACTTAGATCGCTGTTGCTGCTACAAGTAATGTTGCTGCTGCTTGGATCTCTAATGAGCTTGGATCGCTGCTGCTGGACGATCTCCAACGAGTTTGGATCGCTACTGCTGCTTGGATCTCCAACGATCTCCGACGTGTGAGCAGGCAGAGCTCGGAGGCAGATGGAGGTGAGCTCGGAGATGACGAAGGAGAGCTCATTGTTGCCAAGGAAGGAGAGCTCGAAGAGGATGGATTTTGCCGGCGAGCTTGTCCCACTTGATCTCATCTCTTCTCTTATTCCTTTTCTCTCTATATTAATTTTTCTGGGGAAAGAAGAGAAGACTTGACAACACACATGAACCTCATGAAAAGAGTAGTTTCGACTTTCAACGCGCCCAACTGACCATGTGAACACTGAAGGCCCACAAAGGGACTCAAACATATAAAGCGGTATTCAGGAGCTCTTTCTTCAATGCGTTTCTAAACTATTGAGAGTTTTTACATGACAGTTTCAACCCAGGGATTTAAAGACAATTTTCCCTAATAAATATCTACCAAGTACTAACCCTAGATCCCCCACTCTCACCCTCTCGGCCGCCGGCTCCCTTTCACTCTCTCAGCCTCCCTCTCATAGCACACTGTCTACTAACTGCCGCCGTCTCCCTTCCCTTTTATTTTCCATGTAGTGCAAATAAAGTCCTCACTCGCATCCATAAAATCTCAAAACCCTCTCTTTTTTCTCCTCACGTCTCTCAGTCTCGAACCCTAAATCAGATCCCTTTGGATCCATCTTAAACCCAGCTTACAGGTATCTTTCGCTGGCTTTTGTTCATTTCAGTTAACTTTTCCGTGATTCTTTTCATCTTTTTTGTTCTACTTTAGGAGAGTTTTTGAGTTCAAGATCCAGATTCTTCTGATATATTAATATATTCTGAAATTAGGACAATACCCAATTCAGAATTTTGCCCAAAGTTAATTATTTTTATTAAATTATTATCTTCTAGCTGTTCAGTCTAAAGAAATAATGATTCTGATGATATATACTTTGTGATGTTGCTTTCATGATTTGTTACAATCCACTGAAATTTCTGTTATTGTTTCAACTCTTTCAGATAACTGATTAAGTATACCAGCCTCAGCTTCTCACTAAATCAAACTGTTGGACTGCCCAATTCTCTCTATAGAGAAAAATTTGCAGCGAGCTCTCACTTAATTGTCTCTCGGGTTCCATTGATGCTAAGCGAGTCGGGTCGGGCAATCGTGTCCGTACCAGTCACCTATCGGTTCCGGGTATGGGGACCGCTGTTTTGGAAGCATTCGGTGTAGATTCGACCAAAGGACTAACCGATTCACAGGCATGGCCATGCAATGTGATGCATTTCTTTGTGCGATCCCTTTGCTGAAGAACTTATTCTTGCAAGCGATTTGATTACCTTATTTCCTCTAATTGCAGGTCGAAGAGAATGCTAAGATATATGGCAGAAATGGTATGCGCTCTGGATCTTTTAATTATTTTTATTTTTTAATGAATTTTCTCAAGTATGGAAATTTGTGATTGGTTAAATTGTAACGAATGCAACTGTACTGAGTCAGATAGTGATTGCCTCAATGCAAATGCAACTGTACTGAGTCACCAGCTTATTGAACTTATGTAGAGCTTGTGGCGGCTAATTGTTTTAAACCTCAACATTAGTTAAGAAGTAAGGTATCACATATAGTGACTTTTTCATCCAAATAGAAATTGCATTGGTATAAATGTAGTTGTTCTGCAATAAGTAGTTTTATGAATTTTAACGCAGTGGTTTCCCTTGCCTTACTTTCTCTTAATTCAAAGAACCGGTGACACCATTCATACTAAATTTAAAACAGGTCCTAACACCGGGGAAGGGTTACCTAACATAAATTACCTAATTGAACAAGTTGCGAACAAACATATATGCACAACAGGGTTAATGAGCTAATTATACATTATTTCTCATGTACTAATTATGGATAATGAGCTAGGAAGATTCCATTTTAGAGGTGCTTTGGATATATACATAGCCGTTTGCACCAGCAAATCATTACTTGGTTTCACTAATGTCTCCAATCTTAACCAAGCTCATCATCGTGGAAGTTTTATTATGGTAGGCACAACCTCTACCATCCATCAGTTACAATAGTATTCTTTTTTGATTCATAAGATGAATCACCTTGTTCCCCGTCTCCAGGCTATATATATGACCTGTATTTTGCACACCCGTTGTTTTTTAGAACAACCTCGAACCTTCCGAGGAGATGTAATGGTAGTAGTTCGATCTCTCTTTGGCCTCTTTTCGACATGTCATATTTTGAAGCAATAACCTCATTCTCTGTGGGGGCCTCAATCTCTTGTGGGTGTAGGTGTAATAACATTATATTCTCCCCTTATATGATGCTCTAGGTATTTGTTGGCACATCATCAAGAACAACAAGCCCTTTCTGGTGGTTGAGCTCTTGAAGCAGAGGATATGAGGAGAATAAAAGTGAGGATAAGGGTAAAATTAGAGTGGTGATGGGAAGTAGAAAAGGAAGTAAAGGTCCACAACCCCCATTAGGACCAGGGTTCAGGTGCAAAGAAGAAGGCAAGGAGACGAAGTTGTTGGTGTGGGACAAGGAGGAGGCAACATGGAAACAACATGGAGAGAGTGAATAATGATGACTTTTTTTTTGGTTTTTTTTTTTTTTTTTTGGGGGGGGGGGGGGGTGATGCAAGCAAGAAGGTAGGAAGGACAAAAGGGGAAGGTGAATGAGAGAAGGAGAAGGCGTGGGAGTGAAAGACGGATTCTGATTCTCTGCTTAGGACTCTTCATCTACCTAACCGAATCCATTAGATATATCTAATTATAGCCTTAAAAGTTTTATTTAAATGAAGGAGGCGGAACTTTTTACTCATAGCCGGCCATAATTTGGTGTAAAATTAGTGTGATATTTTATGAAAATTTGTAGTTTTATGGGTTCATCTGGGAAACTTCATTAACATAATTCTGCTAAAAATAAGTTCCTTCTTTAGGAAATTTTGGGTTGAGGATGCTCTGTAAACAATAAGATGCTCTACAGAAACTAATTATTTTGCTTCTAGGCCACTCTTTCCATTTTTAAGGTTTGTAAATTCAAAACATAAGTTAGATTCCTAAGCTATTCTGGCATACCAACAAATGCTGAAGATGCATTTTACCATAGCAAATCTTGAAGAATATTGCACTATTTGGAATATATACTGTTCAATGTTCATGAGTATGAATAAGTATTATGCTAGAAAACATAAACCCATAACCGAACAGAGAAAAGATACAGTGAAGTGAAAATAGACCCAAATAAGTTTTGGAAGTTCCTGCTAGTGACGTACAGTTTCATTCATTTATATTTGTTACTAATTTCACACATCTGACTCTGAATTTTTCACTTCTCTTTTGCATGTGTTGTATGATCCAGTGCTTCCTGTAGAAGAAAGTAAGTTCTGAACTTTCTTAAGCTTGTAATTTCTTCTAGCTACAGACACTAAGTTATGGGTTTTTAATGCCTTACTTTCTTGTTGAATAGATGAGTTTGTTTCCTTGATCATGTATTTGACTGGGCGAGCATCCTTTTCCTTTTTAATTTTAATCTTTTCTTTTGTAGTTGTCATAGGTAATGTAAAATACTAACTGCATCTGGAGGTTTGTTGAAACTTGTCATACATTCCAATCAGCATTTGTATCTCATAGTAACTCCCTATTATCCAGCAAAAAGCGTTCTTGTCAAATAGGAACTCCCTTTTAAAATGATAACGAGAGTGATAATGTGCAAGTACAGTGAGTTCCTTATTTAATTGCTTTCTTTTCTTGTTTTGAGAACAATGATGGACTCAGAGGACTTTAGTGAATATCATAACAGAAAGATGCAATACAGATTAAACTTGGCTTGGGTGGGTTGTAGTTGAGTTGGGATGCGAAGAGGAGGTTGGAGAGGTGGTTGCAGTTGTCAACAACCACAGCCCTGGTCTGCAACATTTTTTTTTTGTTTTATATTAATTTTTTATATTTTTTTAAAGTCAGAACCATGCCCCACAAGTTCAGATGGGCTGGAGAGAAATGGATCATTATGATTTGGTGGAAATATGTTACAGACAGATCTGATCTGATCAGCCCTTAGCAACCTTGTGCATGTACCAAGATTGTCCTTTAGCCCGTCTGATGAGCATGCCTTGTCTTCGTTCATTTATGTTGGATCAGTTCGGGAGGATTCACTTTCTAGTGGGTTGGCATGTAGTTACTTGAAATGATGATGTTTTTATCAAATTATCTTAATTACCATCAAGCTTGATCTGTTGTCAGTGATTTTGTCAGCTTTTGAACCGATGTGTGTGTCTAACCTGAGCAATTATTGGGTCAGCTCCAGATCAGGCTTTATGTTTACTAAGCACTTTAAAACTATGAATCATCGAAGAGATTTGACTCATCCCCTTTCATCCTCTTCATCTTTCATCTTCATCAAAACATAATTTCCTAAAGCAATTTTTTTAGTACATCTATCTATAAAAGGACTCTTCAAGCTGCATTTGATAGAAGGAATTGGACGCTAACTCTTACTAACTCTTTCCAAATAGTCTAAAATACTCAAGAATTAGTTAGTTAGAATGAGATTGGAGTTAGCTAGAAACTACGGAAAATCACTCTTCAAAACAAATTTTTTTAGAGTTTCTAACTCTTGCAAAAAGAGGACGAATCATACTCTTTACTTCTCTCTATAAAAATTTCTAACTTTAACTAATTTTCTATTCAAACAATCTACAAAAATCAAATTTTAGTTCTTACTACAATATCTTTTAAAAATCTCATAACTCTTACACTTACACACAATTGTGAAACGTCTCATTAGGGTCATTGTTTTGCTGACTAAAGAAAATGCATCAACATTGAACAATGTAAATTTAAGGTGGAAGCCTGATGGGCTTAGAATATAGGATGGGCCAAGGAGGCCCAACTCGGACTGGCCTAGATTTTTCCTTTCACACACAGTTCCACTTTCAGTCTAAATAAAAGACTAAACTAAAATCCTACTCCCATTGAATTGAATCTTCTCTAATTCCCTCTCTCTCTCTCTCTCTCTCTCTCTCTCTCTCTCTCTCTCTCTCATCATGACCAGCAAGCTAACAGGGAAGCAAGAAAGGAGAGATTTTTACGGTGATGGGCTCAGGCTTTGCTCCCCTCTTCGATTTCGCCACCTTAACTTTCATTATTTGCATCTTTGCTCCCATTAGTGCTCAATGCTGTAAGTTTTCTACTCTGTGTGCTCCTATCACTGCATTTATTTTTTTTTTTTTTCCTGAAATTTCATGAAATCAACATTCAAATGAGTTTCAAGATGCATTTTGCAGTTGCTTTCGCCACTAATAACACTTTAAGTTAACAATTGCGAGAGAAATCTTGAAAAATTTTAATCAGCAGCAAAAAAAGTGTTATTTTGGGGATTGGATTATGGCAACTGTTGTTTGAAAAGTGAGGTACGTTACATGTATCGAAATAAATTTCGGTGGAAGTATGAAAATATACCATGGTACTAATTTTGAACTGAAAATGCACACATTTTGGCACTGAAGGAAGGAGTTTAAGAATTCAATTTAACATTGTTCAAGCTTAATGTATTTTTTAGTCAGCAAAACAAGAACCCTAATATTGCGTTTGGCAATTAGAGTGTAGGTGTAGGAGCTATGCGGTTTTTAAGAGATATTGTAGCTAGAACAAGGGATTAGGTTTTTACCGATTGTTTGAATAGAGAATTAGTTAGAGCTATGAATTTTTATAGATAGAAAGGATGAGGGAGTATGATTCGGCTTTTTTGCAAGAACTAGCAACTCTAAAAAAAGTTTGTTTTGAAGAGTGGTTTTATGTAGTTTCTAGGTAACTTTAACCTCATCTTAACTAACTAATTCTTGAGCATTTTAGATTATTTGGAAAGAAGTTAATATCTAATTCCCTTTATCAAGCACAACCTGAATAGGTCCTTTTATGGATAGACATACTAAAAAGTTGCTTTAGGTTTTTGTGGTCTCGAAGAGTGGTTTTTGTGGTTTCTAGGTAACTCCAACCCATCTTAACTAGCTAATTCTTGAGCATTTTAGGTTATTGGGAAAGAGTTAGCAAAAGTTAATGTCTAATTCTCTTTATCAAACGCAGCATAAAGAGTCCTTTTATGGATAGATGTACTAAAAAGTTGCTTTAGATTTTTGTGTTTTGATGAAGATGAAAGGTGAAGAGGGTGAAAGGCGATGAGTCTACTGAATCATTTAGGACTTTGGAAGATGAAGAATTTGCTTGTAAACATGACGGAAGGAATCGGAAGCACATGTTACGCTTAGGGTTAGGACATTGGAGAAGGAAATGCAGGCAAAAATGATGAAGAAACGAGTATAAATAGTACTTTTAATTAAATTAACCATCTTATTTAATTAATCTATAATCCTGAACATTAAAAATGGCGATTTTAGTAAGAAATAATGGTATATAAAGTCACTTACTATCATGTGATCAGGAACTTTGATGGAGGGGATGTTTTTAAAAAAACTTAGGGAGGCGTTGTGATGACTTTGAAAACTTGGGAGTTTATGCGAGAATTAGTGATGAAGGGTTTTAGTGAATTAACCCTTAAACTATAAGAGTCTTACTTTGATGACAAACTAATTTGAGTTCATTGCGGTAATAATGTTATAACTTTAAAGCACACCCATGCACACACACGCGCAAAAACAAACAACACACATAATGTATATATAGTTACAGTAAATTTCTAATTAGAGTGAATCTCCTTTTTTTCAGTTAGTAAATCTTTTGCGTCAATTTTACATAATGTAAAACTTATGTGTCAGGATTGTTAAAGAAAAATATAAGCAGGAACATATATTTACAACTTGAAAGGCGAAAGTTCACTATGGTTAAGCCCTTATTTCAGTTTTCTGCACATATAGGTTTTGTATAGGTTTACTTGCTAACTGAAAAATGAATTTTGACCAATACAGGTCATTTATAAGGTAATCAGCTTTATTAACTGAAAAACATAGTTTTTACAATTAAACAATATTTTAATTATATGCATATATATGTTTTAGACATGTTCAAAAATTACATTGTACACTACTTTGACGATTTTGGTGCAGCTAATCAAACTCTTGAAATCGATTGGGGTTATATTCACAAGTGTATAATCTCTAAATCACCTACTTAGCTGCAAAATATCCTTTATATTGGTCTGCTAGTTTATTTTATCCACTCGCTAAAACTGTTGTTTTCCTTTAAAACAGTGTCATGCCCTGCTGAGTGGAAAATTGGCCCCAAGAAGGATAAATGCTTCAAATACATAGGAGATTCTCTTTCTTGGGACAAGTCGGAGGCTCTTTGTCATGATGACAATGGTCATTTGGCTGCTCTCACATCAGTCCAAGAGTTGACTTTTGCTCAGACTTTATGTGCGGGCAGTAGCAATGGGTGCTGGGTTGGTGGACGAGGTTACAATTCTTCTCTTGGCTTTGGTTGGAAATGGTCTGACAATATGTCTCATTGGAATGAGTCAGCTTTCCCTGGAGAACCATTTCGAATCAACTGCTCTAATCCTTCTTGTGCCAGCATAGCAACTCATGTACTTTGGTAACTAACGGTCACGTTGCTCTTGTTGGGGAGAGATGCAACACATCTCATGGACTCTTGTGTATGCAGAATAAAGGTATAGCTATTACTTCTCTCTTTGAATAGTACACGGTTTCTTTCCTAATTTTATTTTAACAAGTTATCAAAATAAGGAACTGCATGGTTCAAAAAATACGGGGTTCCATGAAAATAGTAAGTTTTGCATCCTGATTACTCTTTTTAAAGTTTAGTTTATGTCTAATAATTTATGCCCAGTTTGGTCCACATTATTTCTTTCTTTGGAATTACTATATATTTTTATTGACAACACTTGTTCCATTACAGAGGACAAATGCCACAATAAGCATTGCCATGACGAGTATTTCATCATTCTTGCTGTTGTGAGCGGTTTAATTCTTGCCACTACCCTAGCTGTTGTGATTTGGCTTCTCATGTATAGGCGGAGCAAGAAGCGCAGAAGATCACGAAAGGTATCTAACCCTTCGGCAGCTGCATTAGTCCCCCCTCATGGAAAGTGTTTACCAGTGAGGAGCTAAGGTCAATTACAAAGAATTTTAGTGAAGGTAATCGACTTATGGGAGATGCCAAGACAGGTGGAACATACAGTGGGCTCTTGACAGACGGAACAAGGGTCGCGGTTAAGAGGCTGAAGAGATCTAGTCTTCAAAGGAAAAAAGAGTTCTATTCTGAGGTTGGAAGGGTCGCAAAGCTTCATCATCCTAATCTAATAGCAGTGAAAGGTTGCTGCTACAATCATGGTGATCGTTATATTGTTTACGAGTTTGTTGCTAACGGGCCTTTAGATCGATGGTTTGTACCACATTCCAAGGGGAGGTAGGAGCTTGGATTGGGCCATGAGAATGAGGGTTGCTACAACTCTTGCTCAAGGAATCGCGTAAGTATAAAGCACATAGTGGTGAAATTGAAATAGAACACTGAATCATGCTTTAATTTTGCCATAGTTTTGTCATGGATAGATTTATTTATAGACTTAATAGTTCATAAATGGAACACCACTGCGATAATTAAATTAATTGCTCTTAAAACAACTTCTACTCACGCACGTACGTGCTTGGAGAGGTACATGCCTTAATATCCACTTGAAATATGATACAAATATTATGCATGTTTTGTATAGACACCTACAACAATTCTTCAATTATCTCCAATCTGAAAGTTTAGATGTCTTTCAAATTGAACTGTGGTTTGAAACTTGGCCTTAGGCGTAATATGATAGACAGCACTTTGCATTGGCATAATGTTTGCAATAAATAAAAGTACGGGATGGTAGTAAAGGAGTTGCTTTATATTGTAAAAGGGCTTGAAATGCGGTAGCAAGAACTAATGTTGACAAAACTGATAAGAAGGCATTAAGGGAAGATATCTATGTAGAAATATGACTTGAATTTAGAGCTATGTTGCACAGAAATTCCATAATGGAATTTGAACACTGAGTTCATTATGTGTGTCTGACACGACATGACTTAAAAGATACAAGTGTCCATGCAACATGGATATCAGAATAGCGCATTATAGAGTCAAGCAAGGTTGGAACTGGGACTTTTTTTTTTTTAAAAAATTGTTTCTTGTGTGAGTTCCAGTGAGGGAGCATGCGTTCTTCTAACCTAGTAGCCTTGAGTTTTTCAATTATGTTTTTACTTTTCATCAGTTTTTTTTACATTTCACATGAAGCGAACATTTAAAATTGTCTTTTCAGGAAACATTGTAGGTGCTGGAACTTGAGTTTGTCTATCTTATTGATGAACGTATTTCTTTTCCAGAATTTCTCTCTGTTAAGCAAATCTGCATGATCCGGGGGGCTCTTTCGCTGTAGACATTAGTAACCTCACTCGCTCAAATGCATCCATCATGCTGCTCAATGTAGTGAATTTTCTAGGGAGTCGACTTTTTAGTTTCTTGCTGCCATGCCTTCCACACTTTGTGCGACTAGTATGTGAACATGCCTTTGTCCATTTGGGTTGACTTCATGGAGTGCTTACTTCTAGGTGACTGAAAACTAGCTCTCTCTACACAAACTTTTTCTACCTGTTTAGGGAGTCGGACATTTTAGTTTCTTGCTGCCAAGCCTTCCACACTTCGTGGGACTAGTATGTGAACATGCCTTTGTCCATTTGGGTTGACTTCATGGAGTGCTTACTCTTGCTATGTGAATGAAAACTAGCTCTCTCTGCACTAGCTTTTGTTACCTGTTTGGACTCGCAACTTGCAGGTTTCTGCATGACAAGGTGAAGCCGCACGTTGTCCACAGGGATATACGTGCCAGCAATGTACTCGTGGATGAAGAGTTTGGAGCGCATTTGATGGGGGTAGGACTATCCAAGTTTGTACCATGGGAAGTGATGCACGAGAGGACAGTGATGGCCGGAACCTATGGATACCTTGCCCCCGAATTTGTGTACAGAAACGAGCTGACCACAAAGAGCGATGTCTACAGCTTCGGGGTGCTGCTGCTGGAAATCGTCAGCGGTCGTCGACCAGCGCAGGCTGTCGAATCCGTGGGGTGGCAGACGATATTTGAATGGGCGACGCCTCTAGTTCAGTCCCACAGGTACCTCGAGCTTCTTGACCCGCTCATCACAGACATCCCCGAGGTCGGGGTTATACAGAAGGTTGTGGATCTCGTCTATTCCTGCACCCAGCACGTCCCCTCAGTGCGGCCGCGGATGTCGCATGTCGTCCATCAGTTGCAGCAGTTGGGTCTGAAGTCCGCTGTGTCAGGGTCATCATTGTCAGCCTCGGAGCAGACCACGAGAAGTGGGACGAGTACCAGCAGCGCGTCCCCGGCCATGTTTCCGTTGGAGGTGGAGACGGCAATTTGAGTTTCATAGTGTACTCTCTACTTGTATATGGGGAATGTAATTTTGTTGTTTTTTAGGTAATTAAGAAGGAAATTAAGGGACTGAAATGCAAGGGTGATTCGTGCTGTTGAAAGAGAGAGGCAAAGCAGGCTGTCTTCTATGTTTCTCTGACCAAATATTTAATGTTGATATAAATTGATAATGTGGAAGATATATTTGTGTTACCTCTTACTATTATATATCTAAGTGATATTCGCGCTTCACTTGTTCCATAATTGGGCTCAAATACAAAATTGAGTTTTCTATCATGAAGTTTTAAAAAAAATCAATAATATATTATAAATTTTTTTATAAAAATTACTAAATGACTGTAAGATGTTGGTCCCAGACTGTATTTACTAAAAATTTTAGTTACAAAACTTTAAACAAACGTGTAAAATTCTATTACAAAAATTTCTCTATGGAAGGAAGAATAATAAAAAAGAAATGCTCTAGATGACTGTACACTTGTCATCACTTGGGGGTGGTGTTGTGGTCGTCATTCGCTAGTGGTAAAAACATTCAGAAGGGTCCAACACATAGCTCGAGCGTGAGTTTAACTCTCTACTCAGATGAAGATCGGTCGTTCAGATAAACAATGTAAATGCCAGGAACATTGAGAACCGTCAGAGAGAGAGGGGTAGAGAGGGAGGGAGAGAGTAGAGTAAGAAAGAGAAACTCAAAGAGGGAGATAAGAGAGTTTTTGTTGTACTCTATATCTGCTTCTGAACTGGGGTCCTGCAAAACACCTCGAGTTCAACAGCTTGATCTCAGAATCTGCGGCAGTTCTAATAACATAATCTCGCGGTTTGGGATAATAGGAGGGTGATTGTTCTGATCTGCGAATTTTGAGATTTGAAAAACCATCAGAAGAATTGGTAAAACGACTCAGTCAAAAACCAAAATAAAAAAATAAAAATGCAAAACTAGTTTAAGCTCGGCTCGTGCACGCGTGCGCAGCGCGTCGTGCAGCGCTGATGAGGCGTGGCGATCGCGGCTATGGTGTGCCCAACCCATATCAATTAAATCTTAACTATTGGAGAAAGGTTTGGTATATAAACTATATGCCTTTCATGTCCTATCCGGGCTAAATGAATAGATCAAAGTGAGCACTATAAGAAAAATCAAGCTTTCCTTCACTCAACCCTAACAAAAGTGTGCGGTAATTTTATGTAATGTAGCCGAATTTTTTGACGTGCATTGCAACAATTCACTAGTTGGATTTACTGAATTCAAGTGGATCTAATCTGAGGGCGTGTTTGGATTCATGGAATTGGAAGGAAAACGAGAAGTGAGAAAACTCATTCTCACTTTTCTTATTTGTTTTGAATCAGAAATAGAAAATAAGTAAACCTTTTTTGCCTTTTGTCTTTTCCCTTTTCCCTCTTACACCTCTCTTTTACACTACTATTTTTTCACTTGCAGAGTATTACAATTAATTTTGTAGTCATGTAAATCTCATTTGTAATAAGTTGTAGTTTAATGCGTTAATTTTGATGTCATGTAAATTTCACTTGCAGTTCAATTACAGTTTAAAAACTTCATTTCAGAAATAATATTAAATTTAATATTATTTTGTCGTCAATTTTTTCACTTCCACTTCTATATTACTAGCCAAACACCGAAAAAATAATATTTTTTTATTTTCACTTCCACATTACAACCAAACACCAGAAAATTTATTTCCACAAATGCTAAATTTTCACTACACTTCCCACATTTCCCAGCCGCACTTATCACTTCTCATTTTCCTCCCACTTCTATAAATTCAAACGCACCCTTCCGAAACCAGATAGCTAAAACAAGCCACGGTGACACTGGAAACAAACTAATAAGCTAGAGTATGGAATCAGCTCTCTTATCCTACTCTCGTCATCGCGCAGATAAAAAGCAAAGCAGCAACGCGTGAGCTTGAGAGAGAGAGAGAGAGAGAGAGAGAGGTTGGGATTGGATGACGTCGTCGACGATAGGGATGCTGAGGACTGCTGCGGTTACTGTAGCGATGCCGTGGTTGAGGCAGCAGCAGCAGCAGCAGCAGCGATGCCGGCGATGATGGTGCCGGTGGAGTGCTCATCGAGGCCGCAGAAGAAGGCGACGGCGCATCACATGAAGACGAGGCCGAAGAAGACGCAGCCATGGGATGTCAAGAGGCGCGGGCCCACTCCTTACCCTCCACTTCCTGTTCTCCCGCCCGACTGGACTCTCGTCGCGGGGGCAAAGGTGGAAGTCGTTTCGGATCCCTGATGATATTGAAGGAAGAAGATGAAAATGGATTGTACTTTGCGAGCGAACTGAGTCCAGTTGTGAGAGACGTGTCATTTGTATTCTTGCATCAATCATTTTGCTTTGGTTCAGTAGTAATGTGTAGTTGAATTTGAGCACATTGTGTTGCTCACCAGTTGTTTGATGCCGTGTTTGTGCGCGTGTTGACAGTGATTAATCTATTCTCCCTGCTATATTGTCCTTGTGTTTAATTTTTCGAATTTAAGCACCAAATATAGCGCATTTGGATGATAGTCTAACCACATGGAAGAATTAGCAACATCTAGTAGACTCCAAAATTATAGACTCTGCTTTATTTAAAAAAAAAAAAAATCTTATTTTAAATTTAATTCCAATAAAAGACCTCCCTCAAATTTAATTATCAAGATCGACTCCTAACATGTTCAGAACCTTCTTGTTTTTAGATATGACCTTTTCTTTTCTTTTACATTGTGTCTGCGTTTGGAGTTTGACAAACCCGGACGCAAAATATGATAATTTTTATTCTTTTTTATGTTGTGATTCGTCAAATCTGAACAAAAAAAAAAATAACTATTCCACAGCCCTTGGCGAAGAAAAACTACTGAGCGCCAACACAGCATGCGGGAGATTGATTTTGAGAAAGGTTTTTTCTTGAAATTATTTTTTTAAAAAAATAAAATTTTAAAAAAAGGCCAAATGGGGAGAAAAGGGAAATCTCAACATCAAGCAGAGTTCGCTGCACAATTACACACTGTCGATGTGCTGCAGCAAAAAGAAAAATAAACAAAAGGGCATGAACAACAACGACAACGGTTTCGTCTAGAAGATGACACACCAATCATCACCATCTGTCTCGTCTCCAGATTTGCCGTCCCAGCGGCGGTTCTATACACAGACATTATGGGAGGATGGATTTTTGTTGATCTTTTCACCGCGGCATGAGAACATGATGTTTGCAAGTGGGAAAAACCTCCTGCTAAAATCAGAACCTTCCACTACTTAGTTGCCTTTGGTAATTAGCTTCTTTATCATCATCAGCTCCTTTGGTAACTGATTTGCTAATTAGTTTGCACCGGCTTCTTTCACCACCAGCAACTTCAACCCGTTGCTTGTGCTGGCTTCCTCACCACCATCGCGCACCTTCTAACTATTGCTCAGTCGCCTTTTATGCTTGCTTTTCACCAAACCTAGAAGGAAGTACGTAAATATTTGTTTCGTAGCCTGGCATTTTACCATATCCTGCATGGGTTAAAACATTACGGTTCAAAAAAAAAAAAAAAAAGACGGTGTCATAGCCTGCAATCATTCCTTGCAATGCAGGTTAGCACAAATATTCCAGATAAACTGTCGAAAGGGAACTGCACCAATTATTAGCCAACCGAACATAGCTTGGAAACATTATAAGAAAGATAAATTTTAGTAATCAAAATATGTGAGCATGTAATTTCTATAGTCAGGACTGTAATCTCAATACTCAAACCACCAGTACAATATTTCAATGCTAATGATGTAATTTAAAACAACTCAAAAACAATCAAGTAGCTATAATTAAAGGTTTTATTGTTGGGATGTTGAAATTAATCGGGTTTCTGAAAAAAAAAAAATTTGATCTGAAATTTAGGCGTGACCCGTTGTTCAGAATGCACGGGAGATTGTTGGAATGCGTTCTCCTTCTATTAGGATGAGCGTGATATATTTATATGTTCAATTCTGCTTCCGAATGAATGAGATATTTAAGTCGAAAGTTGGCTTAATACAATAGAAAAATGGGACAAAAAAAGTGAAAACTCTTTAGTCTCATATTGAAAGTGATATATGAACGGACGTGTCTATTCGGAACGGTTGCACCCGTTCCGACCGAATGGATGTGTTTGTTCGGAGACAATCAGTTACGACTGAATGGATGTGTCTGTTCGGTGATGTGTCGCTCGGAACGGTTGCGCCCGTTCCAACCGAACAGATGTTTCTGTTCGGAATGGTTACACCCGTTACAACCGAAATGTTTCCTCCGAATCCTATATAAAGTGCAGATTTCCACTGTAATGAATCATTAACGATTACTCACAATCACTCACAACTGAGAATTTCAAAACCCAATCAACTACAATGAATAATTGAGTTCTTTAAAGAGGATTTTTTTAAAGTACTGTTCAGATTTTAGAATTGTATCTGAAATCTGATTTTTGCTTAGTGTATTTTTTTTCTTACTTCCGCTCAAATGGAAGGTACGTGTTAACTTTACTTCGACTGTACGTGATCTTGTAAAGTGCTGGGCAGAACACGTGAAGAAGTATTGTATCTTGAAAGACTAGCGTCCATTATTCCGTATGCACCGTAGCAGGGGACATAATTGTCTTAAGAAGATTCGCTTTATTCGGACCTCTTCAAAATTTGATTCTTATTTTGTTACTCTGTTCGTTTATACTAACAATCAATTCTGTACGAATTATTGTTAATTAATATTTATCTTGTATAAATACTGATTGTGAAATTATTGAATTCCAATATATTTTTATATATTTTTTGAACTAATGTTCTTATTACAGGAATTATGCTGAATAAGATATTCATGCTGAAATATTTATTTTAATAAATATTATTACTAGATAAATTATTATTATGAATTATTATCTTGTTACTAATACGAGATTGACTAAATACCAGTTCGATTGGTGTCTAAGAAAGAGATTTAAAATGTGATTCTGTAATTAAGGAACATTCAATGAATGAAAAACTTTTCACCTAATTTTCACCGACCTGACCAATTGGGCCAGTTGATCTTGAATTTGATTGTCAAGAATAACATTACTTGCCACGAAAATAGTTGATATCAATGACATAGAACCGGTTCCGCGTTCCGTGCCCGCTGATTGTATCTATGTTGAACAGAGACGGAGACCCTGCACGCATCAAATAAGCAAACATAGAGAAGAGTAAATAAGTCGAATATTTGAGTAATGCAACTTTTGAGTGGATAAGCCTAGCATCTTTTTTTTTTTTTTTTTGAGGGAAGAATAAGTCTAATATCTCAGCAGTGCAATTTTTAAGTGAACAAATCTAATATCTGAGCAATGCAATATTTAGTTACCAATCGACGGCGAAGCTCTCTAGCAAGCTCTCCAGCAAAGGTCCTGGAGAAGCTCTGCAAGAGAACATAACAGCATAAATACACATCTTTTCATCACACAAAGCACCATTGCTTAAGTGGGTAAGTGGAACTTTAGGCAAATATATTGCTCTGGAACTAGACCCAAGGCACACGAAACATTAGGGTAGGACTCATACATTATTTCTACATTCAACTTTTAGGCATAATTGATAGGATGGGTTTGACTAGCAAATCAAAGTTTCTGGTGTAAGCATGAGGCACAATACAAGCAACACCACGGTAAGCAATGTATGTACCGTTCCAGATAAAGGAGAGTGTCTGCATGCTGGACTAAAACCTCAAAGTTACAAGAAAATCTTGTTGACCTTACAAGCAACACCAGGGTCTAGATCTGCATCCTCTGATGAGGCTGCAGCACAGGAAACCCTTGGGAACTGGAAGACACCAGCATTTTTTAGTAGCTCACGCTCATCGACATCAGGAAGGGAAAGCCGTCGCACAACCCTTACTGTTTCCCCAACAATATGAACCTTAAAGAGAACACCACCTGCAATCAGGAGAGAAAACAAAGCTGTGTCAAACACATGCTTTACAAGCTGACAGAATGAGGTCGGCAACCACAATGGCATACCATGATTGACAAACTCCTAAAAACAGGGGAGGCTCAAGCTTTGACAAGGAGAATGAATCATAAGCTAAAGATAATTTGTGTGTTTTGCACTTCCATCTACAATTACAGGCTTGACAACTGCAAAAGGCAAGAAAAAGACATAAGCTTGAAGCCCCTAAGCGTGAACAGAGGCAATAGATTCGAATTCCTGCATCTTTACAAAGCTACAAATATGTTTACATAATTTAGACATACCAGATTAAGTAATTTGAATTTGAAATTTATTAGAAAATTACTAGATCTTGTAGGAGTCTAATCATTTCTTTACTAGGAAGCCATGAAACAGAATGTTCTTAAAGTTTTACGTCATGAATTCAACAATCTACTAAAGAGCCTAATAATGTCTAGGATGTCTTGAGTACATAATTTTCAAAAACATACATATATCAACATTAATATTGCTTGCACATCCATGTCAATGAGAATAGGCCATGAAGTAGAGGTTACATTGGTTCTCATATCAATGGCTAAGTCGTGAAAGTCCAGTGTTGTAAAACTCCATAGGTGAACACACAGAATTAAGCCCGGTTGGGGGTGGGGGGGGGGGGGGGGGGGGGGGTGAAGAAGAAGAAGAGCATGACAAACAAAGCAAGAGATTAAAATAGATTATTCCACCTTCCAAGGTTAATTTTGACATTCTGATGCAAATCAGAATCAACACGACGTTAGGAAACAACAACAATAACAATGAAAATTGCCTATCTGAACATACTGAGATTAAATGTTAACTAATAATTGACTTTCTACTGATGCCTACCTACAGATACCTCCTAGTTCAGAGTAATGTTTTGAATCTTGATGCAGTGATAATAACTTGGTCCATTAACATGTCACCCTATCATTACACATATATTGCAAGGGCACGTACGCACAAAGAAGGACATGCCACGTTAGCACATGGAATTCCAAAAATACACATAACACGTGTGTTTGACACGTATCAAAACGACATTGTTTCACGTTATAAGTGTCCGTGCTACAAAGCGTTAGACTATATACTCTTTGGCCATGCTTGGCTAGTGGGGTTAGCTCAAGAATTAAACTAAGTCTTGCTAACTCTTGCCAAATGATCAGAAATTTGCAAGAGTTAGCAAGTAATGATGATTTCGGACTTGGCTCAAAAACCACCCCAAAAAGACCCAAAAAACACCCAAATCTAGATTGCGAATTCCATCAAAAGATTGGAATTAGCGGCCCCCCCCTCCCCACCCACCCCCACACACACACACAAACCACCACACAAAAAAAAAGTTCGATTTAGGTTACAATTACAATATTGAGTACATTCATGGTTCAATTTGAATAGAAATTGGGAACTTACTACACATATAGCACAAATAACGTTATCTTATTACATTAAGTCATTAGATGAGGCCTCGAAGGATAGCTAACGGATAACTGAATCAGTAGTAGGAATGTCAAAAAAAGTTATAAAACAAACAAGGAAAGGCAATGATAAACTCATAACCTTCTGCATAAAAATTTAGCAGCAATGGAAGCTAAGAGCATAAACTAGATATTAACTATTCAAATGACTACACCTTTCTTTGCTTTTCTTCTTTTCCTCTCCCATTACTCACTTTTTGCTAATGAAGTGCTTGCTTAGGAAATCCAAGCAACTGCACCTATTAGAAGCAAATCATTTGCTGCCCAGGGTCCATTAAGACATAGGGCGCTGCCAGGCATCCACATTTAGATCAATCATATTTGCAAGATAAAGAGGTGTCAGTAACATATCTTATTGTCGGTAAACAGGAATAACAATGAGTTTGGATTGCCAACGTATAAGATACTGAAATGGAGTTTATATAGTAGAACATAATCGTGTGAAATACAGGTCAATTTTTGCATAGGAGATTGATATAATGGTGACATTGCTGCTTAGAGAAATGACTAGAAAATGACAAATACAAGAAAACTAACATATGATTTGAACTCAACCAGGATTTAAGTTGTAAGTGTAGAAATTGATCTCAAAATTAAGTGTTTGATGATTTACAAATGAAATATTTCGTTACAGCCGCCTACTTTGCTTCATAATTTAAAAAAAGTCAACGTCATAATTTAATTCGCTACAGTCTCATTCACGTCAGCAAAAACTGATTTCTCCCAACTATCTCTTGTTTATATATTTTCATTTCCTATTTTATCCTTCTCCATTGCACTTGATATTGCTCACCCTGCAACCTTGACCCCGAAGCAGAGTAATTTGCAGGTCGACCAGCGCAGTCAGGTCGCTGTGGGGGTTGGAAAGGGGCAGGGAGCCCCCTCCCGGGGTCGAGGTGGAGTCCCTGAAAATTTTTTTGGGGTCGACCTTTTTGCAGATCTCGTTTTGTTCATACTTGCAATGAGTTCTGTGAAGAATGACTCAGAAATATGATATTTATGAGAATTGTGATATGTGATAACTGCGATCATGATCGCAGTCTTAGACATTTTTGTGAATACTGCGATCATGATCGCCAGTTCTAATAAAGAGGACTACGATCATGGTCGCAGTCCTAAAAAAGAGGACCGTGATCATGATAGTAATTTTATAAAAAACTCAAAAATATGACATTTTTTGTGAAGACTGCGATCATGATCACAGTCCTCATAAATAGTGCATTTTATGAGAAATGCGATTATGATCGTAATCCTCAGAAATAGTGTTGTGCGATTATTAAGTGAGAACTGCGATCATAAGTCCTCTATACTGTGATCATTTTTTGAGAACTGTGATCATAGTCACAATACTTAGAAATAAGGTATTTTCAACATTGTCTGCTTTTTTTGAAGCGATTACTTAGAGGCATTTTTGTCTTTCACCGTTGATGAGCGCTTCAGCACTTGACACGTGAGCGCACATTCTTATTTTAAAAAAGGAGATGGCTGAAACGAATAAAATTATGATTTTAATTTTTTTCTAATTACGTTTGACATAAGGGTTTAGCGAAAAGCCCCTTTACAAATATTAAAAATGCCAATAAATACTAAAAATAGTAAATATTAAGAATATTAAATAATTCAAAATTATTAAAAAATAATATATTAAAATTAAAAATCAGTAAATATTAAAAATTAATATATTAAAAAAATAAAAAAGTAATCTAATAATAAAAAATTATTAAATTTATATTAAATATTACTAATCTATAAATAAAGTAAGAATTAAAATTAAGTGGAGTACATTATATTAATCCTAGTAATAAAAAAGATTAATCTAGCAATAAAAAATTCTAATATTAAAAATATTAAATTATTAATAAAAACTTTAATCTAATAATTACATTTAATCTAATAATTAAAACTTCTCATAATTTAAAAAGATTAATCTAATAAAAAACTTTAGTCTAAGTACAATAAAATGTCTGCAATACAAATTTGTATTACCACAAGATTAACTGTTTATGTTGCAAGTGAATCGTCAGTAGAATGTAAGTGCATTTTATGATTTACGGTCCAAACAAACAGCGTAAGTCATAAGTCGCAATTGCCACTTGCGAGTTATGGACTTTTACGGTGAAACAAATACGCCTATGATAAATTATGGATTGAGGACTTTTACAGCGAAACAAACACGCCCTATGATAAATTATGGATTGAGGAGAAATTGTTGTGGAAACCAATCTACCAAAAAACTATCATTTGATGGAAAAGTATTTCTGCAATTGATTGAGCTGGCTGGATGATATGAAAACCTGTAAGAATAAATTCAATGGCTGGGGTCCTGGGTGGCCATGCTAAATCAAGGACAGTTAGATAGAAAATTAGAACACTGAAAAAGAATTGGAACAAACATGAGCGAGGGGAAATGAGTGAAAGCAGCATAGGGTACTGTAAATGCAGTGTGTTAATGTGTTCAAATTTTGACAAATAAGGAAACATCGTAATTCATCATTATCATCATCAAGACTCGTCCAACTAAAATGAGGAGAGGATATGGAGTATGTCTCAGACTTGATAAAGCTATACATAGACTAAATGAAAAAGGCAAAAGAAAAAAAGGGAAAGAAAAGGTTTTCACAAGTGATTGATTGTCAACCTCACGCAACCCTTTCCAAAATGCCTGGCATGTGACAATTTGAAAGAAAGGGTTGTGTCATGAACATAAAGGTTAGTCGTTGAGAATCAAGAACAAGACTAAAAAAAATGCAGCAGTCAGTAACAGTTTGGAGAACTCTCAGTCACTTTGTCCCCAACAACTTATTTGAAGTCTTGCAACCAGGACTAAGCTTCCAATTTTCTGCACCACGAAAGATGCTAAAAGAAGATGAAAGACAACATGGTTTGCTTTAGGGAATCAACTTCATCATTTTCGGTTAGAGAATCGACTTTATCTTTGATGCACAAATAAACAAGCAGTTAAATAGAATCACCTCATACGGATATTGTGCAGAAAGGTTAAGAGGGGATCAGTGCATTCCAGATGTTTGCCTCAATGATTGAGAGAGGGTCAATATATTAACACTTACATAATAAACTAGGTCGTATATAATTGTTAAATAGTATCCCACATTTTATAAGGTTTTCGATAAGTTGAAGGCCTTTTTGTACTTGGCTCCTTGCTCAATGCCGTGTGCGCGTAATAGAGTTTGACCCTTTCTCTTAAAATTAGAAGATCATACACAAACAACTAGCATACCAAATGCTCTTGAAAATACAAAAAATGGCAAATTAGGAAAATGAAGTTGACAGGCGAATAATTAGAAACCAAATGATACCTGGTTGGGGATCTGTCTCTGGTAGAAAGGCGAGCTTGAAGAGAAATTGGCAACATAAGACGGCAACGCAAGAATATAAATTGAGTAAAACCCTTCATTTCTTTATAAAACTTCTCCCAGAGAGGTGCAAGCAGCAGAGTCCCCCGGGTCAAAAGCATGAAAGCTATCTTCAGAATCCTCTTGTATGGATACTTCTTCACCTCAGGAACAAACGAAGCTCGCCATAACAAATCCTCGTCGCTCGTCAAGTGCAACAACTTTGACAGCGGCCCTGATCCAATGCCCCAGATCAATCCCCTCCTTGAAGCAAGATTGAAAAGTCGACCGAGCTTGCATCACCCTGTTCTGGACAGTGAAGCGCCTGGTCGTGTAAAGGCTGAAGAGGGAAAACCCAACTCCCAGAACAAGGAACAACTTCAGGGCTTTCGCCACTTTGAATGGGAAAACCCGGGCTGCATTCTTTGGGTAAAATCCTTGGCATCGTCAACTGATGCGACCCAAGGTATCATGCTTCTGCTGTCGAAAATTCAACGAACGAGCGGAATTCAGCTTGTGGGTTTTCTATTTCTGAGAGGTTTGCACCATCTAACGCCACATTCCTCAAACGGTTAGTCTTTAATCTGCATTTCAGAAGCAGTTGAGGTATCGGATGGGTGGTGTTTTGTTTAAATCACAAGAAAAAATGGAAACAGGAGCGCGAGAGATCGGACAAACCTTGCTGGGATTCGAGATGTGATGAGATTTTGACAACAATAACGGGTTTTCTCTACTGACAGATTGAGAGAGATTAAAAAAGCTGGGATTCGTTCAGATATAGGTGGCAGATCTGAGGAATAATAGTAATATTAATTTTTTTAGAATAAAAATAAATACACTGGTATAGTGCTGATGTCAAACCGACTGATCAATTAGATAGAAGAAGAAAGAGAAAGGAGGGGATATGAGAGAGAAAGGAGGAGAGATCTTGCTCTCTTTCTTGTTGATGAAGATGGATGGATGGACAAACAGGCGGACAGAGTTTTCATATAAGTCACAGGAGAAAACCTCCCTTCGATCGATTTTGATAACTAGTATATTGTCATGTCGATAAGAAGCCGACCAATTGGTCAGGAGGAGGAGAGGAAGAAGCCGGAGGGAGGAAGAAGGAGAGAGTCGACGATGCTCTCTCTCTCTCACGAATGAAGACAGACAGATGACAGACGAACAAAGTTTTTATATGAGTCATAGGAGAAAACCTCCCGTCGGTCAGTTTTAAAAATAATACTAATAATTCGAGCAAGGAAAAGACTAGTAGTGTGCTTTCAGAGCGTGTGACACTTTTATTTTCAGAGACAACTTTAAAAGGGCGCAATCGATTGGGTAGGATTTTGTCCCTGCCAAAATTCTTACTCTAATGGAAAGAAAAAAAAGTTGATTACTAATAAAAAAAAAAATTGACATTTGAAATTTGAACGTGAGAAATCTATTAAATCAATGAGCATATTGCATAAACGGCGAACAATACTTGACAACAAATATTATGAAGGATAAGCTTGAGACCAGATCAAATTGACTGGTAAAAACTCGCTCAAATTCATTTGATGATAAGGCAAATGAACTTTCTTTGGCCAAAATTTCAGTCTAGATCTAATAATTAAACAAACATGAACATACCTTGGCCCTGATCAATCATGAATCGAGTTTAATTAAAGAGACTTAACAAGGACTCGATAATTGTTTTACATGAGAAACGAATTTCAAGAATTAGATTGTCTTAAAGCAAATAATATAGATTTTAGGTGTATGCAAGTGCACATGAAATTGTTTGCGGAAAGATATATCCACGGCAATCTTCTTTGATCTAAGATCTATACCAAACACACAATTGAAAAAGGCTAGAAACCTCTTCTACTAGATTAGCCCATCTCATAAAAACATCAGATGGCAATAAAAACTTTAATAACAATTAAAAATTGGTGCATATTTTGTAAAATGAAATGATTTCTCAAGCTCTCAAAGTTTCTTTTTCTTTAACTTTCTTCATCGCGTGTCTCCTCTGTTTTCTGCAATCTGCATCAATCTTTTACTTAAAACAATAATTTATTATTTATCAAATATGGATACTGTTTAGAGTTCGGTATCGGAACGAAATCCGTTATCGTATTTAGCAAATACAGACATACGTAAATTACGAAAAACGGAAAAAAAAAAAAATCATTTTTAGTTATTGGTCAAAACCAGCACCATCCACGCTTTCGCTACTGTTGGACTGCACGAATCTCGTGCCCGCCGCCATTACTACACGCGTTGCTGCGAGATCTCTCCCCCCCACCCTCGCCATTAGAGTCCACTCTCACATGCCATTGCCCTCGAATTTCTCTCACTCGACGCTCCATTCTCAACCCTAATCCTCTCTGTCGTTCGGATCATGGAGAACGCTTACGCCAGATCCGTCTCCGAGGTGAAGTAATCATTTCCCCTCTCTTTTCTTCTATCTCTTTCTCTCTCTCGTGTTCGATCGGAGCTTGATGATCCGTGTGATTTCTTTTTGTTAGGTTTTGGAAGCATTCGGTGTAGATCCGACCAAAGGCCTCACCGATTCACAGGTATGGCCATGCGATGTGATGCAATTCTTTTTGCGATCCCTTTGCTGAAGAATTTATTCGTGCAAGCCGATTTGGTTACCTTATTTCTCCTAATTGCAGGTCGAAGAGAATGCAAAGATATATGGCAGAAATGGTATGCACTCTGGATCTTTTTATTATTTATTTTTTAATTAAGTTTCTGAAGAATGGAAATTTGTGATTGGTTAAATTGTAGCGAATGCAACCGTACTGAGTCAAATAGTGATTGCCTCAATGCAAATGCAACTGTACTGAGTCACCAACTTATTGAACTTATGTAGAGCTTGTGGCAGCTAATTGTTTCAAACCTCAACATTAGTTAAGAAGTATGGTATTACATATAGTGACTTTTTCATCCAAATAGAAATTGCATTGGTATAAATGTAGTTGTTCTGCAATAAGTGACTTTTTCATCTCCGACTCGGCGGGCGTCGCGATGAGATCAAGACGCGAGTCGCCCTGGGTCCCATTTTTGACCGACTCGGCCTCGACTCAGTTGAATTGATCGAGTCCTGATACGACTCAGTTTGACTTATCCGAGTCGACTCCGAGTCGGTTCAGCATAAAAAAAGAAGAAGCGGGAAGATCTAGGGCTTACCTCTTTCGCCGGCCGCCCGCCGCTGTCGGTCATCCGCCCGCCGCAGTTGGTCGCCTGCCCTTCCGGCGCCGCGGCCCGCCTTCATGTTTAGATCTCTCCCCCCCTCCAATCTCACGCGCTCTCTCTGATCTCTCTCTGGCTTCCTTCCTCGGCTCTTCTCTCTCTCTCTCCCCCCTCCCTCCCTCCGATATCTCTCTGTTTCTTCCTCCTGTCTCTCACCCGATCTCTCTCACCCGATGTCCCTCCCTCCCTTCCTTTGATCTTTCTCTATCTCTCTTTCCCCTTTTCTACTCACTCAATAGTCTCTCTCGTAGAGACTTTTTTAACCTTTTCTTTCTTTTTTCTTTTGTCTAATTTAGACACAAATTAAACCCGTGACTAGCTAGAAATGAAAGCTAGAATATTGATATTAAGATATTATATTTAAAGATTTGTCATGATTTTTTTAGAATTTTTTTGAGATTTTTATGTAGTGTTTTGCGCGTATCGTCCGAAACCGATCCGAGACGCCGCGCCCGGTGCGTCTCAGTGCACATCGAGTTGGCGACCGAGCCCTCGACTTTGAACCATGGGTGAGAAAGGGGGCAACATGAAAACGATGGATGCAAGTAAGAAGGTGGAAATAACAGAGAAAAAAAGGGGACGATGGATGAGAAGGAAAAGAGGTGGGAGTGAAGACGGATTAGGATTCTCCCTTAGGCCTCTTCATCTACCTGACTAAAACCATTAGATATATGCAATTATGGCCTTAAAAGTTTTATTTAAATGGAGGGGGGAATTTTTACTTATAATCGGCCATAATTTGGTGTAAAACCAGTGTGGTTTATTTATGAATTGGAGTTTTATGGGTTTATTTGGGAAATTCTACTAATGTAATTCTGCTAAAAAATAAGTTCCTTCTATGAGGAAATTTTGGATTGAGGATGATCTATAAACAATAAGATGCTCTACAGAAACTGATTATTATATGCTTCTAGGCCACTCTTACTTTCCAATTTTAAGGTTTTGAAAATTCAAAACATAAGTTAGATTTCTAAGCTATTCTGGCATACCAACAAATGCTGAAGATGCATTTTACCATAGCAAATCTTGAAGAATATTGCACTATTTGGAGTATATATTGTTCATGAGGACGAATAAGTATTATACTAGAAAACACAAATCCATAGCCGAACAGAGAAAAGTTATAGTGAAGTGAAAATGGACCCAAATCTGCCCCATAGTATTATATAGTGTTAGATTTAGCTGTATCTATTTACACTTCGATTACATGCCCAATTGTCTTTGTCTGATAATGTAGTGTTAACTTATGATACATATTATTTTGTTGGTCCTCAATTGAATAAGCTTTATCTGACTAGCAGCATAAGTTTCTGCATTTGCAATTAGTCTTCCAAACCTATGTGAAGTCTTTTCTTACCCAAACTCGCTGTAGTTGACTTGGAAGCCTGAAAATTGGCACCAATTCTATAGAGTTGATGTGAGGATGACAACAGGTAATAAACCTTTTATGGAGATTGTCTACTATGAGTGACATGGTTGATCCTATTTGATGACGCAAGAATTGTCTGATGAAGATTATCTTTGAATGCCCTTCAGGCAGCAATTTGAGGAGATGTTAATTGAAGGTTTGGTACTTGCTAGCTAGTAACTGGTTAAATGCCTTTCAGTTCTGTTTTTGAATCCAGGTTTCATTTTACAAGAATAGTTCTTCTGTTTAGAAACTTAGTCATTTTATAGCTTACCTGCTGTCTAACGTAATGGGAGAAATTATGTCATGCTCCCTGAGCATGTGATGTGGTGCTTAGGGAGATGAGAGAGATAGAGAGGAGATGTTATAGTGGGACCCAGCCCTCCTACTAATCTCCTCTCTCTGCTCTCCCTGTGCACCACGTCAGTGCTCAGGGAGCACTAGATACTCTCACATATGGATCACCACCTTCTTTCACTGTATCTTTCTTATAATAAATTGCTTGATTTCTATTGGTGTAACTTAACATGCTCAGGGAGCACTAGATACTCTCTCACATATGGATCACAGATAAATAAAAAGAATAAGAAGACTTATTTGTGCAAATACAAGATACCATTAGCTATGGTTCTTGGTTGTTACACTGATTTAGGAGATACAATAGGAAAACATTGACTGAAAGAAAGAATAAGAAAACATTGACTGAGAGAAAGAATGAGAAACACATGGTGCATGAATCCCATGAGTCCCATGTGTTCCTATAATCAATGAGAGATTTTAGGATCTGGTTGATTTCATGAGGGGTGTCTTTCACATGAATCACATGAGTCACGTGTTGTCATTGATATCTCTAACACTCCCTGCAAACGAAGCGGGTTCGGAAGAACCGAGAGCTTGTTCTTCAGCATAGAAAACCTTAATAAGCTCAAAGGCTTAACGAGGATGTTTGCTAGTTGGTCTTTAGTGCTGACAAACCGAACATTCAGGATTCCATTGATGACATAGTCCCTCACAAAATGAATGTCGATCTCAACATGTTTGGAGCGTGAGTGACGAATAAGATTGATCGAGAGATTTATTGCATCGAGGTTGTTACAGAGAACTATCGGGGGAAATTGCGGAACTCCAAGCTCACGAAGTAATGACTGCAACTAAACGACCTCTGCTGCAGCATTGGCTATGCCCCTATACTCTGCCTCAGTACTAGATCGTGCCACAGTGCACTGCTTCTTCGAGCTCCAAGAAATGAGATTTATACAAGAAAGACACAATAGCCACGGTGGATTTTCGATCAACGATCGACCCTGCCCAATCTGCATCGGTGTAAGCAGTAAGCTGTACAGAAGATGACGAGAGAGAAAAAGACCATGTTGAATTGTAGATTTGAGGTAACGGAGGATCTGTTTTACAACGCTCTAATGCTCATCGGTTGGAGCTTGCATGAACTGAGCGACCTTGTTCATCGAGAAGGCAATATCGGGTGTGGTAAAGCTTAGGTATTGTAGAGCCCCAACAGTACTTCAATAGACAAAGGGGTCAGAGAGACTTGCTAACAATCTTGGAGAGCTTACAGGAAGTGGCCATAGGCGAGCTGAGAGGCTTGACACCATCCATCTTGAGTCGGAGAAGTCACGGATGTACTTCTGTTGAGAGAGAAATAGACCTGAGGGTGACGGTGACACTCTACGCCCAAGAAATAGTGCAGTGGGCCGAGGTCTTTTAATGAGAACTCCCGGCCTAGTTTTTGAATAAGACGAGTAACAGCCCGTGAGTCATTGCCTGTGATGATGGTGTCGTCCACATAGATAAGAACTAGAAGATCTGTCCCGACCCGTCGGAGGAAGAGAGTCGTGTCGGACTTGGAGCTCACAAAGCCCAATGTGACTAGATAACTGCTGAGGCGAGAAAATCAGGCCTGTGGAGCCTGTTTAAGGCCATAGATACTGCGGTGAAGCTTGCATATATGATTGGGATGAGCGGGATTGATGAACCCCGAAGGTTGTTCCATGTAGACCGTCTCAGTAAGAAAACCCTGCAAAAATGCATTATTCACATCTAACTGTCGAATAAACCATTCCTTGGAGACGGCCAGACTGCACACAGTACGGACAGTGGTCGGTTTGATGACTGGACTGAATATCTCATCATAATCTAATCCTGATTGTGAAAACCCTTGGCCACCAGGCGGACCTTATACCTGTCAACAGAACCATCAGATTTATATTTTAACTTGAAAACCTATTTGCAACCAACCAGATTCATGGTAGGGTGGTATGACACAAGGGACCAGGTTTTATTCTTAAGCAAGGCATTCATCTCAGTGTCCATTGCCTAGCACTACTTGGGATCTTTAGAAATTTGCGTGAAACATGTTGGTTCGATAGGAGTGGTGGCCAAGTCGGCCATGAGACAGGTAGGCATGGGATACCGGGTGGCTAGTCAGACCTTTGATGTTCTGGTGTTATCTTGTGTTCTGGTGACCATATGGTTGGTCCTGGTAGGAGGGGGACTGGGAGAGCCTGAGGATGAGGACGATGAGATGGACTCATCGGCGGGTGCTGGTGGAGGTGGTGGAGTATGTGATGGAGGTGGCAGTGGAGGAGGAGAAGAGTCAATGGTGGGGCCCGCATGAGAAGATGGGACTGGAATAATGGAAGGTAACAGAGGCGTGGAGATGGGGATCGGTGGTGAAGGTGTGGGAGTAGGGGGAGAGGGGAGGGCAGAGGATAATGGAAATGAAAGGAAGATTCGTCGAACACAACATCCCGAGAGATGTAAATACGACCAGAGGGGACATGCAAACATTGATAACCTTTATGCAAAGCCGAGTAACCTAAGAAGACACATTGACTGGATCGAAAACTGAACTTATAATTTTGGTATGGACGCAGGTGAAGGTAGCAAGCACAACCAAAAATTCGTAAAGAACGGTAGTCAGGTGCTTTATGAAATAATTTCTGGTAGGGAGATAGATTATGGAGGACGGGGGTGGGCATTCTATTGATGAGAAATGAGGCGGTTTGAAAAGCATAATGCCAGTAATGGAATGGAACATTTGACCGAGTCAGAAGAGTAAGGCCGGTGTCGACAAGGTGGCGGTGTTTTCTTTCTGCAGTGCCGTTTTGAGCACTAGTGTGGATAGGATAAGCGATGAGCAATACCCTGAGAAGACAAATAAGGTTTAAATTTGATGAACTCGCCACCACCATCAGTTTGGAGTGTTTTAATGGAACGCCCAAAAATTTTTTCCACATGAATTTTGAACTCAAGAAAAATGGAGAAAGCATCACTTTTATTTATTAAAGGATAAAGCCAAACATACTTACTGTAGTGATCTACAAAGCTAATATAATAGCGATGACCACTTATAGCGGACACAGGAGACAGACCTATAGATCGGAGTGAATAAGCTCTAAAGGAGCAGTAGCAATCGTGGAAGATGACGAAAAAGGGAGAGTGACTTTTCCCTTGCTGACAGGGGATGCTGAGAGGGGTATCAGCACGGTCAGGGAGGAAAGGAAGCTGATGCTTAGATAAAACATTGGAGATAACTCTGGTGGAGGGATGACCTAGGCGCTCATGCCAGACGGAGGAAGATGCACGCTCACCGAGAAGAGCCTGGGGAGAGTCAGTGAAGTTATGATTCCCCAGGAGAAGACATACATGCCATCTTTAAGTTGTCCCCGCAGTAGAGTTTTCCGAGTGGAGAGATCCTTGATAAAACAAGAGTCACGGTGAAAATTCAAGAACTTTATTATCAGCAGTAAATTGACTAACAGACAGAAGATTTTTGATGATATCAGGAACATGTAAAGGTTTTTCAAGACAAAGGAAGAAACATGAGAACACAATAAAGAAGCACCAGTAGCTCGGATAGGCAAACCTGTCCCGTTACCCATGCGAACTCTGTCGGGTCCTTGAATTCGGAGTGAACCACCAGATTCGCAATGTCAGCCGTTAGGTGATGAGTGGCTCCGGAGTCAACATACCAGTTGGGATCGACTGGACTATTCCCATAAGAGTGGAGAAGAGCAGTTGGGCTAGTCGAATCATCATAACGATTGTAGCATTGGTTAGCATAATGGTCAAAACGATTGCAGATCTGGCATTGAGGTCGGCCACCGGCGGATTGATGTGGCGGTAAGAAGGAACGTCCATGATCACGACCGCGCTCCCTGCCTCGGCCACGTCCACGATCACGGAAAGAAGATGGAGCTGGATGGTAGCTTGGAGTGCGGGAAACAGTATGAACTGCAGGAGAAGGGGAGATGAAGGTTGTGGAGTCGGGTGAAGTGATCACGATAAATCTCCTGGCTAAGCATGAAGCCGATGAGTTCTTTTGATAGTACAGGGTCGACTCGTGTGTTGACGAAGGTGACGAACGAGTCATATTCGGGAGACAAACCACTGAGCAAGGTAGAGACAAGGTCGGAGTCGGCAACTGGATTAGCCACTGCCGCCAGGTTGTCCACGATGGACTTGACAGACTGGATGTACTCTGACATAGAATAGGTGCCCATCTTGCCGGTGTGCAGCTGATATTCGAGTTGCTGCACTCTAGCTCTGGAGGGTGACACAAAGATTCGCTCCAGAGAGCACCACACATCACGCGATGTGGTGAGACCGACGACATGAGCAAGAACAGCCTTAGTGAGCGAGGAGATAAGCTAACATAAGAGCATCTGATCAAGCTTGATCCAGTGAGTGTATTCTGGATTGATAGTGGGCTGAGCATCCTTCTCGGTAGAAGGAAGGAATTGGACCGGACACGGACAGGTTCTGTCGATGTGGCCTTCAAGATCGTGGAGGTTGAGAAGAGGAAGGAACTAGAAACGCCACAGTAGATAGTTTTCCTTGTCCAGTTTGACATTTAGAAAGTGAGTGATGTTGGGATTGGGAGTAAGTGTTTGGATGGAGGTGAGGGAAGATGAAGAGGAAATACCCAACATGGTACAGGAGTTGCTCTGATACCAAGAGAAATAAGAAAAAGAAGAAGACTTATTTGTGCAAAGACAAGATACCATTAATTATGGTTCTTGGTTGTATATATATACACATATTGGTCACATGTTTACACTGATTTAGGAGATACAATAGTAAAACATTGACTGAGAGAAAGAATAGGAAAACATTGATTGAGAGAAAGAATGAGAAACACATGGTGCATGAATCCCATGAGTCCCATGTGTTCCTATAATCATGGAGAGATTTTAGAATTTGGTTGATTTCTTGAGGGGTGTCTTTCACATGGATCACGTGTTTCACATGAGTCACGTGTTGTCATTGATATCTCTAACAATCACCACCTTCTTTCACTGTATCTTTCTTATAATAAATTGCTGGATTTCTATTGGTGTAACTTTGGTTATGTAATTTTTTAACCTTATCTAGTTATTTTCTGGCTATAGCAGTTCTAGTTAACTTTCAATCTATTATAAGCAATTTACGGGCTGTCAAAAAAGTTTTGGAAGTTCCTGCTAGTGATGTACAGTTTCATTCATTTGTATTTGTTACTAATTTCACACATCTGACTGAATTTTTCGCTTCTCTTTTGCATGTGTTGTATGATCCAGTGCTTCCTCAAGAAGAAAGTAAGTTCTGAACTTTTCGATGCTTCTAATTTCTTACTAGCTACAGACACTAAGTTATGGGTTTTTAATGCCTTATTTTCTTGTTGAATAGATGAGTTTGTTGTTACCTTGATCATGTCTTGACTGGGCAAGCATCCTTGTCCCTCTTAATTTGTATTCTTTTCTTTGTAGTTGTCATAGGCTATGTAGCATGGATACTTCTATCATGGAGCCGTGTCGTGTCCAAAACGTGTCGGACACACGTGTCAGACACATATGTCATGTGTATTTTTAAGAATTCGTCACGTGTCCGTGTGTCGTGTCCATTTAAATGTTACCGTGTCCATTTAAATGTTGCCGTGCCCGTGCAACATAGGTCATAGGTAATGCAAAATACTAACTGCATCTGGAGGTTGCTTGAAACTTGTCATACACGAGTTCCAATCAGCATTTGTATCTCATAGTAACTCCCGATTATCCAGGAAAAGTGTTCTTGTCAAATAGGAACTCCTTTTTAAAATGACGACGACTTATGAGTGATAATGTGCAAGTACGGTGTGTTCCTTTTTTAATTGCTTTCTTTTCTTTTTTTCTTGTTTCGAGAACAATGATGGAGTCAGAGGACTTTAGTGAATATCATAACAGAAAGATGCAATACAGATTAAACTTGGCTTGGGAGGGTTGTAGTTGAGTTGGGATGGGAAGAGGCTGGAGAGGTGGTTGCAGTTGTCAACAACCACAGCCCTGGTCTGCAACATTTTTTTTCTTTTAAACTAGTTTTTTTTATTTGTTTAATCAAAACCAGGTCCCACAAGTTTAGCTTGACTGGAGAGAAATGGATCATTATGATTTGGTGGAAATATGTTTCAGACAGATCTGATCTGATCACCCCTTAGCAACCTTGTGCATGTACAAGATTGTCCTTTAGCCCATCTGTTGAGCATGCCTTATCTTCGTTCATCTATGTTGGATCAGTTCGGGACTATGATTCACTATCAACTGGGTTGCATGTAGTTACTTGAAATGATGAGGTTCTGATCAAATTATCTTAATTGCCATCAAGCTTGGGCTGCTATCAGAGTGATTTTGTCAGCTTTTGAACCAATTTGATTTGTTCTGATTGTTCATTATTCATCATTTGGAACTCACACCTGAGCATGTGTTGTAAAATTTTTTCTTCAGCACCTATTTAAGCAATGAATCAGGTCTTTGAACCCAAACCTGATCCACGAATGATCGGGTAACCTGGACCAGACGTGTTTAAACCTGATTAATTATTGGGTCAGCTCCAGATCAGGCTATATATGTTCACTATGCATTGAAAAACTATAGAGTCGTTGAAGAGATTTGAATATGCAATCAAAATTATATCTTTATACATCTTCTAACCATAACACTTTAACAGCTTCTGGATGAAGTATAACTATTTATGACTATTATTATAAAAACTAAGTGGACTGACTCAGGTCAAAGTGGTCAAGAAACAGAATCTGATGCACCTATTTACCGTATGAGCTAAGATGGCCAAACTTTTTATGGCCTATAACTATTTATAGTCGTAGTGGCTAGTTTCTGACCTCCTTGAGATCGTGACACGTGTCCATCCAACTCAAAGAGATCATGTGATGCGTGGCCGCCTCCAGAGCCTCTGACGAAGAGTCCATATCTTATCCGAACTCTGAGCAGTTCAGGTGATTAGAAGGAGATTGAATCAGTTATGAGAATCCCTATCTCTGAGCCAAATCTCTACTCAAACCTGATAGTTACACATCGAAAACAGATCAACCATATCTATAGCTGGACGCAAACCACCAGATAAAAATAAACACTTGTTCAACCAATTCAAATAAAGATGTTTGATTCTAACCGCCTTTGAGATAAGCAGTTAAAATTTAAATAGAGCTGAACTCTGCAGCCTTATCCAACAGAAATTACATATTTAAATAGCATGCCCCTTCCAACGTGAAGGGGGGACGAATTCAACCGAGAAACCCTAGTTCATGAGATAAGATGACCCACCATTGTAATTTCCCCTGAATTATAGTGAAATCCCCTCTCTCTTCGTGGTTTTTCCTTGTTGGGTTTTCCACATAAATCTTAGTGTTTGTTTTGGTTTGATTTCTCTAATTTTTTCATTATTTCTCTACGTTGTGGTGCGTGGATAAATTTCTTAGGAATTACCCACTGCATTTGGTGCTTTGAGATCTCTGAATTCATACTCAGGATTTCTCCCTTTTTCAAAACCTAACCCTTCCTCCGACGACGGCTGGGCAAATAACGGGCCCAGGCAGATCGCGAACGAGAGCTGGTCGCCATCCATCGCGATACCGCATAACGCGAGCGAGAGGTAGTAACGCAGGTTAACAATCAGTTGCTCACACAAATAAAGGTTCTTCGAAAAGCACAACTAGGAGTCATTGAGTTGGGTGCCATGGAGATCCAAGTGGACATGTCCTTCGAGGTCCACCAACATCTTATAGTTCTGGCCGACTTACGTTTCAAGCTAAACAAAATTCGCTCCAAAGTAACCTCTCCATATGAGGACTCCGAGAGCAACGAAGCCGATCGCTCACGAAAGCGGGCGAGGGGACATCATGCCCTAACACACAAGAAGCAGAACATTTTCCTGACATCTACGAAGACCAAGGATGCCTCAATCTTCACCCCCTTGAAGTTGCCGATTGACCAGATTGTTCACATCATTAAGCATCAGCCATGGGTGAAACTCTCTAAGCCAACTAAGCACAACACAGATCCCCTTGAAGCAGGGTAGTGTTCTTTTCACAGCAGTCGGGGGCACGCCACCCTACATTGCTGGGTCCTCAAAAGGCACATCGAGGATGGTTCAAGGTGGATACCTCGATGAGTTTATCCTTGACCTGGAGGAAGATCCAAAGGTCGGAGAGACCTTAGCCGAGTCTGTCGTCTAAGGCGCCCATTCATCAGCGCAACTCAGGACGAAAAGTCTGTCTCACAAAAAAGGGGCGATGGAACTCTTTCCATTCGAAATGATACTATGGAAAACCATGTTGAAAGATTCAATTCTTTCATTTTTGATGTCTCATACCTTCTCGAGCACGACAAACTTTTCAAAAGTCTATACAGGTTGCTCGAAGCTCACTCTATACGGAGCCTTGCTCTGATGGCTACCCGAGCGAGCCAAAAGACTATGACAGGCTCCGCCCCGAGCAGTCTCAAGACAATTTATATCTTGTTCTTCTAACAGTTGAGGAGCCTCCGATTAACCCATGGCCCTCACCTGAAAGGCTACCTGAAACGTCTTGCAACCCCGACGACGGACACTATGCCTCCACAAGCTGCGAAGCAAACTATAACCGGACAAGACACACGCCATAGCACCCGTATAAGCACATCAAGAACAAGAGATGACACAATAAAAAAAGAGAAATAATTACCTTTATCGATGACAAAAGAGAGGTAAAATTTATCTTATTGCGATAATTACAAAAAAAAGGAGAGTACAAATGGACTCGGCTAACTCCGCCTACATTCGCTACTTTGACTCTCGAACCATCCCCTAGACTTTACAGGCCAGCTACCGGTGCTCCCGGTCCGATCGCTCGGCCCTTCAGACCAACGATTCCCACCTTCGGCCCGGTCGTTTGGCCCCTTGGATTGATGGTAGCACCTCGCGCCACCGAGCAGTGTTCTAAATATCCCCGATATAGCCCCGATATTGCGTCGATATTGCGTTTACGGCACCTAGCCGCAATGATTTTGCACATCCAACCGATATAGCGATTTTCACCCAAAATCGCCGATAAATCGGCATGGACCCGATATATCGGCCGCAATTTCGGCGATTTTGGATCCGATATAGCGTTTTACCCTCAATTTTTAGGTTAGGTATTTGGGAAATTCGAGCGATGTGGCATTTGTAAAGATTCTACACTTAGATAGTGATTATGCATTTATAAGCTTAATGCAAGTTATCAAGTAAGTATATGTTAAACGTATAAGTATGATGTTTTATGTAGCTTTATATAATTTATGATATATTGTCTTATTGAGATGCAATTTAAGACAAGAAGATATGTATATTTACAGTCCGATTTTGACATCCGATTTTTGAAAATATCCCCGATATGTCCCCGATATATCCCCATTCCCGATAATTTTCCCGGCCGATATAGCCGCTGTGGCCGCCATTTAGAACACTGCCACCGAGCCAACCGCTCACGCCCTTTGCTCGTCCGTTAGAGCTTAAGATCGTGACTTGAGAGCGCAACACCTACGCCTCCATGTGCAAGTTGCCGTGGGCCGTTCAGAGTTCATTGTAGCGAGTAATCTAACGCTCCGAATCATCCCTCAGCTCTTTAATATCGGCCTCGCGACGCTCCAAATCCGTCTCTAGCAATCGAACTTGGTGCCTTAGCTCCAGCGTTTCGGTGTGTTCCCGATCGATCACCTCCCGAAGTGTGGCGACTCTGACTGATTGGAGGCGATCTTCTCCTGTAACTTCGAGATATCGTCAAGCGCCTTCTTCAGCTCCTTAAGCCGCCACAGGAGCCTCACCTCCAATCCAATTTCTCATTCCTAAACTTCTTCATCTTTTCCAGCATATCGACCGATTTCAAAAACACATCGCACCCCTCTTCGAGGTCGCTCACTATCACATTATGAAAAATTAGCTCACGGTCCAGCTGGAGGGTAAGGGAATCAAGCACAGAGAGCTCTATGTGGCGGGGAAGCCCGTGCAGCGTTCATAATAGGCTCTTCACAACTCTCCTCCAATGAGCATTCAGGAAATATAACAAAGCTCTGAGTTCATCGTCGAGATCCAGTTTCACCCTCTCGTCACCATCCTCTGGGTCAGAACCCTCAGGCCTCATCCCGGGTTCTTCAAGGCACCTCACACCTGATGGACCAACCCCTACAGAACCCAGGTAGATGCGGGGCACTCTTAGTTCCTGAGCGGTTCCATCCCGAGGACAACTTTCCCTTCACCCAAACCTGCCAAATCAGAGGCAGGATCCAACGGGGCTACTGGGTCAACACCCATGGGGGCCTTGAGGCACAACAAAAATGAGAAAATTCAGACAGTGGAGAAACTTTTTGTTTATTCCTTCAAAAAGAGAGTTACATTGGGATTATACAAAAATAAAACAAAAAACTCTCAAACGCTCACTTTGTCCTTCTTTGAGGCCTCGAAGGAAGTTGGAAGATCCGTCCCTTCAGTGGCACCGCGATCCGAGGCCTCAGCAGTCGGAGCATCATCTGTGGGGAGACCGGTCGTCGGGAGAGCAGCGTTATTAGAAAAAGCATGCAGAGAAGCCCCCGTCTTCGCGGCAGGGGACCCGCTCGCCAGAGCACCTCCCATGACTTGGCTTGCGCAGAAGGCCTCAACTTCAAGTGGATATTTCGGGGCCGCACCCTGCTTCCCGTCCTTACATTCATCGTTTTTACTTTTTGAATTTTAAGACCTTCATCTCTCGCTGGCATTGCTCTATCACTGCATGCTCACGCGCCTCCGCCGCGTTCTGGGCAATCAACGCCCGACTCAAGTCATCCTCGAGGTACTCATTCGCCTCCTAAAAGACAGCCCTCTCCGACTTCACGATAGCCTCCGCCTCCTCAGCCGCCGACACACCTTCTTCAGTTTCTGCTGAGCCTACTTCTGTGTTGTCTTCTTCAGATGCAGCTCGAAGTCCCTCTTCTGCAACTTCGAGCTCTTCTTCTCTAGCTCTCATCGAGCGACCGACAACTGAGCCTGCAGGGTCTCCCTCTCACTAGAATCGCCCCTAAGCTACTCTAACTCCTTTTCCCGACTTGATTGGATCGTTACCTCTTGGTCTAGGTCCGCCTGGAGCTGGTTAATCTGCTCAGTCGCCGCCTCCCTTGCGGCACTAAGCTCTTCCATCTTCTGACGCAGATCAGTGATCGTGCCCTCCTCCTTCAGGGCGCCCTGATGGTCGTCTAGTAGCTCGGAGGTTATCACAACATTCTAAAATGAAAAAGTCAAATGGGGTATAAAGAACTAACTCAAGACAGAGGCCTCGTGATGTATACCCTGAAGACTTCATTCTTCATGCGCTGCCTCCGTTTCTTCCAAAGGCAGGGCCTGGAGTTCCTTAAGCCCTCCTAGGAAATCCCTGTACCCGAGAGTCGCCTCGACATCTTCCCTCAGGAGATATAACCCGAATTGAGAGTTCTCAGTGGGCCATTCCGAGGACAACGTCAGAGACTCAAGTGCAGTCCCTGAAGGACCGTCACTACCAGCGACCCTCGCGTTGTTTCCTGACGGAGCTTCAATATCCTCCGACGCCCCGAGCCCAGGCAAGGACTCGGGCTCAATCCTAGCTAGAACATGGGCGCCGTTGCCTCTAGAAGTGCATCGGAGGGTATCTCAATGGTAGTGAGAGGCACTATCGGAAGTTCTGACTCTACCCATATGCCCGGGGACCTATTCGTAATCCCCTCGGGATCCTCCACGACCGATGAAGCTGCCCAAGCTCCGGAGTCCACGGGCTCAAAGCGCCTAACCCGAGCATCTCAAGCCTCGGAGGGCTGCCTGTAGCTGTGGTCGGACAAGCTGATACGTTTGCCAGCAACTCTGCCATCTCTTTCTCGTCGAGTCGAGCCTGATCCTCTGCCGCAAAAGAGAAATAAGCATAAAAAAATCAACTCTTCAAACAGAAAAGCCAAAGAAATCGAGAATTTACCTCGAGGCACTGAGGTTGTGAAGACTGAGTTAGAGCTCTGTTCTTCTTGGTAGAAACCATCTACCCCTGAACTCTTGACCTACCGAGGTCGACGGCTGGTGGGCTCTTCTCCGAAGCAGGGGACCCTGGCTCGGTGGTGGTCTTGCTGTTCCCCGAAGCAGACACCCTAGGGAGTACTGGGGCACATGAGGACGGTTGGGATCCAATAACCAACTCCAGTTGCGGTGATCTCGGTCGATGGCCATCAGTTTTCACAACTTTGCCTCAATACCAGCGGTGAGCGGGGCCCCTCCACGAGAGATTGGGCACAAATTTCAGATGATCGGGATGGCTCTGTGCTCATCCTCCAACTCGGCTTCCCATGGATCAGTAACCCGGACCACGGTATCCCGCATGCCATGGTCGCTGTCAACTATATTGATGATAATCTTCTCGATTCCGCTCTGTGGCACAAAGTAGCACACGTCTTGGGGTCCTCCTTAGCGCGTAGGAGGTGCTGAAGACCTCGCGCTGACACACCTCGGGGATTTTCAGAGCACAGAGGGCCTCGAACTCAACTACCACACGCCAAGCCACTTCCGACAACTGAGAAGAGGCGACTCTGTAAAAAAATTAGAACGCTGCGAACGAACCTCGCCATCAATAGTCTCAACCTCATCGCTAGAACCTGAGGATGTATATAAACCCCACCATTGGGCGGGGGCTGAGAGACGTCAATGCCGTGGGGGCAAAACTCGACTTTGATACCAGGGTTTAAGTAGACTTCATACCTCGCCAAATGCTTATTCACATCCTCCTGATTGCGGAGTCTGAAGGTTTTTGGATCGAAGTCCATCCCAATCCTAATACAGAAATGGTTCTTCCCTTTCTCCTTCTTTGTGGCTTTTTCCTTGCCCACATCGCCGACAGTGCTGGATTTGCTTCCCTTCGTCATTACTAAAGAAATTGGGTGGTCAAGAAAGATCTGGAGGCAAAGAAATGCAGAAGACGAGAAGGATGATGAAAGTCAGAAGTTAAAATAACCTTTAGGGATTGAGTGAGAGGCACATTAAACTCTCAAAACTTATGCAGCCCCTCGATTAGAGGTGTACGCGTGTCGCGACGGATCATATTTGAACCATCAACCTTGATACGCTGCACCAATCTCGCGTGCCTCGCCCCTCAAAAGTGACGGTTACCTGACCGTCGCGACATCGGATGGGACACGCACTTAAAGCTCTGCGGCCTGTACAAGCACGCCATTGGAAGACGAAAACTGAAGCGTCACAGGAAGCCCAAGGCCAAACTCAAAAAGTTTGCTCCCTTCTCTTACTCTCGGAGCTCCCGGGAACACATAAGTCCCGAGGGACTGTTCCCGACCATTCACCAAAGGGAGAAAGCAGAGGGGGCATCTGTAGTGGTTAGTTTCCGACCTCGTTGAGATCTTGACACATGTCATCAACTCAAAGAGATCGCGTGACACGTGGCCGACTCCAGAGCCTCTGATGAGGAGTCTATATCTAATCCGAATTTTGAGCAGTTCATGTGGTTAGAAGAAGAATCGGTTATGAGAATCTCTATGTCTGACCCAAATCTCCACTCAAACTCGATGGTTACAGTTCCTGGACCGATCAACCATATCTACAATTGGACACAGATTATCAGATAAAGATAAAAACTCGTTCAACCAATTCAAATCAAGATATTTGGCTCTAATCACATCTGAGATAAGAGGTTAAATATTTAAATAGAGCTGGACTCTGCAAGCTTATCCAACAAATACTACCTGTATAAATAGCATGCCCCTTCCAACGTGAAGGGGGGATGAATTCAACCGAGAAACCCTAGTCATGAGATAGGACGACCCACCATTGTAATTTCTCCTGAATTATAGTGAAATCCCCTCTCTCCGTGATTTTCCCTCTTTGAGTTTTTCATATAAATCTCAGTGTTTGCTCTGATTTGATTTCTCTAATTTCTTCATTAATTCCAATAGTGTGGTGCGTGGATAAATTCTTTTGGAATTACCACTGCAATAATGATTTGAACCTGCTACTTTTGTGTTTGGGTTCGGGTCATGTTGGTGAGCTTGGGTTAAAGATTGTCGGACCTAGTTTAAAGGCATTTCACAAGATTCTGTGGTTGTGTTGCCAATTCTCTGTTGCTGATTGCAAACTTTAGAAATGCAGGCTCCATTTGCATAATCTTAAGTCAAAACAACATTTTTTTGAGGTTATTTAAAATGAAACATTTGGTTCATTGAATAATAAATTTGATAAGAAAAAAGGGACACATCATAGCAATCATACTTTTTTTTTTAAAAATTTAAAATTATTTAAGCTTCACAAATCTGGGTTTTTCTTGAATACCAAGAGGTCAAAACACTTATAAATGCCTGCTTCTGTAAAATGATAAGTTTAAAAACCATAAATTCATGAAAAGAGGTTATATAATATATCAAGTACAAGGTAGTTTTTCTAGTCTTCAATCACCTGAGTTTATGTCCTGGTTGTTATTGAATCTGCACTGATATTATTTCAATGTTGCTCTGTCAAATTTGTGAGCTGATTGCTTCATTTAGCTTTGTTGCAATGCTTCTGTTGAACCAATGTTAAAATTAGTTTCTTCTCACAGGTACTCCGGTGTGGAAATTAGTATTGAAGCAGTTCGATGATTTACTTGTGAAAATATTGATCGCAGCTGCCATTATTTCATTTGTTTTGGCTTTGATTAATGGAGAAACGGGTCTAGCGGCATTTCTAGAACCTTCTGTAAGCAACAATCACGCTTGTTAATTTTTCTGAAGTGATTTTTTTTGAGAATATATGGGCCTTTGAATTGAGTGCATATTTCCCAGCACTGTTTGTTGCTGTCCAGGCTCCAAGAATATTCCTTTAATATTCTTTCTACTTTCATATTGTGTTCCGGATATTTATACTTCATTTTAGAGAAAATCTCTGAAAGAATTATTTTACCTTATACATACTAATGTTTTTTGAATATTTTCTCTTGAAGTCACTGATGTCTTTCCTTTTCAACACCCCCCCCCCCCCCCCCCCCCAAGACCAACTCCCCCCCAACCAAAAAAAAAAAAAAAAAAAAAAATCCATTCTCATCGAGAACTTTTCTGTTTTCCTTGTCTGATCAGGTCATTTTTATGATATTGGCTGCAAATGCAGCTGTAGGCGTTATAACTGAAACAAATGCTGAAAAGGCACTAGAGGTAACTGATTTAATTGCCCTTGGGTTCAAATGAAAGGGACCTTTTCTTTTATCTTATTTAGTTTTCGTCCAATTAGAGTTTTGTGATCTTGCCTTAACCTTATTTTGCATGTACTATTTTGTCTTTTCTGTTCACTTTTTATGGATTAACAATCTATAATACAAATCTTTATGTCTGACTCTTTGCAAATTTGCACTTCAAAGCTGTACCATATACAGTTGTTTAATTCATTCAGTGATTCAGAATTTTAGTTTATACTTCAGGATATGAGATTTTAGGGGGTCCTAATGTGATATTTAATTTCTTTATTATCATAGTCTGCCCAGTGATTATCTCTCAAAAAAATAGTCTGCTTAGTGATTCAAAAGCGAGAAAATGAAGGAAGGCTAATTGAGCGGACCGCTTAACTGGAAGCCTAAACGCCTAAGCGGTTGCTTGGCGACTGGCCTACTCTTGTTCCAGTCAACTTCTTTTCTCCTAAATAACATTAACTACCTGAATAAAGTATGGATATTATAAACAAACTACTCTAAGAAGGCTTTAAAAAATAAGTTACACAAGCAATAATCATATAGAAGGTACCAATTAACAGTAAGATACACCTTATGCACCGTTCTAGAAAAAGAAAAAGAAAAAGAAAAAGAAAAGAAAGACGAAAGAAATAAATAATGGAAGAAAATTGAGACATTAGAAAAAGAAAAGAAACTTTTTTTTTTAAAAAATAGTATCTATACGGGAGACGTTTAACTAGAAGTGCTGGTGAAGGTAGGTCACACTGTCACAGGCATTTCTAATGTCATTTTGATTTGCTTGCTCGTTCTGCTAAATATAAAGCCGGCAACGGTTCGGTTTTAGGGGCGATTTAAATAATGGGTTTGATGATTTAACCACTATTTTTTTTTTGGGTGGGGTGGGGGGTTGAGGAGTTTGATAATTTCATCCATAGTATAGTTAAATATGCACTACTTATAAGAAAGCATTATGGTGTATAATTGAAGAAATAATAGGGTGAGGATACCCACCCACTTAAGTGGAGGAAAGCAAAACTGCCAACACCTCCAACTGCCTAGGTGGACCGCTAAAAGCGCCAATGTAGCTGCTTTTTAAAACACAAGGCTGCTGAACTGTTTAATAAAAAAATACTTAAATCTTTTATCAAACCTCATTACGGTGCTATTATCATCATCGGGTATTCAGATAAATTCAGGATAGTCACGGTTCTGAACATGACTTTAGGATCATCGCTTCCTCTTGACATTGTGATTCTCCATATTATATAACCTAAGATTAAGTCAGGCTTTTGTCTGAGGTAATTATTTTGAAGTTACATAGACAACGTCAGAGTTATAGAAATCTTGTCATGTGCAATAGTGATTTAAGGTCATCCCAATGTTCACAGGCATTTAAACTGTGAGGGATGACTGAAATCATGCAGCTCCATTTGCAGTGAATAACATAACAGTTAGCTGTTTGATTTAGTGGAGTTGGAACTATATGCAACACTAAAGTAGTTTTTTCTTCTTGCTAATCAAGCCATAAGGCTACATTTATTTATTTCTCTCAAAAAGAACAACAAACTTATCGATACAGCCTAACTCCTTCAACTGCGCTGGAAATTCTGAGAACCACAATCCCCTCCCTGTCACCTCCATGGCTTGCTTAACCAACCAATCCGCTGGTTGATTGCATCCACGAAAGATATGAGACACTCTTCGGCACCCCAACTTTCTAAGCATCATCTTCACATCTTGCAATAGAGCTACAATATTTGTCGATTGCTGTAGCTGAGCTGTGGCCAAATCGGTTGCAGCTTCAACTGCAGCAGTTGAAGTATAAAAAAGATCAAAAAGGAATGCCACATCAGTCTATTTTAACTATTTCTATGTAACACTAACTCACTGTGCCAAACAATTATTCTCTATTTCTTGAAATTGGAGTTGCAACTACCGGTTGCAAACCAAAAAACATGGTCAGCCCTCTACTAATAGAAGCTACATGCACCTGGAGCTATGCTGCACCTCCAACTACACTAAATTGAACAACCCATATCTGAAAAAGTCAGAAAGGGTTCTAAAAGGCTTAGCACCCTGGGCGAATGAAGTGGAAAAATAGGTTTGGTTTCATGGAAGATTTGACGTAGGAAGCTCAAATGTAGACACAAGCATGGATATGATGTTATACAAAAACACGACAACACAAGAAATCTTTAGAATTAGGATACGAGGACATGACTTTATGTGCTCGCATCAAAAGCTATAGTGTTAGAACATGTTCTATTACAAGTAGAAGGGTTTTCTTTTTAATGATTTAGACCCATATCTTTGAGTCAACTAGCTAAATCAAACAAAAAAAAAACTGAAATTATAATCGAATACATCACTTGATACAAGTCTATGAGGCCATCACTTGTTTGCAAGATTTTTAGGTTCTATTAACATTAACATAGTACTCTAATGTCAAAGGATCCCTTTATATGTCTGTTTAAGCGACACATAGATCCTCAAATCTAACATACAATCTTTAGAAGCTTTTAGAAACCAACGCGGTTCCTACACACATTCTTTGATTTCTTAAAATTCAACATGGATCATAATTGACCAATAAGTGTTGAGCAAGTTTCGTGCAAGCGTTTGTGTCTAATACGTGTCAGACATGGAGATGGGACTCACCTTAAATTGCATTCTTTCATAGGATTTAGGGACGGAGCCACCTTGAGTCCAGGTTGGGCGCGTGCCCAACCTGGATTTGGGGGCATCCACAGAGTCGTGAATGTTGGCACATGAGACTGCCAAAGCTGAGGTAAGGGCGTACCGAATATGGGCTTAGATTATATCATGACTATGCTTGCCTGCCCCACAAAACTTGTTGCATAAATCTTGGGCATCCAAGTAATAACAACATTGACTATTCAAATTTCACGCCCAAGGTGACAATTAATCCCAATCCCCTGAAGTGACACGGGGGGGGGGGGGGGGGGGGGGGGCTCGCGTGTGGCGTGTCGTTCCAAGTTCCACAAAGCACCAACCACACATGCCTATTCTTCCTTGCTCGATTCTCAGCCCCTCACCCGTCAGCAGCCTCTTCCTCGAATCTCTCTCCTTCTCAAAGTATCAGTTCGATATCGGTGTTCTCTTCCATCGGCGACTCTCTCAGTCTCAGACTCTCTCCTCCTCAAAACCCTAGGCAATGAAATAGTGAATTTGTACCCCTTAGCGAAAGTTACATTGTGGATACACGCTCAAATAGTGAGTTTCTGAACTTAAGCGGAATTGGACAACTTGCTGAAAAATTGATTCAGAATAAGAAGATGGTTTGCACCCCTTAGTTTACAAGTTTTTGAAGTTAGCATTGGTTCTATCAGTTATTATAGTTATCGTCGAAAGAGCATTCTCCGCTATGAATGTTATAAAAATTGACTTTGCTGCCGATTGGGAGATGAATGGTTGAATGAAGTTTTAATTGCATACATTGCGAAAGATGTGTTTGATGGTATTAGTACCGAGGCAATCTTTCAACGATTTCAAGCAATGAATAATCATTAGAAAATTGAATGTTATCTGTATGACTTTTGGTTTAGATAAATTTTCTTTTGTATTAAACTTGTATTTCACTTTTCCTAGAAAAATGAAATATGTCAGTTATTGAAAATTATGTTTGACTTCATTGAGTGCCCAACCTGATCTGCCCCTGATAGGATTTAACTTTATAAAAGAAGAAATTGCATTCGTAAGCCATGCGTTATTGATGGATCAGGGTTGTATTTATATTTGTTTTGTGGTCAAGCATGTAGCTTGGACTGCAGAAAGTATCTCTCTGCAAACTATTAACTTGGCAGATGTTCACCTTGGCAAAGAACAAGTAATGCTTTTCTCTCTCCAAATTGATGTAACTTCTAAAAGTGCCATCTACCATGTATTTTATGAAAATTACCACTCTTTTGAGTTGATTCTAGTTTTGCAGATAACCTTATTTTGAGCAACCATCATGAGTTTTTCCCCTTATCTATTGACTGTATCAGAAAATATGCAATGTATGTGTCATCAATATAGAGGTAAAAACTTGGAGGGACATCTTTTATTTTGAACGAGCGTGATGAATGTGGCAGCAATTTTCTGCAAAATTTTCTACTTTTTTTCATTTGAATTTTTCTTTAAGTATATTTGTGATTTTCTTCATCTCCATAAATATCTAAGCACATCATCCCCATCCTCAGGGATCATCATCATTTAAACTTTTCAGGTTTCACAGCAAATGAAGTTTCTTTTTTTTTTCTTTTTTTTTTTCTTTCAGTTTTCTAAATTTCACTGGTTTTCAACAAAACTGTTCTCATGAACTTAAGTTCTAAAATTTTTAAGCTTCTTTTCTTATGAAAGTTATGCTGAGTGAAACACTAAAGTTAAAATTTGAGAGCATGGCATTGTTAACAGCAGAAAAAAATATTATGTAAGGCCATCCAGAATACTCTATGAAACTCTCACATTCTTCCTCTCTACTCAATTATTCTAAGTTTTTATTTTCGGTTAGATGCTGGTGGTTTCTGGTTGAGATTTCCTGAAACAAGATACTTGTAAGCTGATCCCTTTTCAACCTTGCTGCAAGGATACTGCTCTTTATTTTCAACTTGAGTTTATCTTTCAGAATGCTCGAATATTTTCCTACCTCTTTTAAGACTTGATACTAACACATGTTCTTTCTACACTGATTTATATGGTAATTTTCTTTTCAATACAAATTTGCATTTTAGTCTTCATATTACTTAACTTTTTTGTACGGTTGAAACATACTTTATCAGTATGCCCATATTCATTTTTCTAACTTTTTCTATGCGAGCTTTATAGGAATTGCGAGCGTATCAAGCTGATATCGCAACTGTTCTTAGAAATGGTAAGAGAAATTGGAAATAATTTGTTTTAGAATCTGTGTCAGCTTATACTGTATCATTGTCAATGCTCTATTATCATGCTACACAATGCATCCTGCTTACTTTGATTGTATTCTTTAAATATAATTTTTTACTTGTATTATGAAGCCATTAACACTTGTTTTAGCTGATAATTGCTGGGACATTTAGATTTATAATTCCAACTGAAAGGGGGGCTTTTATTCACATGGAAACAATGATATCTGCAGGTTGCTTTTCAATACTACCTGCTACAGAGCTTGTGCCTGGAGATATTGTAGAAGTAGGAGGTATGTTTACCCATAAACCTAGAAAGAGGTAATTGCACAAGACAACCCATTACATTATTTGAATTTAACTTTCTCTTGCTGGTTCTATAATAGTGGGGTGCAAAGTTCCGGCGGATATGAGAATGATTGAAATGCTTAGCAATCAATTACGGGTTGACCAGGCAATTCTCACAGGTATATTCCTCTTCCTTCACTGTAAGAGTTTGAATAATATTCTTGTCAAATGCTTGTTCATCATTTATCAGTGTTCTTATGTGGACCATGCAAAGGTGATATTGTGACTATTCACAGAATTTATGATTTTTCGGCTTCTTCTTTTGGTATATGCTATTAGGTCAACTTTCTTTCTCTCTATAAATGGGGCTATACTGATGTTGTCCTAAACTTTTTTGTGTTAATATTAGGTGAAAGCTGCTCTGTTGCTAAAGATCTTGAATCTACTTTAGCAGTAAATGCTGTTTATCAGGATAAAACAAACATCCTCTTTTCGGTAAGTTTTGAGTCCGATAGCTTCTGACCGATCTATTATTTTGTAAATTTGAGTTCATCTTTTAATTATATTCTCTAAGAATGTGTTCTTTTTGATGTTTGCACATTTTACTTGTGAAAGAATATGATGGAATTCATTTATTTGTCTATGATAGCAGTTTTCTATAGCTAGGGTATCTTTTACCATTTTAAAGATTGTAACCGTCGATGCCAACAGTATCATATGAACCAATCGTCAAGGAGTCACATACTTTGCTCATTGAGACAAAGAAACAGGCCGAACAAAGTAGGATTGCACCAACATGGATTGATCTCAGGATTTCACCAACATGGATTGATCTCTGATATTTCTAATTGATACTTGCAATATAGTACTCTGAGGCCTGAAGTATGCTTGGATACCCATTTGCAGAACATTGATTTCTCTATAGTGGGAAATACAGATAAGAAAATAAGAAGTTTGTGTAATCTAAACAAACCCATTTCAAAATTAATTAAGCGGACATAGACAGAACATATTCTCTGAAAAGTTAGTTTGTCAAGAATCCATACTCTCTTTAAGCTTATTAAGCTCTATGAGATGCTACCAACTTAGGCTAGTTAACTCCTTTAGTTTTATTCCCAATTTATTGTTTTTATTGCTGTTCTGTTCTATAGCACTGTAGTTATTATTCTAGTGATTCCTTTCAGGGTACTGTTGTGGTGGCTGGTAGGGCAAGAGCTGTTGTTGTTGGTATAGGGTCTAATACTGCAATGGGTAGCATACGGGATGCAATGCTAAGAACAGAAGATGTAAGCTGCTGATGTTTACGTGTTGCAATGTACTGTTACATTTGGGCATCACTTTGCAACTTTTTTCTCAGTTATGATTTATAGTTTAAATATCTCTTTCTCAATCTACTTGCTTCATCAAGAATACATATCCATGAACGAACCACATTTGTCCTATTGTTACACCTGTAACATCAATATTGTGATTCACAGGAAGTTACACCTTTAAAGAAGAAGCTTGATGAATTTGGTACATTTCTGGCCAAGGTACTGTTGCTATTTATTTACTATTGTTCAGTTGTCAATTCTGCACAATTTTAATATGAATTTTACCGGCTGGAGCCAAGATCCTTAGAGCTGTGTAGGATGTCTACCTATATAATACTGCAAAGAAACTTCTTTGTATGAGGGAATCATTGATAGCTTAAAAGCAACCTTTTTTTTCTTTTTCAGTTAACAGTTCTTTCTGAAGCTTATATGCTATTCGATTTAGGTCATTGCAGGGATCTGTGTCCTTGTATGGGTTGTAAATATTGGACATTTCCGGGATCCTTCTCACGGTGGATTCATAAGAGGCGCTATCCACTATTTTAAGGTATTTCTAATGGCTAATGTTACTCTCTTTTTCATGTGGACTCTCTTTGTATTTTCAACCTGGTTAGCAACATCTGTTATCCATGCTTCACATATACTCTTTGTGGGACTAGATTAACTAATATCTAATCAGTCTGGGATGTTCTTCACCTGTATTTCCCCCTTCAAGTTGCACCGATATTGATTTAAGCAGATTGAGATTTCTATCATCAAGTTGCTCTGGTATTCGAATTCTCCAATCGATCAGTGACGAATAATCAATATCTATCGGCAATCAAGTCTGATCTCAAAGATTACACTAATCCCTTTTATTCTCCAACTCCAACTAAAAGGATAAGTACTAATCACATCTCAACAAACTTATATTATCTAAAGATAAAAGATGAGGGGAAAAAAAACCAAACCCAAATTAACTTGAGATATAACAAGCACAATGGCTTGAGTCATTCAACATCTACAAAGCTTTCTAACTCGATATTCTACTACCAAATGTCCCTGTGATTGTCGGAACAAGAATGAGTTCACTGCCAGATCATTTACGGACATAGATGTGTTGAAATGAGTACCCAACAAAAAAAACATTATTTGTGGAAAAAAAGGATAGAGAGCATAGAAGGGCCTTGCAATGAGATAAAGTAGTAAAGGTGGAGGTGAGTGGGTGAAAACCATAGTTCGAGGTAGAGAGGATAGGTTTATATTGTTTAGGCTGAAGATAGTCACAAAATATAAAAGTCTAGTGGTTCGTTATATCCTTAATGATGGATTAAACATCCTTCATTATTTCATAGAACTAAAAACATTAATATACATGAGAGGCTTAATAGAAATTTAATATTGATTAAAATAATGATGTGGGACAGAGGGGGATTTAGGATTTGTGTGGGATTTTGGTGGAATTGAGAAAGAACAAGGAATTTGGAGGTTAGATATGATCACGGATCACAATCTGGATTTCGGTTTCACCACCATATTCGATTCAATCAATGAGCTTAAACCAAACAACATGAGTTTCTATAAGGGAAGCAACTCTTAATTTAAATCATTATCTTTAAAATTCACTTTATGGCTATATATAGCCTACAAAACGTGCACCATACGTGCAATCATTGATAAACACAAATCTAATTCAAATAACTCCTAAAGCTCAATCAAATCTAGTAAAATTTAAATTTAAATAAAATCTTAAATTCTGCTAAATCTGAACCATTCGATTTCCTATCATTCTCTTTGGCTTGAAAACATTCATCTCTAATGAATGTAGTGGTAGGTAGAAGGTAAGCTCAACCGGGTCGAAGCACATCACAAATTCTCAATCAGGCCAATGTGGTGGTTGGGGAATCAACACTAATGGATCATGGCTAAACCAAGGTGGAGGTGGAACTGCCTTCCGTGACAAACCGGCTGTAAGCTGACGGTATCTCGAACATGATATATGCAACATAACCATGCAATTTAGCTCAACTGAAAACTAACTCACATACCAAGACACCAATCTCCTGTGAAACTGTCTCCTTAGAAAGATCTGTAATGGGTTGTACACATCATGTAATCTCAAGGATAATGAGGTCCTTATAGTTATCAAAGATGGTACTAGCTCTATGGTAAATTCTGCTAAAAGATCTACAAGGGTCTCAATGGGAAGCTTTTCAACTTCTGTGGGGTAGTGAGGACATCTCTTCTATTGGTGACACCAACTCAGCAACAACTTCTGCCCTTGGCTCCTCAAGAACGTCAGATTCGATAAGGACTAGAGGTTTGAGTTTGCAGCCTGACGTACTACAAGTCTCTCTAGGGCCTCTCGAACCTTAGTGCAGATATCAGTGATTGATCGACGCTCGGACCCTTGCTCAACATAGGGCCCTTTGCAGTCTGCTTCAGATGCATAAAGAAGATGTGGAGCATACTGAGTGCGAAGAAAACTTTTGCAATCGAGACCAACATCGACAGAACTACTTGTTATCTTTTACCCAATGATATGGCTCATCCACTAGCTTTAGTTGGCCATAATAGCACTTCTCAGATGTTAGAGCGAAATAACTGAAGAAAAATTCAAGTTTGCTTTCCCATGCTTCGTAACCATAAAAGTCATAAGAACCCCGAAAAATCGAGACAACATCATGCATATCATTCTCCACTTGCTTTGGATCACTCATAGTACGGATATATCAGCCACAAAAGTAAAAGCCCATGATGTAAATGCAGTACATAAGTTCAGAAATTACCTAAGAATCTTAACGACTCGAACTGGGCTCAAATCAGGATGAAAATATGGCCTGAAACGCTGATCTTCTGCTGCAGGAACGTTACTAGCACCAAATACGGGCTTGTGGAGGTTAGATGTGTTGTCCAATTGTTGTGAAATTTTTTCAGTAGCTCCGGGACTCAATTACGAACCCAATGCTTTGAACAGAGATCGAAACAGATTTCGAACGGATGAGAAACAGTCTCTGGACTGCGACTGTGCTGTTGCAGGAACTGATCTGGCTCAGTTCGACTCGAGCCGATGAACAATGAGGCTCAGACAGCCGCCGCTTGAGCCGAGGAAGTTGCTCGGCTTGACTAAGCCGGCTCGGGTCGGCTCAGATCTAGCTCGGGTCGGCTCGGACCGCGTCTGGTCCGGATCGGGTTGGGTTTAGGTGGATTAAAGTAGATCCGACCTGAACTGCTAATGTGTTTCAATTAAAACCTGTGAGATCAGGTCGGGTCTAAATGAGAGCTGAACTCAGTCACCCGCTTCCTCTTCTCTTCAACCCGATTGAGTCTAGGGTTTCGAAAAACTCTCTGTAGCGGCGGTGATTGCCGATGGTGGCGGCGGTGCTCTGATGAGGAAGAAAGAAAGTCGGTGAGGAACGAAGACGATGAAGACGACGGCGACGACGACGAGAGATCAAGACGGAGGAGTTGTTGGGCTTTGAAGTCGTCGTCGAGGTCAAAGTGGAGGTCTAAAGGGCACAACGTGGTCGTCTTGATGTCGGCGGCTGTGAATGTGTTTGGTTGTCGATGGAGCTGCTCCAATAAGAAGCAAAGGCGGTCGAGAAGGTCCAACAATGAAGAGGAGGGTGGTGCTGGAGGCGGTGATGTGATGAGGGCACGATGGTGTCATGGCGGTGGAGGGGAGTTGGAGGAGATCTCGTAGGAGTTGAGGAGACGAGGAGGAGATGTGGGCAGGCGGTGGTGGCGGATCTGAGAAGAGGCGATGCGACGAGGGGTCAACGAGGCTCAGCAGCGAGTCTAGAGGCGCGTCGAGGTCGGTGATGGATTGGCGAAGTTGTAGCGAGGAGGAGGAGAGGGAGCTCGACGGAGATGATCGGAGGGGAAGATGAACAATAATGGTTACTGTTCTTTTTTTTTGGTGATATCTTCTCTTTTTTTCATCTTGTTTTTTTGAATTTTTTTTGATTTCAGGAGCTTCGGCTTTGATACCAAATTGATGTGAGACGGAGGGGATTTAGGGTTTGTGGTGAAATTTTGGTGGATTGGGAAATAATAAGGAATTTGAAGATTAGATATGATCACGGATAGCAACTCAGATTTCGACTTCACCATCATATTTGATTCAATCAATGAGATTAAACCAAAAAATACAAGTTTTCACAAAGGAACCAAATTTTAATTCAAATCATCATTATCTTTAAAATTCACTACATGGCTATATATAGACTACAAAACATGCACCATACGTGCAATTATTGATAAACTCAAATCTACTCAAATTCTAATTCAAATAACTCCTAAATCTCAATCAAATCTACTAAAATTTAAATTTAAATAAAATCTTAAATCCTGCTAAATCTGGTCTGTTTGATTCCCCATCAATTAATACGACACAAAAATGCTAAAAGAAAGTACATGTAAGACATATTATGTAGCATTGAAATATAGATGAGTTTTCTAAGAGTTTCATTTTTTCACAAAGTTCCTATAGCTTCAGCAAAGTTTCCCCAGTAACTCCCTGGGGTCTTCTCCCTTGTATGTAGCCCTGGTTAATACAGAAACATTTTCCCCGAGTTTCCCCATGCTTTACAAAAAAATTGAGGTGAAAAAGAAAAAAGTTTCCAGTGAACCATGGTCCCACTCTAAACAATTTTTTCTTTAACTTGGCTAATATGCCTTTGAGATTATTCAAGATTTCCATATGATTGTTTCACTAGAAGCATCTCTCCAGAGAAATGAAGAATTTCTATCATGTGTTACGTGGGCTATTTTGGAAGGATGGTGGCTGCAATCTGGTTTGACTGTAGGTTCAGAATGGCAGGGTTTTTGTAAGTAGGTTGAAATCAAAAAGAGGCTGAGATTGAACATTCTTGCTGTTTCTGAGTTGATTAGAAGATATGAAGATTCATCCAAAGACTTGAGCCTATTTATTGCGTCGCGAGTGGTGTACTGGTTTCGTCATCCAAAGATTTGAATTGGTGCTTGTCCCGTTCTCTGTCCCTTGGATGTATTTGGAATGTTATTGTTCAGTGATGATTCAATTGTGGCAATCTCATGAGACGGATAACTAACCCTTCTTGTTTTTTGATCTGAGTAATATGGAGTTGGTCATCATTATCCTCTGGTAAATTGGGATCTTGTTCTTAATCAAAGCCCAAATCCCTGCTTACAGCTATTCTAAACAGGTTGATGCAAACGCAAGGCTGGATTTGCTTGCTGGAGCAACTAAATCTATGCCTTCCGACGAGAGTGTTTTCGGAGACCATTTTTACCCTTTCTCCTGCCCCTCTATGTTCAAGATCTGCACTTTAAAGGTGGTTATGGAATTGTGAAGAAGGCTGTTTTTGCCAACTGACATGGACGATATTGCTATGGTGTTTGCCATGAATAATCCATTGCTATGTAGAATAACTTCCCTTGCTGTCTATCGCATTTTTTTATAATTTATGATGATGTCTCAATCCTATGGTGGTTATATGGGGACAACTAAAGAAAACTTATACAGATTAAAACAATAAAAGTCTGGAGGTTTACTTAAACTGAATCTCCCTCTTCTTTTTGACTTGGTGCTCCTCTTGGGTAGGTTTAATGTTAATGAGCCCAAGAGATTGGAAGATTGGATGCAATAGAAAGAGATAAAGATGTATACATAATAACTCTTAAATTTTAAACAAATGGCCTGGGAGTAAAAGATACACAATTATGCTAGTAATTCCCTTGACTAGGTGTATTGTTCGTATTGTCACCGGCTCACCAGTACCATCTATGTTTTATAATTTATATGCCTTGCAGGTTTCTCCTTTTCTCGGTCTTTTTTTTTTTATTGTCTCTTCATCGGTTTTGATTACTTATTCAAAGTTACTATGTTGGTTTTCTCTTAAGCTCCTCAGACTAATGTACATACTCCATAGATTGCAGTGGCCCTTGCAGTTGCAGCAATACCTGAAGGACTTCCTGCTGTTGTGACAACGTGAGTATTCTTTACTGTGCTATTTGATTGTAACGCTAACCTGATTTTACTTCTGTAATGCCGATCTAATTACTGAACTATGTTTCATTCGATAAACTGAGCATACTTATATTTTTTAATATTGTAATATATAGATGTACTTATTGATCTAATTACTTTTGAGCAAGGAAGCACCGACACAGGTACGGGGACGGGGGTACGGCAATTTTCTAAAATGTAGGGTAAGGGGACGCAACTATATTGTATATAAGCCATAAAAGTGACATTTAACAATATAACTTTCAAACACATAATTTAGATAAATTCACATTAAATAACATATTCTAGTAAGTTTGAGCATACACAAAATTACAAGTATAGCCCCTTCCAAAGAAACATATGACCCCACAAAATACAAGTATAACCCTTTCAAACAAAAGTATACCCCACAAGATACAATATACCCATTTGTAAACAAAAGTATGCCTTACAAAATACGAGTATACCCCACCCAAAATACAAGTATGTCCTATTGCCCCACAAAACACAAGTATACCCCCCCTAAATACAAGTATACCCCACCCAAAAGTGAAAAATCTATCACAAGTTTTCTAATTGGAGCCAACTTCTATAGGCCTGGCTTCAACATTAACTTCATTATGATCATCTCATAACACTAGTCCTAATTCGGACTCATCAAGAGAGATTTGCAACCTTTAATATGCCCACTCCAATAAAAGATTCAAATTCATCTCCACCTGGATCTCACATCCTTGACTCTCCATGAGAAAATTTCCCAGATCTCCTTGAAAGATGAAGAAGGTTTGTATATACACCAAGTTTTTCGCTCGTTGTGGAGTCAATGTGTTCCTCTTTATAGAGTGAATATGCTTGTAGGTGTTCCGATTCCTCTCACTACATGAAGAAGAGTATAGACGACCACGTAACTTCATAGCCAGCTCTTACAAGATCGGTGTAGAACTCCCATGGATAACCCATCACACCTTAGAATCCTTGACTCCTCTATCATTCAAGGAAATATTCCACAAACTCATCTAATGTGGCAGAAAACTTAGCAAACTCTGTATTGACTGCTCGACGCTCTTCAGAATTTGGAAAGTACCTCTTCAAGTATTTGGCCCTTTCATTAGTGATATCGTTATCCTTGTGCAGAGCAATCTGATTTGGTGCTTCATTAAGCCAATATGCACTATAATATCTGGAGCATATAAAATGGGTATTTCATAATTAATGCTAAAATCTACAAAACACAGTACTCAAATGTAAAAACACAAGAGAATAGTTTAGGAATTACTTTGAGTTTACTGAGTGAGCCAAACAATGTAACGGGATGTTGCTTTTCTTCCAGCGATCCACCAAAATAAAATGCAACACATTGTAAAATGAAGATTCTTTATCATCCCTTTCGCCTTCTTTCCTATAGATGACGGTCTTCACTTTCTTAATCATGCAATCTCACATATCATATGCCAAATGAAGATTGGGCTTTTCGGTGTCGGCAGAGCGAAGCATATTGTAAATAGGCTCAGTGAAGGAAATGATGTACTCTACTTTGTCCCATCAAATATCATCTAGAATCTTTTGTCTCATAAACCGAGCCTTTCCCACATCATCTTCCTTATATATATTCCATCCCTCACTAATCATGAAATAAAAAATGCCACACTTTATCTCCTTGAACCTCCGTAACATAGTAATAGCTGAAACAAACCTTGTTTTGGCTATGACAAGCATCTTCAATGGCATATGATGATCGAACATAGATAATCTCATCGAATGATTCATAATGAAGTTCCTCACCATCACCACATCTTCGATAATTTCGGTAATCTAACTACATTCTTCATACACCACTTCATTCGCCTCAGTATTTTTCACTGCACAAATATTCTTGAGAGCAAAATGAAGTGTGTGTACCACACAAGAAGTCCAAAAAGTGTGCGGATACCTTATCTCCACTTCTCCACCTATGGCCGTGCAAAATGGTGTATTGTTCGTAATAACTTGCACAACATTTCGGGATCCAACTTTTTTAATAACTCTTAGTAGAATATCTCAAATATACTCCGTATTTTAGTTTTTCCTTCCGTATTCACCGCATTCAAGAACATCGGGCCACCTTCATTCACTACCATAAAATTAATGAGAGGCTTTTTTGTGAATCGGACCAACCATCACTCACAATAGAGACACCCTTCTCTTTTCATGTGCTCCTTATCGGCTTCAACAAGTTTTCAATGTGCACTTGCAAGAGAGTGGTGGGTAAAAGATTATAATCGGGGGGTAAGATAGCCTCCAATTGCATGGTTTGCGTATATGTGTAAGATTGGATGAAGTATGGATTTCTTGCCAAATTGAATGATAAGCCGGCCGTGTAAAATATTCTTGCGATCAACGCATACAAGTATATCGGGCTCCATGTATTAAAAGCTTTTTCTATAGTGTTCCTTCCTTCACCTCTTTTTCTTTGCAACTTCGGTGGTGCTTATAGTGGTCCATGTAGGCAAGGAAAGATTCTTGGCTTTCTTCGACTTTAACTTTAACTCTGCTTGCTCAACCACTCTCTTCATCTCAAGTACATGTTCTTGCTTCACTCGTTTGCAAGGTTTGATGCCAAGACATGATATTCTCAAAAGGTGTCCCTTCACTCTTGAATAGGAGCTTTTGTAATTCTCATTACAATACTTGCATCTCCATTCTCAATTTCCTTACCTTCTCCTGGAGCTTTTCCATGTTTTATGACATACTTCCATAGCGAAGTATTGTCATCAAAGGAACTTCCAGAATCCTTTCACTTTCCTAAAATTCCTACACAAGTTATAAACCAACAAGGATAAACAAGTAAACATCTAGTTTAGTCTTTAAACATCAATATAGTTTATACCAAGAAACAAGTAAACATCTATTTTAGCCTTCCAGTAAGTTCTATAACTAACTTAAACTTTGCTCACTTTTCTGGTAGGTTGATTAGTTGAAGGTTGAAGAATAAGTGGAGACTTTTAAAAGAGGAGGCCGGATGGCGGATGTGATTCACTCTAAGTCCTAAATTGAGAATGAATTGGCTCAAAGTGGGATAACATACCAGGTTTCAGACCAATTAAACCAAAACACTAATTGGGTTTATGAGTCAATTCAGCAGTAAACAGGTTGCAGCAAATAATGACAACAAAGTAGGTTGCAGACCAATTCTACAGTAAACAACAAGTAGGTTGTCGTGATCAGTGAATCAAAGCAGGTTAAAAGATCAGTTAAACAACAAAGCAGTAAACAATGAAGCAGGTTATAAAAATCAGTTAATCAAAGCAGTAAACAACAAAGCAAAGCAGGTTACAAAAATCAGTAAACAGTAAACAACAAAGCAGGTGCAAAAATCAAAAATCAAAAATCAAAATCAAAATAAGTGAAGAAAAATGGTGACTAATAATTGAAGAAAAACAAGGACAAAAATAAAAAATCAAACTGAAAATGAGTGAAGAAAAATAGTGACTAATAATTGAAGAAAAGCTATGCCAAAAATAAAAAATCAATATCAAAATGAGTGAAGGAAAAAAGTGACTAATAAATGAAGGAAAACAATGAGAAAAAATCAAAATAAAAATGAGTGAAGAAAAAAGTGACTAATAATTGAAGAAAAACAATAACAAAAATAAAAAACTAAAAATAAAAAATCAAAATCAAAATCACAAACAACTAAAAATAAATAGGTGTTGTCATCGAAAAACTATACAAAAAAACTTATAGGTGCTAGCCATAGCTGTCATGGTCGCTGGAGGCTGTTGTTCGTTGCTGTCGTGGTTGCTGGAGACTGGATTGTTGTAATTGAGCTTCGTCTCTGTTGAGCTTTGTCCATGTCGTCAGAGGTTCATCAACGTGGCCGGAGGCTCGCGAAGCTTCGGCAGATTGAAGGCGAAGACCTGGGGTGAAGACGGAAGGTGCAGGGTGAAGACGAAGTGATTTGGGGATAGAACTGATCGAATAGGGTTTAGATTGGGTGTAATTTAGGTTAGCGGATTATTGGGTCATGAAACAAACATTTAAACCCGATTCCGAACCTGATAACACACCCAATATTAAAAAATAGCGAATTGAGGCCAATTTTGGCCTCTTTTCGGGTCCGACATGGCTGGGCATGTCCGACACCGCATCCAAGCCGTGTCGGGCCCGAATCCGTACCCGACACGCATACGAGACCAATTTAACAGTTCCCGTGCTTCGGAGCTTTTCAGTATATACAAACTGCCAATCTAGCTTCAACACTTAATCTTACACATCTGACTTTCGACGACAATGGCTTCACATATGTCATGGATGTATAGTGACTAATATTCAGTAGAGAGATCATGCAATGTTTTGTTTCCATGATACAGTCCTATTTGATGGGAGGAGAATGAAATTGGAACTAAACTAGACGTTTTGAGAAAATCCTTCAGGTAGGGGGATTAAAATTAAGAGAACAGAAACACAGTATGTGGAATGTAATTTCTGATGCACTGAAAAGTGAAATTTAGGGCTCAATTAAATTAGTCACTGAGCTATCACAAATTTATCCATCATTCTGTTGGATAGAAACAAATTATGATAGTAAGCAAATGGGATTTATGCTGGGATTAGAAATTTTAGAAAATTTTATGATTGATTCTTCTATAGAGATGTAGACTATCCATTTTGAAAATGAATTCTTGAATTGATAAGACAGTTTCCTTCAAATTCCAAACCATGTCATTCATATTTTTCTTGTAATTAAGTTGTAGCTTTATGTTTAAAAAAAGTTTATGACTATTTTATATATTCATTTTTTTATAGTTTATATAACCTTGTGTATGCATTGCGTTATTGCATTAATGTGGAAGACCTAAACTATCTCTTTCTCTTATTTAAATTGTGATGTATATTGATTTGTTGAATATAATTTCTAAGTTGCATTAATGTGGAAGAGCTAAACACCTAATGTTCTTGTTATGGTCTTTGACCTGAAAGCTTTTCCTACTTTACAAATAGTTGTGGCTTCTTAAATACCTTTTGTTCAAATAGGTGTTTAGCTCTGGGCACCAAAAGAATGGCACGTCTGAATGCAATTGTTAGGTCGTTGCCTTCAGTGGAGACCTTAGGTTGTACAACGGTAATTTGCAGTGACAAAACAGGCACTCTCACAACGAACATGATGTCTGTGTCAAAGGTGAATAGCTTCAATTCTTCATCTATTGCTATTGCCAACCTTCATTCGTTGTCTATATTTGTCTTAACATTGTGTGTTCGCTTTCTGATTCATTGTAAATCATAGTATTGCTTAACATGAAGATGGTACTAGATATGTCTTCAGTCATTATCATATCTGATAGCATTCTACTCCTTTTGGTTGTTGTAGGTTCTTTTATTATGTAAGGATTGATCCTGGGGCTGGGGGAAAGCAAGAGATTGCTTTTCTGAGATTTCAGCAACCAGTAACCTAAGAGTTTCAAGACAATTTAGGGTTGATGGCAGAAATTAAGGGTAGTGATGCACTGCATGCAGAAGACGAGTAGACAAATGGTTAGAAGCGAGGTTGAAAAACTGGCTGATACCTGCCGGTACTTATCAACCCTATCGTCTTGGATATGGATGTGTCTCTGGTGTATTAGGCATTTAGATGTGTTTTTTTTCTAAAAGGAAAAAGAAAACAAAAAGGAAGGAGGTTAAGCGTTTAGATGTGTTTTTTCTATAAGGAAAAAGGAAAACAAAAAGGAAGGAGGTTTGGACGATGTTGGGTATTAAGTTCTGAACCCAAACCCAAAGTACTTAGCCTTACTTTCCGTTATCGAACCAGCAATAATGACTTGAAGAAAAATGAAATGGAATCTGAAGCGGCATGACAAGGGCGAATCTGATGAAGGCGAATCAAATCTGAACACGGCAAATTGAGTCTGAACTAGGCAGCGAGGAATCGGCGAGAAGTGGTTTTCTATATATCGTAAATATTATTTAACGGAAACTTCTAGTTAATTTATAATGCCTTAAAAATCTTGAACGAACTAAGACCTAGATTATTAACTTTATTTATTTTTCTGCTTTAAGATTTTTGAAACAACCTTAGATATATTCTTATTTTCTTTGTTTCATTTAGATATACAATTTAGAGTTTTTGCAATAAAGTCAACATGAAAACTGTATAAAATGTCTGTGACCAATTTTAAATTAGGAACAAATTTAAAATAGCATAATAACATTAATATGAAATATACCAAACAAAGAGAAAATCATGACCAACTTAAAATTAATAGGTCATGAGTATGAACTGGTGAATAAGTGAAGAAAAAGGTACCAGAAGATTACAATGGTCAGCGGTGTCAAATGATGGGAAAAAAAAACAAAACTGATAATTCTTTAAATATTTAAATATGAAAAATGCATAAAAATGTATATGGCCAATTGAAGTTAGGCATGAATCAAAGATGGCATAAAAACCTTAAATATGGAATTTAACCAAAAAAATCAAAAATCATGACCTAATTATAATTAATAGGTCATAACTATGAAAGTTGACAAAAATTATGATTACCACCTTGACTTAAAATTTTCATAAGATTTTTAGTTAGTGATATACATTAACAGGCAATATCATTAATCCAACTTAGTTAACCATAACTTTCAAAAGTAAAAATACCAAAAGTATGCTATATCATTGGTGGGAAATATCATTGATATCAATGTCTGACCATCCTTGTAATTTATGCCCATTTCGTTTCTTTAGTTACACGTGGTTATAGAACTGGCAATTCAAGTAGTGTATCATTTTGTATATTATTGAACTGTCTATTATGACTAATACTTGACCAAAATTTTCCTTAAAATTTATAAATTATAAGAAGGTCAAATTTTAATTTCAATATCTTTTATAAATTTATTTTTAAAACTACCAATACAGAGACATTCAAAATCTACGAAGCTGCTGAAATCGTGGCCTTAGAACGGGTCAGATATCAATAATATTGAATGGATCTTAAACTTCGGTTTTTGTTGTAATTTCTAAACATCTACCCTTTTTTGTTTCCTATATTTCATCTTCATATGTTTGACAAAGAGGAAGATTTTTCTTGTTCCTGAATGGGTCCTTTCAATTCTTTTAGGTTCATATTCTACTTTGGGGGAAGATCTACCCGAATTCTATTTACACATATAGGAAAATGATCTCAGTACCATTTTTTTTCTACGACTTTTTTCAATTCGTTTGATGCCTCTCCCAAACTATTCGATGTATTCACCATGCTGGTTGGCATGGCACTTTGAGATCACTCCTATAATAAAATGCTTAGAATCGTCTCTGCTACAAGTGGTAATTGTACATATATTACTATTACCAATTTGGTATTTTTCTGAACGGAGCCTGTATGCTTGGTTATATTAGTCCAAGCCAACCATAAATTCTTCTAATTGATAATATTGATTCTCTATATAAATTGATCTAATTTCACTCCACGCTCCGAATGATTGATTCTTCAATGAATACAATATTTCTTGGGCGAAGCATAGGATATCTCAATCAGGGGAGAAAACGGCTGCTTAGTTATATTTCATCCTCAAATAAATTTTTTCTGCAAGCTTAACCTCCTCTAATATGGCAGTTTGTCTTCATGCCTACCAGAGTTTATTGGCTCGGTGTTTATAACTTTTGGATGGCATCTATATTATCATGGATGATCGACCGTACAAAATTGTTTTGGGGTGGTGGTTTTTAACACACTACAAGCAATTTGCATGTAAAGGAGATTTCAGGAACTGACATGAGTTTTATATTGAATTTAGTAAAGAGTACATAATAAGTGTGTGCATTGTCAATGTTTTAACAAAATACCAGAAGACTATTTTCATTATACACGCTCCAATGAAGGGAAAGGTGCTTTAGATGAACTCCTACAATGGAAAGAAGGGTTTCTTTAGATGATGTGGATCTATTAGTTTTTCATCTTTCTTGTAGCATATCTGCTTCAACGTATTAATATGGAGGGAAGAGTACTATGATAATACAACTACTTCTTAAACCACACAACAAATCTCCTTTTTGCTCGCTCATGGTGGCATAGATTGATACCAACGTCAACAAAGGAATAAATCAAAACTAGTTGTATCTGTCTATATTTGAAATTAAAGTGATGAATATGATTGGAAGTCATACAGGCACTTTGTTTCTGCTATAAATCTACTATGTACTCGGTAAGAGGCATCATTAGACCTGATTGATTTTCCCCATGTTTATATGCTCAATACATTAATTGTGCGATCGATGGAAGATATATAGAATATGGAATTGATTACATAGGGTGACCGTTTCTGGAATGGAGCACTGTACATGCGCCATCTAAGAAGTCAAACAAATGTCAAAAATGCGTTCATGAAGTGTCGAAGAGTCCAAATTAAAATATAATATCGGGCTGTAACGACATGCCAAACCCATTTGTTTTTAACTACCGTGGGCTTTATTTCCTCCTGATTCCTTACTGAGGAATTATTACTTGCATGTATAATTATTTTATTCTTTCCCTTCTCTTTTCTTTTTGAGGTTTATTTGTTGCTTTTTTTTTATGAGAATGAAAAATTGTGCTGTGTTTATGGTTTTATTTATAACCAATTAAATCTAATTCACGCCCATTCCCCTTTCTTCTTTTTAATCTCTTTCAGATCTGTGTTGTTCGATCTGTGCATCGTGGTCCTATCACAAGTGAGTACACTGTCAGTGGAACAACATTTGCCCCAGAAGGTTTGATTTTTGATACTGCAGGCATGCAGGTGAGTATCAAATTTTCTATCTTTTGGTAATTCAATAAATTATGAAATGCATATTGTTTATCACATTTATCTTTGGATTTTTTAAATCAGTTGATCCTAGATTGGAATCCTGGACTGAGTTTAAAATAAATAAAAAAAACATTTACAGGAAACTTGTATTGACATGCTGCTTCCGTATGATGGGGCAAAGGCAAAAGCTTTTTGCTGGCTGTTTGGTTACTTGATTTGAGTTCTCTAAGCATTTGGTTACTTGATTTGAGTTCTCTAAGCCCAAAACCATCCTTCATTTAGCCTCTTAGTTATTCCATTGGCATTTACAGATCTTAAATGGTTGGGTTAGTTGGAGGGCTGCAAGTTTGGGGTATGAAAGTCATAAAATATACCAGGATCCAAATTGCAATATGAAAAATTACATGTTGGATCAGGCCATCCAGGCTCAGTATGAGCCTGAGTGCAATTCAAATCTAACAAACTGGCTGTCACAGGTCTGCTATAACTCAGGGCATAGAAGTTCATTAAAATTTTGACTATGCCAACAAACATTTTGAACTCAGATCCAGCATCAGCTGTTCTTGTTTCTTAACCAACTGCACCTATTTTTTACCTCGTTAAATACCCATAATACTTTTAACTACTAATAAAGAATGACCGCCCAAAACTTGCACCCCTTTGAAGACTTTTCTGGTATGAGTTATTTGATGCCAAACTTTACCATTGTCCTGAAATCAAGTGTATCTTGTTTAAGATCATTCAGATGCAAATGGCTCGTGCTGCCCTATCATGTTTAGGCCAATTACATGAAAAACTATGGACTTCCCTAAGAAAGTGTAATCACTAGCCAGTGAATGAATTCATAAAGCTCCTTGCTTGTCAAGCCTTTTACTGGTCACATAATAAAATTGTCCCTTATCTTGCGTGCACTTGCACTTAAACATCTGATACCAATTGCATCTCTAATATAGTTAACTTCCTTTTGATAAATAGCCTCAGATCATTGTGATAACCTTTTCCCCTGCAAGCATGTCTTGCAATATTAGTCTTATTGTTTGAATAATTGGATTTGCACATGGAATAACAAATCTCATCTTCTGAATAATTTGATTTGCAACTCAGATGCACATCTTAGTGTTTTAAGTTGAATAATCATTAAATATTTATTCTTTTGTCTATAATTTTCCATAATATTGAAGAAGATATTTGAGATTTTTATTAATCTTGTTCTTATATGTGTTTCTATTATTAACACATTCAATATAGTTGCTGCTAGTTGAATTTTTCTTAAAGATGTCATTGTTCTAATAACTTCATATTTTAAATCAGTTGCATGCTGCTGGTTATTTTGGTTACTTGCAAATAACATATGCCAATGTGACATCTCCTTGTTCGAAGTAGAAATTGTTTGTGAGGGGGCTGAGGCCTTAATACTAATTTATAGCTTTTCCAACAATTTGCAATAATCATAACTATTACAAATATGTTGTCATGGAGCATGACCATAAATCAAGAAAGGTACATCAAACTGTCATTCAAATTTCTTGTACCAACTGCTGATATGATGACAATCTTATAAATTCTGAACATGAATCTTTTGCACGGGCAACTTAGGCAATAGATGGTCTTCTTAAAGGTCCACGTGACAGAGAGATGTCTACCTTACTGATCTTGTATATTAAGCTCCTGATTTGCAAAGCAAAACCTTGTATTTTTCTAAACTGCGAAAGATTCTTGAGCAAAAGTGGAAGGAAATATCATTTTGTGTTGGGAAATGAATTTGGAAGTATAGAGTTTCCAAACTCTTCTTTCATATGAATATATTTTGGTTCCTTCAGTAACTCTCTTTCAAGACACATGTTACTTGAGAAACCTTAAAAAAATGAAGAATTTTCTCCTCTTTTTTTTTTTTAAAATGATTCATAGTTATGCTAACAGTTGATGTGAAACTCATTGTTATAGCAAATCAGGTTCATCTGCTTTATCTATTTTGGTGATTAGCTAAAGGCAAGAGATTAGCAATTACCTCAACACTAGCAAGGACATCAGTTTTGCAGGGAACTAACACATTCTCTCTTTTATGCAGTTAGAATTTCCTGCCCAGTTTCCATGTCTTCTTCACATAGCAATGTGTTCAGCTCTTTGCAACGAATCCACACTGCAATATAATCCAGATAAGAGAAATTATGAAAAAATTGGCGAGTCAACTGAAGTTGCATTGCGCGTGCTAGTAGAAAAGGTCAGTTATTATATGGACTTATCATCTGAGAAAGTATGTTCTAAATATTTCATTCAAGAGAGGGTTGCTTACATATTGCAGAGAGCTCTATTTATATTAATCTTTGTCAGGTCGGCCTTCCTGGTTTTGATTCTATGCCTTCAGCTCTGAGTATGCTGAGTAAACATGAGCGTGCATCATACTGCAACCATTATTGGGAACATCAATTCAAAAAGGTTAGCTTTTTACTTTTTCCAAGCTCTAGAATTTGTCAGGATGGCAAATTACTGTATCTATAAGATGGTGTATCAGCTCATATCAATTTATGCTTATCTTGCTTTGTTATTATCCCATGAGATGATTATGCAGAACTAAATAAGAGAACAGGAGAAGAGAGGAAAAGAATTAGGGTTTGTAAAAATTGAGGAAATATAAGGGGATAAAGATTAATTTGGGCCTCGGCACCAAGGAGATCTCTCTCCCACTCTGCACATCACCATGCAAGAGATTCAATTTGAAAAGTACATCAGCATGCTAATCTGGGTTTCATTAATTCAAATCATCATAGTCTAAATAAACAACTACAAGTCTTAGCCTTTTATAGGCCCAGACAAAGATAACTTTCCATCATGACTGATGTGGGACTAAAAACACAACTAAATAAAACAAAACAACTAAAAGAAGATTAGCAGAGCAATCCCTATCAATGATTCAGTCAGATTTTCTTGCTTGTTTGTAAAATGAAAACACAAAATTCTATTGGTTGCACTCATGTTATTTTGGATGGGATTTCACCTTTTTCCCCCGGCTAGATTAACGAAGTGTGTGAATTTTGTATTTTGTGCAAAAATTGATACTCACAACATTGCTATATGATCTTTATTCTTCATGAAGTAGATTGTACATGTGAAATTGATATTCTTTTAAAGGATTTAGTTGTAACCTTTGTGATGAAAAGTAGGTGGTGAATATTTCCGGAGGCTCATATTGGCATTGATTGCATACAGACTACATATTGTATTTCTTTTTATTACAAGTTTTACAGATTTCATAGTTGGTCATGTCCTTTATGGACAGGGAACTTGAATTGGGTTTGGTCTGCATCCAGCCTGAACCCAAATGTTGCTTGTCGTATTTAGGTTTATGGAGTTTGATACCTGATACGATGGATGCACTAAATTATGCTATTAGAACTCACAAGCTTTCCCCATCAAACAAATAGGTAATTCATGGGTCCAGCCGAGGACAACAAATGGGTAATGTCTGAGTCCAATTCGGTGATCCTATCTAGAATTAAATCGGGCAAAGGTCATGGCAAGCTGGGACTTGTGTCAACCCACGTGCAATCCTATCTAAATGTAACTTTGAACTTTAATGTGTATACATTCCCCTCATTTTCTGAAAGAACCTTAGGTGATTCAAGGCATGCCCTTCCTTTCGTTTCTGTTCCAGAAACAAGCTTAAGACTATCTTACTGTTGTTAGCATATCCATTGTAAGGGCGGTCTACCTAGATTTCAAATGTTTTTATCCTTTTATTTTCCAAGCCTCTCTTTCATTAGCCCATTCTCTTGCAACCTTTTACTCTGAATTTTGAATACCTAGCTCTCTAAATACTTTATCTTTGGCATATGATGAAGATTGCTTCTGTATCTTATTTTATGATCTGATTCTTAACCTTTAGTGTACTGAATAAAATTGTATTCTTCAGCCTAACAAAGTATTCGTACAAGCCTTACTTCCTAATGTATATAATGTAACCTATCGAATTGTTATTAATTATGTTATCTTTTTTCATTTAGTCATATTGAGTTTTCTTTCTTTATTTCTTTCCTCTAATGTTGAACTATTAACCAGAGGTCCAGAACAACGTAATCAATCATTACTGAGAAGACGATTTACATTTTAGGAAGAAACTAGAATTATCAGGCTATTCTTTTCTATGGTGGGTACATTTTATTTATTTATTTTCCTTTTGTGTGTGTGTGTTTGTGTGTTTTTGTTTGTTTTGTTTTTTTTTTTGGGGGGGGGGGGGGGGTTTTTTTGTTGGGGGGGGGGGGGGGTTTGGGGACTGGAAAAGTTAGGGAGCATCTGCCGTGGTTCTTGGTTTGCAATCATAGTGTAAAGATGTTATGTGTGTGCACACAGGCGTGTAGGGTTTGCCATCAACTTTATAGTCATCCATCAGATAGTCGCTCTCTTTTTGTTAAATCAACTGTTCATTTTGCAATCACAAGATGATTGGGTTAAAAATATTTGAACACATAATTTTTTTATCCAATGCATTTCATGATTTCCAATGAGTGGAGGAAGAGTACCTTAGTACCTCTCTATAAGAACAAGGGTGATATTCAGAGTTGTTCAAACTATTGTAGAATAAAACTCACGTGTCACACCATGAAGCTTTGGAAAGGGTGATTGAACACAGATTAAGGCAGAATGTTATAATATCAGAGAACCAGTTTGGGTTCATGCCGGGGCGATCAACGACAGAGGCTATTCATTTGCTTCGTCAACTTATAGAGCGATTTCGAGAGAGGAAGAGAAATTTGCATATGGTCTTTATTGATTTAGAAAAAACTTATGATAAGGTGTCAAGAGAGGTATTATGGTGGACATTGATGAAAAAGGGAGTCCCTATCAAATATATTGACATAATTAAGGATATGTACGATGGAGTAGTGGCAAATGTTAGAACTTGTGGAGGCATAACAAGTGATTTTTCTATCACAATTGGATTGCATCAAGGATCTGCATTGAGTCCATTCTTCTTTGCCATAGTGATAGATGAGCTTACTAGAGCTATTCAGGATGAGATACCATGGTGTATGCTATTTGCTGATGATATTGTCCTAGTCGATGAGACGAGAGCTGGAGTAAATGCCAAATTGGAGTTATGGAGGCAAACTCTAGAATCTCGAGGTTTTAGATTAAGTAGGGCCAAAACAGAGTATATGGAGTGTAAATTTAGTAAACAGGGAATATGAGATTATAGTATTGTGAGACTAGATGGACAAGAAATACCGATGAGCAGTCATTTTAAGTACTTGGGTTCTATTATCCAAAAGGATGGGGAGATCGATAGTGATGTCAATTATAGAATCCAAGCCGGCTGGTTGAAATGGAGAAACGCAACAGGAGTTTTATGTGATCGTAACATTCCGTTATGGCTGAAGGGAAAGTTTTATCGGACTGCTATTAGGCCAGCTTTGTTATATGATACATCATGCCCAAAAGATGAGTGTAGCAGAGATGCGTATGTTTCGTTGGATGTGTGGTAACACGCGGAGAGATAATGTGAGAAATGAGGATATTCGTACTAAGATAGGTGTAGCCTCTATAGAAGAGAAGATGAGACAAAATCGCCTACGATGGTTTGGTCATATGCGACGTAGACCTACGATGCGCCAGTCCTGCGAGTAGAGCATATCAATTTAGGGCAAGTTAAAAGAGCGCAGGGGAGACCGAAGAAAACATGGATGGAGGTAATACGACAAGATATAAAGGCTAAAAGTCTTAGTGAAGGCATATTGCTAGATAGGAATGAGTGGAGAAAGCGGATCCATGTGCCTGATCCAGCGTAATTCTCTTTTGGTTCATGTAGCCTACTCCAAATACTTGGGACAAATGGCTTAGTTGTTGTTGTTGTTGCATTTCATGATTTAGAAACCAAGCTGGATGATGTTGTGGATCACCCATAGAGGTGACCTCACTTTTGATTTGATAGGTGGAAACAAACTTTTCTAGGAATCTATAAAGTGCTATGTATCTATGCATGCATTTATGCGTGTTCCGACTTATGAAACTACTTATGGACAACCTAGTGGGTGATCCATACCGTTCATTTTGATCTAAACATGATGGAATATATGTGAAGAAGAAGAGTAATGAACCTTTGACGCAGAGCACAAAGAACATGTTCTGCAGATACAACATGAGAGGAGTGTTCACGGGTAACTACTCAAATTGTTAAAGCTTAGTCTTTATAGATTTTGTTATATCCATGTCCGTTTATGTGATTTGTATTATAAAATACTTGCTACAAAATTTTATTAATTGCAGAATTATACATCTCTGTCTCTCATATCCACTTAATTTCTTAGATATCCGTTTTGGAGTTTTCTCGTGACCGCAAAATGATGAGCGTGCTTTGTAGTCGAAAGCAGCAGGAGATTATGTTCTCCAAAGGTGCACCTGAGTCCATCATCTCTAGATGCACACATATTTTGTGCAATGATGACGCTTCCTCTGTTCCATTAACAACAGACATCCGTAATGAGTTGGAGGCTCGATTCCAAAGGTTAGATTGTGTTCTTTTTCACTTAGATATTGTTTTTACATCATTATCTACAAGCTTTCATTTGCTCAACTTAGCACATTAGTTTTAGATGTGCTTAGCTTGTCTTTGCTCATGTGGCTATCTCAAAGTGCCGTCAACATTATCATCATTGTCACCTTTTCCCATCAAAATGGTGGCAGGTAAGAAGCACAATGTCAAAGATCTGTCAAAATTTTATGACCATCTGTCAACCTTACATCAAACCTCTTGTGCTGGACCCTTACACAATGAAAGAATGGATACAGGAAGAGCTTGCCATAAATCCTAGAAGGCGGATAGGAAACCACCGAGTTGTAGGGCTGCTGATTGGGCTGGAAGAGTCGAGCTTCAAGTTTTTCATGTGTGTTCAATTATTTAAACAAGCCTAGAATTTTATTCTAGCTTGGTTCATTCAGGTTATCGAATGAGCCCAACTGAGCTTTGAGCAAGCCTGGATTGAGCCTCGAGCTTTCGATCCAATTTACAATCCTAAGCAAATATTAGTGAAATACGTTCCAAGAATGTATGAGGAGATAAAATAATCATTAAATCTTTTAAAAATTGAGCAGCAAAAGTTTTTCAGACAAGTACCAAAATTGAATAGTATGATATGTGTACATCTCTGCTTTTTTGAAGCATCCATGCAACATAGATAAAAACTATATGTTTTCGACTTGTGTGTCATCCAGGACTTAGTATAAGGCAATAAGCCAGCAGAAGTATACCTCACAGAACCTAAATTAAATGAAAAATTATTTCCAGTTAATTGTTCCTCTTATTGGGTTAATTGTTTTTATGTGATTGATCTTCATGAAATTGCTAACTTGACTTCCAACATTTTTAGTTCAATTTCCTCCCTAATTTTGTAGGCAACTGTATGGTTTCAAGTACAGAATTGTGACAAAAATTGATAATGCATTTAATATCTTTATCAGTTGGTCTTGTTACATAGTTTGTTCCCCAACAGCCTCACACACACACACACACACACACACACACACACACACACACACACACACACAGGTAGAGTTACAATACACATAGGTGTAACTAAGTTAAGTTATACACACCTCTTTCCACCACACAAAAAATATTCTTTAAACATTTTGTGGGGACTGCTCACATTAATTTTTGTTTGTATCTCACCAAGCAAGATTTTCTGTGGTTAAAAATGGTGTGTAACTTAACTTAGTTACACCTATGTGTATTGTAACTCTGCCCATATATATATATATATATATATATATATATATATATATATATATATATATATATATATATATATATATATATATATATATTCCTCGTTTCATTCCTAAGATGTTTCCATTGTGTGTCAAGTTCTCCAGATACTTCTGACAATTTCATTTGTCTAGTTGAAGCTCATAACATCATGTTCACTGTAATTAAAAGTTGAAGCTCATTTCCTGTTATCCATTGACCAATCAAGTCATAAGTGGTTTTGTTGTCTTCACAATGCATCTTAAGCATTTTTACTAACCATGGTGCTGCGCTGATGTTATGGAAATTACTGATATATTGCTTGAAACTTCTTAGTTTGACCAAACTGAAGATAAATCACTTTTACGTTATATCACTATGATCTTCTTATTATACAGTTGATTTTTTTTCAGTTTTGCAGGAAAAGACACTCTAAGATGTTTAGCATTAGCTCTAAAACGGATGCCAACAGGTCAACAGACACTTTCTTACGAGGATGAGGCTAACCTTACATTCATAGGGCTGGTATGCGACTTTGACTCTGCTTAATTTCTCTGTTGTAGAAGATCATGCACTGGTTACAAGGTTCCAAGACTGTTGATATTTCTGTCACATCTACGTTAAGTTAATGGCATGGTTTAAAATCTCGGTGTATCGGTATTGACACCGGCTAATGATTTTTAGTATCAATATCTTTAATATTGGTCGTCAATAAATATCAGCCTCGATGCCGGCTGATATTATAAGGTCAATATCGTATCAGGTACCTCAAAACCCGATACGATATTGCCAATATGTATCGGAATCGGCTGATATTTGAAACCATGGTTAATTTCAACATACTAAAATCCTTATGCAGTATGAGGGGATGCTCACTTGACAACTTTCTTACGATTACTACTGAGAATTCATGCATGTGTAGTGATCTCATGAAATATAGCAGGTGAGGACAATTCCACTATAAGGAATTCTAAAAATTGGTCTGTTGAAATCAGGAACTTCAATAAAAATGTTTAATGGATGTATTAGGGGGTGATAAAAATAGTCTAGACTGAAGACAAGGGGTTAGGGAAGAATAGCTAAAGGCTATGAACTTATTAATAGATTTGAAAAAATACTTGGGAATATTTCTCTTTGTCAATCACAGGATTTCTTCCTAAAAACAGTGAAAAACTATTCATAATATTGACAAGTATAATTATTATTATAAATCTTAGAAACAAGTATCGAATACATATATTGATGCGATTAAAGACATTTATGATGCAGTAGTAAATAAGGTGAGAAAGACATAAAGGTTCTCTATCACCATAGGCTTACACTGAGAATTGATATTAAGCCCTTATTGCTTTGCATTAGTTATGAATGAATTTACTAAGCTTGTTAAGGATAAAGTCCCTTGGTGCATGCTGTTTGCTAATGATATAGTATTAGTTGATGGTAGTGGGGAAAGAACAAGTAGCAAAGTAGGAAGGTGGAGAAAGGCTTTGTAACCTGAATGATTTAGATTATGGAAACTGAACACATAGAATGTAACTTTAGCAAAGTGCTGAGAAGGATAATCATGTAGTACAAATTGACCATCAACAAATAACTAAGAGTCAATCATTCATTAATGTCATGAGCTAGGGGAAGATGTGGTTCATTTAATTCAAGCAGGGTGGTTAAAGTATGGATTGCCTATATGATTGTAAAATACCTATGAAATTGACTGAAAATTTGTATTTGACGGATGTAAGATCGACAATGCTCAATTGACACTTTTCTTGTCCAACAAATCAGATATTTTTGAATATCACCATCTTGGTTGGTGATAATTTTATCATCTAAGAATTTATCAACTTGACATGTTGTATATGGTAAAATATCTGATAGTGGTGAAAGGAAGGGGCTTTCGAAATAGGTTTATGGAAAGACTCATCAACAAGTGGGATAAGATCAAGACCCATATAATCCACTAACTATTCAACATTGAAAGTAAAACTGATGCCAACATTTATAAAAAAATTTATAACAAACATTATCGTTCAATTTCATCAAGATTTGAATTGGATTAGTACTACAAGCATGCAATTGTTTAACAATATCACCAATATTAAAAGTTTTTAATCCGTTTCTATCATCAGCTTGCATCTCATGGTTGGCGTTGTTTTGTGCAACTTTATCACTCATTTTCTCGTGTAATTTATGCACATGTGATGCAAATGATAATACAGACTCAATTGATGCAAAAGATGATGCAAACTCATTTGACCTATCGTGATTAGCTATGGGGAGAAGGTCTATAGAGAATTTCGATTTAGGGCGGTTTGGTTATAGGGAAGTGGGGAAGTAGGAAAACTTATTTCTCACTTCCCTTATTTGTTTTGAATTGAAAATGGCAATATCTCTTTTCTTTTTCTCTTTTTACATTTACACCTCCCTTTTATACTATTATTTTTTCATTTTCAGGGGGCTACAGTTAATTTTGTGGTCATGTAAATTTCACTTGTAATAAGTTGTTGCTTAAAACAGTTTTTGATGTCATGTAAATTCTACGTGCAGTCCAATTACAGTCCTAAAATATTACTTCAGAATCAATTTTTAATTTAATATTATTTTATGGTCAACTTTGTGGCCAACTTTTTCACTTCCACTTCAACATTACTAGCAAAATACTAGAAAGTACAGTACACTTTTTCACTTACTTTCACATTACAACCAAACACCGAAAACGGGAATTATACAAATTCTAATTTCTCACTACACTTTCACATTTCCCATCCTCATTTCTCACTTTTTCCCTACTTTCATCAAACCAAACAGGCCCTTAGTACTTTACATATGTTGCAAGAAAAAATGGGATGGTGTTGACACTAGAGGAAGGGTTTGGTGACCAAAACATGTAACGACTGTAGGGATCAGTAGTAGATGAGACGAAGAAGGGGAGTTGGCAGTAGAGCCGGGGAAGGAAAAGGGCGGGTGATAGTAAACTCCTTAATCATAGGAGTGATCTTCGAAGAAATAGTGCTAGGTGCTTCAATGGGAACTCCGTCATTGATGACAATCTTAAATTAGCTTGGACAGTTGACAACAATATACCCATAACCTTGATATTTGTAACACTTAATTGTGCAACTAACTTTGGGGAACTCGGAGTTCTTTTTGTTGTCCCGTTCAAGACTCTTGCCTTGATGTCATTCCTATGTGAGGGGTTTGGGTACTAGACCTATTGGGTTGGTTATCAGTATTATCACGACAGTTGTTTCGCAGTGAGATTGAATTTTCTCCAACAGTGGTGGACTCTCTGTCAGTTTGTAATTTGTCCAGTTTTTCGTCACGTTTGTCAATTCTCTCTTCTAGTTTCTTAAGGGTATCTAGCTTGGTATTCATGTAAGCGATCAGTATAGCAAGTTGCTGGAAACATGGTTCACAGTCGCGGTCTCGGCCGCCGACTAGGCGGGCACTGAGACGGATCAGTCTCGGCGACTCGGATCAGTATCAGGCGATACGCGCAAAACGCTACATAGAAAGCTCAAATAATTCTGAAAAATTACGACAAATCTTAAAAAAATGTAGAAATCCACATTAACGTATCACATGTCCAAAATATATCACGTAGCACGCTAAACATAAAGCGAAAGTATAAATACACGCGTCGTCGGTAGAAGCATATCAAAATACATGCATAATATAGTAAATTGCACAAGCTACATTCATAAATAATTGTTAATGTAGTTATTTCCACATTGAATTGCAATGAGATACAAAATTATCATCATAATGCCGAGTGGACCGAATCAACTCCGATTCTCGGCCGAGTCGGTCTCATCTGAGTTGAGTCAACCGACTCGTGACTCGGACTCGTCTTGGAGCGGGCCGAGACGGATACGACTTGGCCGACTCGTTTCGGACTCGGCCGAGTCTTTGAACCGTGACTGGAAATTCATTGGGGGTGGTGGGGGAATTTGCTAGACTCTCCTTTGTCACCCGCGACCGCTACCTTAACCTTTACCGATGAAATCCCTTTCGAACCCACCACCTGACCTTGCTGCGGTCTTGATCTCAACTGCCAAGATGACGTTGCCTTTCTCTCCTTTCTCTGGCCAACACTTCACACGATCGCCTCTCCTCACCTTAAGCCGGAAGCAACCACTGATCTTGTCGCTTACCGTCAACCCCCGCCTGCAATAGAGCTGAATTGCAGATCAAGCTTGCAAATCCAATTCGGATCCGCAAGCCTCTAAAGCCTACCTGCTTGCGCCTGCAACTTGATTCAGTGCGCAGACCCAAATCTACTTCATATATATATGCTCTGACCCACTTCAACTGAACGACCCGACCCGCTTCAGCTTCAAAAGCAGACAAATTAGTTTTCGGGCCGTTTCTCAGTTGTTTGAAAGCCGATTCGAGCCATTTTCAAGGCGTTAGATTCGTGGGAGACAACCCTCTAAGGAACAACAGTTATAGTGACATAATAAATAGCAAGCTACTGAATCAGACTACTATGAAAATAAAGCGTTTGAGGAAGACATACATAGGTCTAAGAAACAACAATTGTTGAACTAGCTTTTCATAGAGTTCAAAGTCATACGGGAAGAAGCACGTTAGATCAGTGAATATTTGAAGAGGAAGTTAGGTCTGAGGCCAGTTATGCTCAACTACAAGTCAAAGCCAGTTATGTCTGAGCACAAGTCAAAACCAGCTATACGTGAGTACAAGTCAAAGCTAGTTTTACCCGAGTAAAAGTCAAAGCCGTTATGCCTGAGCAAAAGTTAGATTCGGAGCCAGTTATGTCGGAGCTAAAATCGAATCCAAAGCTAGCTATGCCTGAGCTAAAGTTAGATCTAGAGTCATATTCAGACTGAGACCCTGAGCCAGGGTTAGAGGTACATCTAGAGGAAGAACTAGAGTCAATGTGAGAATCTACTCTAGAACTTAAGCTCAGTTCAAACGTCAATCCAGAAACTGGGTCCAAGTTCGTATCTGAAACATCGTTTAATCCAGTACCCTTATATAAGTCCGACTCGAATCTGAAACAGTGCTTAATTTAGTGTCACTGATTGAGTTTGAACTCGAGCCTGAAGCAACGCTTAATCCAGTGTCACCATCATCAGAGTTGGTCACTTTGTCGTCCAATGAGTCATCATCGAATTAGTCTTTCATGTTGATATTATCAAATCAGTATGGTCCTTTACAAGTGTTTTTGATTAGGACGTCTCCATAAAATGGAGATTTGCTACAGTTCATAGCTATCAAAGCCATGCCTATCATTTAGTGCAACCATTACGTTCGAGATGTTTCATGATGTTGCATTTTAAAACTCGTGGATGAGTTTTCTCCAACTAGGAGAGAATTGATGAGGACATTGAAGATCCAAGAAGCTATTGAAAGATTTATTCGCGTAGGAGAAGAAAATTTTGAATTGTATTTAATTTGGAATAGTAATAGTATTTTCTTTTATTAGTTTTTCTTTTTATTATTTCTTTTAGTAGTTCTTTTATGATTAAGAGATTTCTTTAGGAGTTTTTTATGATTAGGAGAACACGAGTAGTGCGTGTGACCTTTGTCTATAAATATCCTTGTGTAATTGTATTTGAGATCAATGAATGAGTTATTAAAATTTGAGACCTCAATTAGTTTTCTTGAAATCTTTGTATACGAAGCATAAAATGGGAGAAGCAATTCTCTTGGGTATGAAGCATTAATTCTAAATCTTCATGTGCGATGCATGAAGTGGTGAGCAAATCATCTAGACGTGAGGCTTAAATCTTATCTTTTCGCCAATTCCTAAATCTCTAGATTAGTTTATCCCCATTCCCACCACAAACCCTAGCTTTTCGTTTCCATCTTGCATCAAATTTGATATCAGAGCTTTCTCCACAAAAATTCAAAATAGAGTTAGATTTAAGTTTCTTTCTCTTCCATATATTCTTTAGTTTTCTTTGAAAAAAAACAGCTGATCTAACTTTGCTTTTCAAAGAGTAATACTCAGACCTGACCCGACTTCATTTATCTAGGTTTTGCCTTGCATGAATCTTTTACTGGTTAAACTTTGACAATTTTCCTTACAAAGATTGCTGCATATTTTGCATTGACTCGTCACGTCAAGTTCTATAAATTTTCGTTGTAGAGGCTTTCCAATAATGTCCTTAATCTTATTTGTCTTATTTTGAGGAAATTGATCTTGACTTGTGGTTTCTGTTAAGGTTGGAATGCTTGATCCACCTAGGGAGGAAGTAAGAAGTGCAATGATTTCATGTATGCATGCTGGTATACGTGTTATAGTTGTTACTGGGGATAACAAAGTAAGTGGAAAATGATTATCTTCCGTGTGCCACATTTTCATCCTCAGGCCTCAAGGTTCACATGCTTTTTTTATGTTAGTCTACAGCAGAGTCTCTCTGTCGGCAAATTGGTGCTTTTAAGCACTTGGATGACTTCACTGGATACTCATATACAGCAGCTGAGTTTGAAGAACTTCCACCCCTGCAGCGAACATTAGCATTGCAAAGAATGGTACTCTTTACAAGGTATAATACTCATTACTAGATACAATCAGATTTGTCTTTTAATCCTTAACAAATTTATGGTGCTCTTTACTCAGTTATCTGAGTATTACTTTTTGAAAGCAATGTATGTGTTTCCCCCCATTACTTCCTATTTTACTCGTTTAGGAAAGCTGATCTAACTGGCTTATATTTAGGGTTGAACCTTCTCACAAGAAAATGCTGGTTGAAGCACTGCAAAACCAAAGTGAAGTGGTAGGTTTTATACTTGCATATGTTGCTTGTCTGATAGATCCTCTTTCAATATTTCAGCAATTTTTAGATACCATGCATTGGCAAATAACTAAACTACAAGTTATTTTCCTGGCAATGTTTATGATATAAAGTATTTCAGTTATATTCTATGTATTTTTCCGAATGCCATTATATGCCAATTCAGAATTAATCTTAGTAATACTTCATGGTGCTCAACTTTTTCTTGGTAGTTCTGATATGTTGTTTTTAATGACCTTTCACGAGGATCTATTGGTGGGGCATTCAATATTTTCTATTACTCAAGGGAAATACAACATGCTCAAAGTGATTGATTTGAAATGAAATTATTGATTAGGTTGCAATGACCGGTGATGGGGTCAATGATGCCCCTGCATTGAAGAAGGCAGACATTGGAATTGCTATGGGTTCAGGGACAGCTGTAGCGAAGGTGACTCTTTTTTTCTTTTTTCTTCTTAGCCTGTGTATTCTTAATAGCTTATCCTTCCTAGAAATTACTGTTCACTCTTCATATGATAGCAATCCCCAGTTACTCAGTAATTGTGTGTGTGTGGGCGCGCGCATGTGTGTTTGAGCGTGTTCAATGGAAAGAAAATTGGAAAGCTCCAGAGATTTGTGTGTTCAATGTGTGTCTGTGTGTTTGATCCATAGATTTGGCAATATATCATAGGCATTCCCTGCTCCCTTTTAATTTGGAAAGGAAGTCTTGTGAAAAGTAATGCTGATCTCGTGCATGAATTCAATGGAGCGACTATGATATATTGCCAAATCTATTTAAACAAATTTTGATAATGGGGAGAAGCTGTTGGTTGTAGTTCACGGTTTCACAGATGATAGAACCTATCATCACCTTAATCATCTCTTTTGAGCATGTGCATTTTTAAGCCTTCCAACATGTCTCTTTCCTTTATAAAGCTTGCTTCCAAGGATACCTCATAATTGTCAGGTTTCTTTAAAGTTGAAGTAATTAACGAGGTTTTCATATTTGGAGAAATTTTTGGAGTTGGGTTGTAAATTTTAGATTTATATTGGTATGGGTTCTTTTTATCTTCCATTTAGAAGGTCTGAACTTACACCGTCATTTGGTTATACTATTGTACTTTTTGGACGGGCATGCAGCCATGTGGACTAATGATATTCTAAAATGATGTCCTCTACTTCACAAGTTCCTTGCTTCTTTCCCAATTGATTGCAAAATTCATTTGAATATATATATATATATATATATCATAATGATGACTTATTTAATTTTCATACTTGTTCTTAAAAGGCAACTATTGAATTAAATTTCTCAAACCAGAAACCTTCAAGTTCCTAAGAAATACAACAACGAATATGTCACCATGGTTTGTAGTTAGAAAAATGTTTTAAATAATTGTAATTAGCTGGGATAATTATTATTTTTATTCTGTGTTTACATTGATTTTTCTCTCAAGGTCCGATCATTTTAAATATATAATCAAATTGTTTTGGTTGTTCATGTTTGCTCTGGATGCCTGGTAAAAGTTTACGTTCATGTTCCTATCTGTACTTTGAGTAGGACTAGTTTTGAGTATCTTTGTTAAAATTTTCAGAGTGCTTCTGATATGGTGTTGGCTGATGACAATTTTGCTTCAATTGTTGCGGTAAGCTTTTTTTCAAGAACTTCCAAGTGTTTCTTTTTTGTAAGTTGTAAGCATTAGAATGCTGTTTCCTTTTACAATATTTATCTTTATTGTGTTTCTGACAGGCTGTTGCAGAAGGAAGAGCCATATACAACAATACAAGACAGTTCATCAGATATATGATCTCTTCAAATATTGGAGAAGTAGTTTGTATTTTTGTGGCAGCGGTGCTTGGAATGCCGGACACTCTAGTTCCTGTAAGCTCTTCATTAAAGGACACTCACATTTCTTCAACTTTCCTCTTTTTACCTCCGAAAGTTAGTAGTTATTTCTCAAAATACCCAATGCAATCAATACTCATTGCAATGCTTCTAAAGCATATAACATAATTAATTTTGTTCTGACATTTATCTTTTCCGTTTGCAGGTGCAGTTACTTTGGGTGAATTTGGTTACAGATGGCTTACCTGCAACAGCCATAGGTTTCAACAAACAAGACACAAATGTGATGATGGCTAAGCCTCGTAAGGTATGATTAATCAAATCGAAACTACCCTTACTGTATCATAACAAAATTCCTTGAAATAAACTCTTTTGAGGTAAATATATGCTGATGCAATTTGCAAGAGTTTGATGATTTCTTACTTGTCACTCCAGCAGCCCTAAAAAGGTAAATGGGAGATCTATATCATTAAAAACGATCTAAATCATTTAAAGTACTAAAAAAACAAAAATTAAATGTTTTGTGATTTTTTACTTGTCACTCAAGCAGGCCTAAAAAGGATGGTTTTCAATAGCAAGTTGCATAGAATATGGTCTAGAGTATTTTAAAGCCACTAAAATTAGATGAAGAAGGATCCCAGACTATATAGATCAAGATCAACAATTTGGATTTGTAATTCTAAATTTCCATAGTCTGAACCATAGCATTATACACAATTCTATCTTAAGCCAAGTTATTTTTAGATTATTAATCCATGTTAAAAAGATCTTCAAGTAATGTAGTGTTTTACATGATTATATAGATCAAGATAACGGTTTGGATTCCTAAATTAGATGCTCAAAGTCCGAACCATAGCATTGTCCATGATTCTATTTTAAGCCACTTATTTGGTAGACTATTCCATGGGTAAAAAAATCTTTTGTTCATCTAACTTTTAAATTTTTAGGCTACTTATCATAGATCACATCTAAACTGGTGGATTTAAAATTTTATTTCTCTAACACTGCAATACATACTTTTCGTTTGATACAGTTTGTGTTTAAATTCTATTAGTAGGATTTTAATCAGACTCTATATGTACATATAACATTTGTAACTAAATGTTTTAAGGGGTCTCTTCGTTTATTGCAGGCTAATGAAGCTGTAGTCACTGGATGGCTATTTTTACGTTATTTGGTAATTGGAGGTATGTCTCAACACTATCCACACATTATCCTGACTGGCTTTTCTGTTATTTTGCTAGAGAGTTGTTTCTCAACCAACTTGGTGTCAAAAAATCCATGCAATCATTCTGAACTGTTGGCTGCAGTGTATTAAAAATAATATTTATTACCACTACTTTTTGTGAAGTTTTCACTCTTTTAACCATATGTCATATTAGTTGGTTCAATATATGTTGCATATGAGATAACTTGAGTGGAGAAATTTGATCATCTAAAACCATGGTTCTGAGGTTAGCAGAAGATTCTGGATCTAAAAGTAGTCACTATCATAAATTAGCTCACTATTTCAAACTACATTGAATGTATCCTGTCTTCGGTGATAGTTGAAGTTAAACCTTGTTATTAATCTCTACTAATATTCTTAATATATTTAATTCATTATCAATTTATCATCTAACTAAGTGTTTATAGCCCTTCTCTTCTTTTACCTAACATGTAGTCAACATCGATTGTGTTTTCTGTTAATTTATAATCATCATGTTCCAAGTGATCTCATTGCTGATATTATGACAACATCTGTTGTACATTTGAAGATGCTTCAGTTATATAAATTTGACGTCGACAAAAAGTGAAAATATTATATGATATTGAATGTACCCTCACAAGCTTAATAGTTAATATATAACAGCTGATGTATAATTAATTTTATAGTGACACCTTCAGTCACTAAATGTTCAAATTCTTTTTCTTGTTCTCCAGCTTATGTTGGTCTTGCTACAATTGCTGGATTTGTGTGGTGGTTTGTTTATGCTGATACCGGCCCCAAACTGCCATACAAAGAGCTGGTAAGTTTATTTATTTGCTTGTTTGTTTGTTCAGTTTGTTGTATTCCTTTTTTTAATGTTTATCTATATGTTTAATATAACATTCAAAGTAGAACAACTAACTTTATCTTTGCACTGTTATTCTTAAGCAAACTATATTAAGCTTCATGACCACTCCTGATGCATCAGGTGTATACATTATGTACTTGTCGCACATTGCCAAAATATCATTAGGCATCTTAAGACTGAATCACCTAGATTAATTAACCACATCAAATAGAATAAACAATCTGGGTAGAATTTGAAAAATATTGGTGAACCTCCGACTTTTCTCCGAGAGAACTGAATTCCCTCGACCATTCTCTGATTGCTGTGTTCACTGAAGTTTGACTCTTGCATGATCAGTTATTTTACATAAGTGCATCTTTTGAGGTACTTTTTTCCTGTAGTTTATGGAATAAAGTATGGTAAAGTCATGTATTAATTTATCTCAACTTCGCTAAAAGGTTCTGCCTTTTGAGAAATGAAAGAAAGAAAATGACTTTTCTGATTGTTCTCATTATAGCATCTAGGCAATTAACTGTTTTGACTGTTCTTCCAATACGATAATAAAGAGGGTTTTACTTTATCATTTTGCCTTATTCTGCTTTTTTTCATTTTATTAATTGGTTATTTGTTTCTTAAATCAAAGTCTTCTTATGTTATTCTTTGGCACTGACTTGTTTTGATGATGTTGAATTTGTGTGTGTTTGGCATTGCTTTTGCTTATAGACTTATCCGAAAGTGCTTCCTGAAAAAGGTCTTTTACATAATTAAGATGTTTGGTAATTTTAAACTTGGAAGTGCTTATCAAGAATGATTGATATTTGTAACAGAATTTTTCTGGAGCAGTTTGGATAAGAATGGATGTGTGGGAGAGCAAGTCTAGATAAAGTTCGCAGTAACTCTTAAAAAGAAACAGAGAGAAGAAACTGGAAATTTCAATTAGAAACAGATTGCGTGAGAGATAATGGAGAGGAAAAATGGGGCAGTGCACCTGGGTGGGCTCTTAGCCTTCTACGGTCGAGAGAAGCTAGAAATTTTGGCTTAGCTAGAAACCCTGGCTTCTCCAAGTCGGAGCTTTTTGACCTGTGCTTTTCTAAACAATGTTTTTTACTACCAAACATTCAATATTGCAAGAGAAACACATATTTTGCTTTAAAAGCTCTGAAAGCACTTATCATGGGCAACGACAAACCCACCATTCCTTCTCACATGCACGTCCATGACATTTTTGGAGCTTAAACCTGATTTTCTTTTGACTGTCTCAGTATATAATGTTTATTCTCTCTATTGCTGATCTCAGGTTAACTTTGATACTTGTTCAACAAGAGATACAACATATCTGTGCAGTATATTTGCTGATCGGCATCCATCAACTGTTTCAATGACTGTGCTCGTAGTCGTTGAGATGTTCAATGCCTTAAATAACCTAAGTGAAAATCAATCACTTATGTAAGTTAATTGGTTTTGCAATTTCAATTTCATTTTCTTGATATTTTCTTGTCTAGACCTGCTCAGGCATCAACTGATATATATATTTTTTTTCATTTTTTTCAAATGAAAATGCTGGTTTGAGCTGTACATAAGATACCTTGACCTTTCCTATGAGATTTTCCTTGCATATCATGCAGGGTGCATACCCAGCTACCTTCTCTCCTAGTAACTTGCCCTCGCAGAAGATGATTTGACAACACAACTGTTTTCTTGTCACATTATGGACTTGTTGTGTATCTTCAGCATGACCTTGCATTCACCAAAATTCTTCAAACAAGCACCAGATTTGTTGCCATAATGCTTTGTAACCATGAGTAAATAATGTTTGCCATGAAAATTAAAAATCCATACCATTTATGCTTATCTATATGTGAAAAACAAAGCTAGACTTGGATGCTTCTGACCAGTAATTTATCCAACATCGTCTGCTTCTCCCATCTGTTCATTTGGAAGATTTTGTTGAATAGCAAGTCTCCTTGAGAACATTTAATGACAATTTTGGTAATGTAATTCTTATTTTCATGGAATGATTATAAAAATGTTTTTTTTTTTGTAACGTGATTATCCCTTGATTAACAATATGCATCGCTTGACCTTGTTGCTATTATCTACCCCCTCCTTGGTGGTATCATCACCAATAAGTTTCAATTCAATGTCCAAAAACGTTTTTATTCCTCAGTTAAGAAAATAATTACATGGAAAAGTGACCAGCTATGTTATGCTTTCCAGAGTTATTCCTCCCTGGAGTAATCTATGGCTTGTGGGATCAATTGTACTGACTATGCTCCTCCATATGCTAATTTTGTATATCGAACCTCTGTCCATGCTTTTCTCTGTGAGTCCTCCCTGTCAACTTTGTTTTTTGTCTCCCATACTCGAATTATTGATAAATGAAATTCTGCCATATAAAGATACATACAACTGTCTGTGAACTGACTAATCCATTCTCTTGCAGGTAACTCCACTAACTTGGGCTGAGTGGAGAATTGTCCTATATCTATCAATTCCTGTTAGTATTTATCTCTTATCCAACTTTGTTAATATTATTATGACTTTTTTAGAGGTTAGCAGTAGATTATAATGTTTTTGGTCAGTTGGCTGGTCATAAATTAGTTTTTTGCTTAGCGAATGAACTTTGGGATGTCTGAAACTATTTGGTTGATAAGCTGATGGAAGTCCTTGTATTTGTATGTGCATATATGTATATAACTACATATATTGGAATATGTCTTTAAGGTGTCACTGCAGTGAGTTATGTGTGTAGCATTCTTTCTCCTACATAAAACTTCGCCTACATGGTTCCTGTGCAGCTTGGGTGATCCAGTGGACTTGGAACGTGCCCTTTGCCCTCCATCTCCTTGCCAATCCATCTCCTGAATATTCTTTATCAATACCAAGTTAAATACATATTTTTCATCATTCATGCTCACCCACAACACCTTTGCCGATCCCTCTAGCCTGCACCTAGCCTGTTGTTCCTACTTTACAAGGTACATTATGGCCACCATAATGGATGATCCAGTTTGTGATCATGCTAAAAACATATATGAATTAAAAATAGTTCTGTTTTTTCATATTGCCATGGTTCCTTCATGTTTTGCTGTGTCGATGCAGTTGATATATGGTCACATGAGCCATTGTATTGTACATTCATTTTGAAGCAGCTGAAGGATGACAAATTGTTAATATTTAAGGAATGGTTTATACCTCTTTTCCCCCAAATTTTTGGCTAACGTGAGTAACTTTGCCTGTTGGTGCACCCGCTAATCCCTCTGGGCATGTGGTTCCCTCCAACAGGGAATCAATTTTAATAATCCCCTTGGAGTGTCCCCATTGGGAATGGTGGTAACCAAGACAAATACTTGCTGTAACGATGCCTTGCCACCTCAGCCTATCAACATTTTGGCAGCAACTGTGTATCCTCTGAAACAATTATCCCCAACTTTTTTGGAGTTTTACTATAATGATTGTTTTATTTTTGGTGGGTGGGGGAGGGGGGGCGGGGGTGGGTGGGTGGGGAGCTTCTGAAATTCCATCAGAAAGGCGAGCATTTAAAGCTGTATTGTTCTGTTGTTTAAAACATTAGGGGCAGTCATATCTTTGGTTTCTTTCTGACTCCTTTACAATGAATCTCAAAATTATATGCTTATCAGGTATCAATCCGGTGACTTATCTAAATGTACTCTGTGAGAAGGACAATCTTTGTCATTCCATCACAATCTTTAATGTACGTGTCACTTTGACATTATAATTTAGGGTATTTCTCATATGTACCCCTTAAATCTATCTCATTATCAAATTTGCCCCTCAAATCTTCATAATATCTTTATTACCCTTCTAAATCTTTCATATTTTCAAAATTACCCTTATCATCAGTTAAAAGGAATAAAAATGGAATATTCTGTTAATTTTTTATAAATATTTTTTAATACCCTTATATCCTAATTAAATTATATTTAAACTAATTAAACCTCATTTAATGACGAATTAACTAACTATAGTAATTACCTGTGAAATAACTGTGCCTGATGAGCTCCATTGCTCCCCCATCTACCTCCCCGCTTCCCGACCCATGAGGCATGCCCATGGGTTGCATGGGTTTGCACATGCACATGGATACAGACTCCGATGGCCCCACCGGCGAAGATGGTTGCGATCTTGAGGCCTTAGGCCGAGGACTCGGAGGAGAGATGGAAAAGACACGGGAGAGAGATGAGGGTAAATTTGAGTAATATTTTAAAATTTTGAAGGGTTTACTTTCATTTTTAAACTGTTAAAAAATTAATATAAAGGGTTAATTTGATATTTTTAAGATTTAGAGGGGTAATAGATATTATGAAGATTTGGGGGGTAAATCTGATAATGCGATAGATTTGGGGGGCACACATGAGATAGACCCTATAATTTAAGGTTCTTGTTTACAGGCAAACATCAGAGACGTGTGATATGAAAAATAATGTCTTATAAATCTCTCTGTTGAATATGTAATTCATTAAACAATTCGCTTATGTTAAATGCTATCTCAGAATCTCTCTTCTTTGAATGCATACTGTGTGAAAGAAATATAATTATAATATTGTATATAGAATTTGTCACTCATAAGAGTTTTGCATCTCTTGTAATAATTTCCATTGTCCTTGTTCTCCATGCTTCTGTTTAATTTTACTGGTGAATTATGTACTTTTGCAGGTTATAATAATTGACGAGATATTTAAATTCTTCTCAAGAAATTCTAGAGGTGATCTTCTTATTACTTATCCTCTTATCAACTTTTTCGCATCATTGTGTGGTGTTTTGTTTTATTTTTATTTTTCATATACTGTAGTTATTTTGACCATAGGATGCTCTAAAGCTCGTTTTTGGACTGTTATAGGAAAAATTTGTACTTGGTGTCCTGCTGTTATTTTCAAATATAAGTTGTGGTTGATATCCACATTTCACATATTTGTGCAAATTCTCTACAAATTAGATATTGTGCTTGTCATACATGATGTCCATTGAGAGCATGTTACAAATAAAAAGTTGTGGTTCGCATACATATGTACCTTTGAGAGTATGTTACATTAACTTTATGGGATGTAGTCGTTGATGCCGCCACCCATAAAGAGTAAGGTTGATTAATTTGTTACCAGCATACTCACAATACTTCCGTTGTGTTTCCTCCTATTAGCTCCATATACCAGAAATTGAATGTATTCTTTTTCTATTCAAAATTTAGTTTCACCTGAAAACACTGTCTCTTGGTTTCGTGCAGGTAAAAGGTTCAATTTTAGATTCAGACGACATGACTTGCTTCCCAAAAGAGAAGCTCGAGACAAATAAATTTTAATGCCGCATCCAGGCAAAATTTGACCTCATGCTGCGTGCAGAGGCAAGATGGATATGATCTTTCATGCAGAGAGAGTAGAGTTTTACTAGTCTGATGAAAAAGCTGCAGTGAATTATCTGGTTAAATCTTTTTGTTCTGTAAGCAAGCTATATACAGTTAATTTAGAGAGCAGCATGTGTATTCCATAGCCTGGGTAGCTGTTTTAAACAGTATCCAGTTTTTGTTCGCAATACAATTTTTTATGTACACTAAAGCTGTGAAGATGTATTTATTTGTAAAATACATAAGTTTTGTGTCCTTGTACAAAATCATCTTTTGGAAAAATAATACCAAGTTTTGTCAGTGATTTGATAGCAGAACTTCCTCAATGGCTGTTGGTGAATCTGCTCGTTGACAAACCATAGGATCAATTTAGTGCCATTAACATCCACCTGTTCCAGACACCACAGTTACAGATTCCTGTGGCAAAGACACTTGGTACCATATAGAGGACACAATGACTCTTTGTATCCATCTATATGCAAGGATCTTTTTGAAGTTATGATGACAGTGTTGGTGGTTGTCTCACTCATTTGTAACTTGCTGACGGTATTCAGCGATGTAGAAGGTGATCTAGAAATCGGAACCTTGTCTGCCGCAGTGTCTGCTTACAATATCTAATACAGGTAATGGATTAAAATATTTTGCTACAATTCCATGACGTTATGAAAATGCTACGAAAATGATCAGAGCCGTGCACTTTTTTCAGATGAATGGGAGGTGAATCTGGATTCCATGAAGTAGCAGCTGGTCGAGGTTCTCCTCAGATGTACTAATACATCCATTTACTATTTGAGTTAGGGGAAGGTCACTAAAGACGCTACAATTGTCTTTGTCAATATACACAACAGTAACACATATTAAAACCGAACTATGAAGAAGATCTGAAAGGGAAAAAAAAGAGTTTCACTTCCACACGAATCAGCATGCAGCGAAGACATACATACACACAGACTGGTATGCAATAAAAAGTCCTAAGAAATGGGGAAAAAACCCCTTCTCTTACTCCAAATGGCGGTGGGAGAATTATGCTTCCAAAGAGAATAGAGTAATTCCTAGAAGTGTTACCTATAAAATTTACAAATTACGTGTAGTAATGCCTCAATTGAGGTCATATATATAAATGAGCCTAGCTGGATAAAAGGACACTTACAACTCAATGATGGAGGATCAAAATAGCATAGTATCCATGTAATATGGCATATTGTTTTGTAACTTGGTAAATTTGATGCAAACAAAATTCCAGGCTTAGATAATCTTGTCAAAGCATATCTGAACCTAAACTGAATCTTAGTACTCTAAGCAAAATCTGTTCCCAGATAACTGATAGATCCCAGGGTTCTCCTACGATCCGGCTTGCATCAAGGTCACTTGATACATTGGCTACATGGACTCCATGGTCTAATTCACAAATTATACCATGACTCTGATAATTACTCTCAATAATTCATGTCAGCGACCTACAGTTAGTAGATAGGTTAATCATCAATTCACTCACAACTCCATCTGTCCTATTCTGGTGTCTGCAATTGCAGTTTAAATCGAACAGAAATTGGAAATTTATTTTTAACAAAACAAATCTCAAAAGCAACACCAAACTCTTCAATTAAAAATTTGACGACGAAAAATGCGCTTACATTCGATGCAAAGAAATGCTCGCTCATCAAGTTTTGACGAATCCTATGTCATGTCCTGTACACGGTTATGACTGCTTTCTTGAAATGTTTTCATATCATTGTCACCACTGCAATGCTCATCTCTAGAATCATCATAATCTGAACTTCCTCTTCCTAATTCCCTTTCTTTGGGCCCTTGAAAGCTTTTTTTTTTTTTTTTTTTCTCACAATCTGTTGCATCAATTGTAACTTTCCTTTTCTTCTTCATCATCACTTGCTGCCCAAAGAGAGACCATTAGACCAAGTAGTACAAAAACTAAAAATACAGTACCACTCAGAGTACTTGCACCAACGCCTAGTACCTGGGTCCAAATTGAAGCTCATGTCTCCTGATGTAGGAGATTCAACCAAAGCAAGCAGCATGCAATTAAGGTTCAAAAGCAGGCCAGGTGCATTTCTTGGTCGACCGAGAAAACAAGTGGAAACCGCCGGTTGACCGCTCAGTCAACGGGCCAGAAAGCAGAAAAATAATCAGAGTGCCGATCGGCCAGCCAAAAAGCAGAGAAACGACTAGAGAGTTGAGTCTCTTAGCCGGTCAAATGGCAATGTGTAGTTTTGACTAAGTGGTCGATCACCCAGTCGACTGCCTGTCGCATATCGGGTATTTCAGATTCTGAACACGATTTGGTCTTTGAGCTCGATTAGAATTCTGATTGATTTTATTTTTTATTTAATTAAGTTTCCTAGTTATAGTAGTATTTCTTTTTATTTTCCTATATAAGGCCATTGTATCTTTATTTTTAGCATCTAAGTTTTAATCAATAAAATTGAATTTTTCTCCCAATTGCTGGTGGATTCGAGTTGTTTTGCTCGTGGATTCGAGTATTATCCTATCTAAAAGTATCCTTTATAATTCATTGTCGCTAGAACGAGATCTAACCGGCATCGTTTGCTTCCTCGTCTGCATCAAATGGTATGAGAGTTTTGGTAACTTTCCGATAATGGCAGGAGAAGATGATGGTTTGCAACGCCTTTTCACAAGGATGGACTTTTGTTGAAGGAAACATCTGCACTATAAAATTTATCTTGGATCTTATGGTCCAAGAGATCAAAAAGTCCCTCAAGATTGATGACCGAAGTCTAACCGATGATATGTACCGAAGTGGACATGATCGCCAATCAACTAAACCTCCACCATAACAACCTCCAACCCAACAACCACCACTACATCAAAAACCGCCACAACAACCACCACCAGCACCACTAAGACATCCTCTACGGAATTTCAATATGAAAATCTTTTCGATGAGAAAGAATTGAACAAATCTTTCTATCAAGAAGACGACTTCGAAGATGAAGCTTACGATGGAGGGATGGCTTACGGGTGAGGCCATAGACGGATGGTCAATCCTAATCCTAACAGGGGAGAAGGATTCTCTTTTCCTAATCGTGATAAGAGAAGAGATTACTCAAGTCATAATGAATATAAGATGAAGATCGAGATTCTTTTCTTTAGTGGGAATCTTGATATCAAATCCTTCTTGAACTGAGTTTATGAAGTGGAGAAGTTCTTCAACATGACTTACATTCCGAAGAAGAAGTAAATCAAGTTCATGGCATACAAGCTCAAAGGAGGAGCAGCCACATAGTGAGACCAATTACAAATTACAAGAAGACGCCAAGGTAAGCCACCTGTGATGATATGGAGACGCATGAAGCAACTCTTACAAATTAAATTCCTTCCCCGCGATTATTAACAAATCATTTACAATCAATTTGAACACTGCAAACAAAGAAGAAGGATTATTGCGACGTACACGGAGGAGTTATATTTCCTCTTATCACGATGTGATCTATCTATGACAAAAGAACAATAAATGACAAAGTACATCTGCAGTTTAAACTGCCCTATCCAAGAATGTGTGATCCTTCATGACGTGTTCTCTGTGTTGGAGGAGAGAGTACAGTAGAGGAAGTGAAGTCATGCCAGGTGCTGTTGAAGACTGCCAAGGAGTCTACGACGAAAGGCGACGGAACAGCAGGCAGGAAAAGAAGCAGCAGCAGAAAATTCAGGAGGTCGGTCGACCGGACCGGTCGACCGACGTGCACGAAAGTGCACAGGCTTGCTCCCAGGTTGCATCGGTCGACCGGACCGGTCGACTGGTTGCTTCGGTCGACCGGCCGGGTCGACCGAAAAGGGTCTCTGTAAGCAACCCAACTCTCTGTTTGTTTCGGTCGACCGGCTCGGTCGACCGGAAGAGGGAGTCGGTCGACCGGCCGGTCGACCGACAGTCGGGTTTTGGGCGAAATCTGTTGTTTCGGGAAGTTATGTATTTAAGCCCTGGTTGTAATTTTCTAGGGTTGAGTGCTTAGACAAAGTATAGCTGCGGACTCTCTAGTGTTGATAGAGATCTAGAGCTATTGTAATCCATCTTCCATAAAGAAAACTCTCTCCGTGAATTGCCCCGAGGACGTAGGCAGGTTGGCCGAACCTCGTTAGATCTGGTTTTTGCGTTTGGTTCTTCTTCTAGTTTTGGTTTCATTGTTTTGGTGATTGAGTTCTGGTTGGATCCTCTAAGGGTTGTTGTCTCCGAGCACAACAAGTGGTATCAGAGCATCCAGGTTACGCTTGGGATATTCTGAAGATTCGAAGGGCTCCAGATCTGATCAGGTGGAGATCGTGTGTCGATCTCAGGTCAGAGGCATTGGTGTTCAAGGAGATCGTGTGTCGATCTCAGGTGGACGCAGGGAGGGCTCGTTTTGAATCAGTGGTGGAATAGATCTGGTGAGAAACTCAAGCTAGGGTTTCAAGGTGGAGGTAAAAATCACTTTTTTATCTCAGTAATAGATCTATTTTGCAAGTATTTGATCTTCCGCATAGTTAGAGGGTCAAGAAAAGGATCTCAATGGCAGAGGAATCTAAGTCTGTTAAAACAATGAACAACTCCAGGATTGAAGTTGTTAAGTTCAATGGAACTAACAATTTCGGGATGTGGAGGTGTGAGGTCATGGATGCATTGAATGCACAGAACCTCGAGGACACGCTCCTTTTGGAGAAGAAGAAGGAGACTACCACTGATGATGAGTGGGCAAAAATGAACAGGTCGGCATGTGGCCTGATTCGCTCATGTTTGTCACAAGATATCAAGTATTCTGTTCAACATGAGAAGTCAGCAAAGGATATGTGGAAAACCCTCGAGAAGAAGTACCTGACAAAGAGCGTGGAGACTCGGTTGCAGCTTAAGAGCAAGCTGTATTTGTTCAGGATGCAGAGGGGAAGCACAGTGAATGAGCACCTCAACAGGTTTACAAAGCTTATTACGGATTTGCTGAATGTGGATGCCATTATAAGTGAGGAAGACAAGTCAGTCGTTCTCCTGAACTCTCTTCCACCGGAGGAGTATGAGATATTTACAATGACATTCTTAAATGGAAGGCAAACCTTAGACTTTGATGAGATATCGTCAGCACTGATGAGTTATGAGAAAAGGAAGAATGAGAAACATCCTGGGAAATCTAGTTCATCAGCAGAAGCTTTGGAGGTAAGAGGCAGGAGCTCATCAAGGAAAGGCAAGGAGGTGAGAGGAAGATCGAAGTCAAGACCGGGCTTAAGGGATCTTAAGAAAGACCAGTGCATGTATTGCAAAGAGTTTGGGCACTGGAAAGTTGACTGTCCAAAGTACAAGGGGAAGAAGAAGGAATCAAAATCTGAGACAAATCTGGCAAGAGTGACAAAGGCTGCTAGCAGTAAATCACAGGCAGAGAATTCAGATTCAGATTCTTCGGTATTCTCGTTTTCAGTTACTACTCCTGTTGTAGGGTACTCGGGGGAAAACGAGTGGATCCTGGACACAGGTGCTACATATCATGTATGCCCTAATCGAGATTGGTTTACTAGTCTTGAGAAGCTGGAGGGATGTTCGGTCGTCATGGGCGATGATCATCCATGCATCATGGAGGGTGTAGGCACAATTCCTATCAGGATGTTCGACGGGATGGTAAGGGAGCTGAAGGAAGTGAGATATATCCCTCAGCTGAAGAGGAACTTGATCTCAGTGGGTGCTTTGGAATCATTGGGGCTCGGTGTGTCTATTAAAGAGGGTGTTCTTAAATTGACGAAGGGCTCAATGGTGGTGTTGAAGGCCAACCGCAGGAACAATTTGTATTACTTGAAGGGTAGTACAGTGACAGGGCAGGTGGCAGCTTCGACCAGTCAGAAGGAAGATCAAACCCGGCTATGGCACATGAGGCTGGGACATGCAGGGGAGAAATCTATGCAAGCTCTTGTGAGGAAAGGGCTACTGAAGGGTGCAGAGACCTGCAAACTGGATCTGTGTGAACATTGCATCATAGGCAAGAAGACGAAGGTGAAGTTTGGTACAGCTTCACACTGCACCGAAGGCGTTCTTGATTATGTTCACACGGATGTATGGGGACCCACAAAGACTGCATCAATAGGGGGAACCCATTACTTTGTGTCGTTTATCGATGATTATTCTAGGCGGTGCTGGGTGTACACCATGCGACACAAGGATGAAGTCCTAGAATTGTTTGTGAAGTGGAAGGTTAATCAGGAAAGGAGTACGGGAAGAAAAGTCAAGGTCCTTCGTTCTGACAACGGAGGAGAGTACAAGTCAGACCCTTTCCAGAAGCTATGTCTTGATGAGGGCATAGAAAGACACTTCACAGTGAGGGAAACTCCGCAACAGAATGGGGTGGCTGAAAGAATGAACCGGACTTTGCTAGAGAAAGTTCGGTGCATATTGTCGAATGCAGGATTACCAAAGAAGTTCTGGGCTGAAGCTTTGGGGTATGCATGCCATCTCGTCAACAGGTTGCCGTCATCTGCAATTGGGGGAAGACCCCTCTTGAAGCTTGGTCAGGTAAAGCTGCAGAAGATTATGATGCGCTCCGGATATTTGGATGTCCAGCCTACTATCACGTAAAAGAAGACAAATTGGATCCGAGAGCGAAGAAAGGGGTGTTTGTTGGCTTCAAGAAGGGAACCAAGGGGTTCAAGATCTGGGACCAACAGGACAACAAATTCATAATCAGCAGAAATGTCACTTTTGATGAGGCTTCGATGATGAAGCCTACAGTCTCTCAGCAGGTGGAGACTGGGAAGACCAAGGAGCAATTGCAGCAGGTGGAGAATGATACAGATCCACCATCTCTAGAAGACTCAGTATCAGTGAGAATCATTCCTGAGGTGACACAGGGAGGTAATCAAGTTGCAGAAGAAGATGCTGAGGTTGTTGAAGAAGATCAGGAACAGGTTATGGATACGGTTCCAGATCCCACTGCAGTTGGAAGACCAAGGAGGAATGCCAGGAGACCTGGCTGGCTCACTACAGATATGGTAATTGCACATGCACTTCCAGTTGTTGAAGAAGCCATTCCATCTACGTTCAGGGAAGCTGAAATCAGTTCAGAAGCGGAGTTATGGAAAGGGGCCATGAATGAAGAGATGCAGTCTCTTTATAAGAACAACACATGGGAACTGACCAAGTTGCCCAAGGGGAAGAAAGCCATAGGGTGTAAGTGGGTATTTGCTAAGAAGCAGGGATCACTCCAAGAAGACAAAGTGCGCTACAAGGCAAGGCTGGTGGCTAAAGGCTACGCACAGAAAGAAGGGATCGACTACAACGAGGTGTTCTCCCCAGTTGTAAAACACTCGTCTATTCGGATCCTATTGGCCTTGGTGGCACAGAACGAGTTGGACCTTGACCAACTTGATGTGAAGACCGCCTTTCTCCACGGCGATCTTGAGGAGGAGATCTACATGACTCAGCCCACAGGTTATAAAACTGCAGGGAAAGAGGAGTTGGTATGCAAGCTGAAGAAATCACTGTACGGTTTGAAGCAGTCTCCAAGACAATGGTACAAGCGACTTGACAGCTTCATCAGGAAGAAGAAGTACACAAGAAGCCATTATGATCCATGTGTGTACTACAACAAGTTACCATCTGGTGAGTATGTCTATCTACTACTTTATGTAGATGATATGCTAATTGCTTCTAGGTCAAGATCTGCAATTGATTCTTTGAAGAAGACTTTATCGTCTGAGTTCGAGATGAAGGACCTGGGGGAAGCAAGGAAAGTATTGGGTATGGAGATCACAAGGGACAGGGAAGCTGGCAGGATTAGCTTGACTCAGAAGGGCTATCTGGAGAAGGTACTGCAGAGATTTAATATCGGGAAAGATACAAAGACTGTAAGTACACCAATGGCGCCGCACTTCAAGTTGTCAGCGAAGATGTCTCCAAGGAGTGTTCAGGAGCGTGAGCATATGACTCATGTACCATATGCCAATGCAGTGGGAAGCTTGATGTATGCAATGGTGTGTACAAGGCCGGATCTATCACAGGCAGTTTCCATGGTTAGCAGATATATGCATGATCCAGGTCAGGGTCATTGGGAAGCAGTGAAGTGGATCCTGAGGTACATCAAGGGTACTGTTGATGTAGGCCTCGTGTTTGAGAAGGACAACACTGGGAAGCAAGAATGCATAGGGTACGTGGATTCGGACTATGCAGGTGATCTTGACAAACGCCGGTCGACGACGGGGTATGTATTCACATTCTCGCAGGCACCGGTGAGTTGGCGCTCCACACTTCAGTCCACAGTTGCGTTGTCGACTACAGAGGCTGAGTATATGGCCTTGACCGAGGCCATGAAGGAGGCGATTTGGCTTCAGGGATTGTTAGATGACTTGGGAGTGGAACAGGAGATCTTGAAGATACACTGTGACAGTATGAGTGCCATTTATTTGGCAAGGAACCAAGTCTACCACGCAAGGACGAAGCACATCGATGTCAGGTATCACTTTGTTCGGGAGATTCTGGAGGAAGATGACATAAATTTATTGAAGATTCATACTTCGGAGAATCCAGCCGATATGCTTACAAAGGTGGTGTCGGGAGTAAAGTTTGCACACTGCAAAGACTTGCTCCAGATCCTTCAGGTGAAGTGAGCTTGTCGAAGCTCATTTGGATGAACTACGGATGGCTTGATCCCTTGGGCAAGGGGTACGTAGGCAACCAGATTGGTGCAGCCGCTTTCGAGTCGGTGTTCGGCTCAGATTTAACAATCTTCACCGAGGTGGAGAATTGTTGGAGGAGAGAGTACAGTAGAGGAAGTGAAGTCATGCCAGGTGCTGTTGAAGACTGCCAAGGAGTCTACGACGAAAGGCGACGGAACAGCAGGCAGGAAAAGAAGCAGCAGCAGAAAATTCAGGAGGTCGGTCGACCGGACCGGTCGACCGACGTGCACGAAAGTGCACAGGCTTGCTCCCAGGTTGCATCGGTCGACCGGACCGGTCGACTGGTTGCTTCGGTCGACCGGCCGGTCGACCGAAAAGGGTCTCTGTAAGCAACCCAACTCTCTGTTTGTTTCGGTCGACCGGCTCGGTCGACCGGAAGAGGGAGTCGGTCGACCGGCCGGTCGACCGACAGTCGGGTTTTGGGCGAAATCTGTTGTTTCGGGAAGTTATGTATTTAAGCCCTGGTTGTAATTTTCTAGGGTTGAGTGCTTAGACAAAGTATAGCTGCGGACTCTCTAGTGTTGATAGAGATCTAGAGCTATTGTAATCCATCTTCCATAAAGAAAACTCTCTCCGTGAATTGCCCCGAGGACGTAGGCAGGTTGGCCGAACCTCGTTAGATCTGATTTTTGCGTTTGGTTCTTCTTCTAGTTTTTGGTTTCATTGTTTTGGTGATTGAGTTCTGGTTGGATCCTCTAAGGGTTGTTGTCTCCGAGCACAACACTCTGTTCATAAAGCTCACAACAAAGCCATGAAGATCAAGAGGTTGTGAAATAGAGCTTCACTTTTCAAGAGTGTAGCAGAGAAGACATCTAGCAGTACAAGAACTCAACAGAGTTCCACATCGGTGATTGACCTCCAGCCCATAAGGAAACCGATGCCCCTACAACAAAACCAGTAACGACGGCAGCCCCGGTTACAAAGAGTAAGGAGAATCTATACGTCAAGCCAGGTGTTAGCAAGTGTTACAGGTGTGGTGAACCTGAACACAAGTCCAATGAGTGTCCAAGAAGAAGACAAGTCAACATGACGGACTATGAGGATGAAGACGAAATGAAAATTGAGACTGAGCCGGACACTCCGACCGACCATGCCCATTCGAAACTGGTCTTGCATAAACTTTTATTTGGGCTTCCAAAAATGAAGGACAGGCGAGCCCACGTCAAGCCTCAAGTCTAAGTAGAGACAGTAGACCGAGCCTCATCAGGCCCAAAAAAAAATGAGTTCAACCAGAATCAGGGACAATTTGAACACGCAAAGGAAACAATAATAGCAAAAAGGAAAAAAAAGAAGAAGAAGAAGAAGAAGAAGAAGTGCATATATGTAGCTTTATGGGATTATCATATGGAAAATAGTTACCACCCAATTATCTCAGCCATAAAAGAATGGAAATTTGTGTCATGGTTATTTTGAATACAGGACGTGTTTCCATTTTTAGATTATTTATATAATATATACCACTAACCAGGTGCCAGATTTACCTGTATCACCACAGCTCGATCTATAGCTATTTCAGTTCTAAAACACCAACCAAAGAGACAGAGATAGACATGAGAACTCTTTAAATTATTATTATTATTACTCCTGCTGCTTTTTGGCTTAAGAGTTTAAGCACTTTTTGTCATGAAATTGTCGAGAGGCTGATTGTGCCATTTTTCTCACAAAAAGAAAATAAATAAACAAAGACAGTTCAAAATAGAATCTAAACTTTATACAACCAACAACCAGCCACGCGAGAGTAACCACTAACCAGTCAACCTTCAAATCACAAAGAAAAGAAGAAGGAAAACTTTGGCAACAATATGAGGAAATTATGTCTCTCACCTACTTTCTTCTCTTCTCTAATATTTGTTTAAAAAAAAGGAGTTTCTAATTTTCTTTTTGATGCAAACGGTGAAGAAAAGCTCCCTTGTATTCCATTAAAGAAAAAGAAAAACTCAAGCCATGAGCCCACCAACCCTCCTCTTCTCCACGACGGCAACACTCCGACTCCTAGGGTACAAGGAGTCACCCCCGACCTTCACATCCCCGCCGAAATCAGACGGCGCGTCCTCATCGATCCTGGCGATCCCGACCCCGACCGCCACGCTCTGGCTCCTCGGAACCACCGTCAAGTCCTTGGTCTGCCGGTTCAATGTCCCTAGGCTCCCCTGGGACGCGGCCCGGATGAGGTCCCTCACGTCCTCCTCCCCGGACCTCGACTTGTAGAAACCGTGGCTCTGACTGCGTGGCACCGACGACGCGATGAAACGTCCCTGCTGGGCCCGGCCGGCGCAGCCCCCAAGGCTCCTCACGTACATGTCCCGTAGAGAGACTAGGCCATGGAACGGGGCCATCATGTAGTACGCAATCTTCTTCTTGCTGCTGCTGCTAGACTTGTTGCTCTTGTTCTTGTTATTGCTGATCATGATTGATTTGAGAATGAGGATGAGGATGAGAGAAAGAATTGTGATGATGATAATGATGTTGATGTTGAGTGAGAGAGAGAGAGAGAGAGAGAGAGAGAGAGAGAGAGATTTGTGATCATTTGATGAGTGAGTGTTAATATAAGGGGAAAATGAGCAGACTTTTTGAGGGAGAGTGAGTCTATAAATGGACCAGTTCAAAGTAAGCGCGGGTAAAGGGGGAGCTCTCGAGCCTGTTGGTTGATCACTTGATATTTTTTCCCCTGTTGTTGCTTTCTTGTTTGTTTTAATAGTCAATTATTTATTATAGTTTTTGCCAGTACAAATACTGGGCCTAGTCCTGGAATTTGGCAACAGATGGCGTGGGGATTCATGAAATGACACAGCGGTGAGTTGTAAATCAGGCGGCTCAGATTCGATGAACTTTGCAGCATTTGGATTATCAGTTCCAGTCACAGTTTATAATGTTATGTTTTGCATCTAAATTGCAAATACACACATTGTATTCAGATGCATGACACGTCACCTGAGCTTTGTTTTATAGGTGAGCCACACACATATTATAAAGGATTAACACCGTATTAACATGTAAAATTGGCCCTCTTATAATATTATAAGAGGTTCAAAGAATTTAAAGTTTTGCTCTCTTGATACCTGACATTTTATCCCACGTGTCAATGAGGGAGTGATCCTCTTATAATATGTGTGTGTGGTCACACACATGAACCGATCTATGTTTTTTTGAATCATCAAATTTAAATTCATACATGACAAGATTAATTTTCTTCAAAAAAAAAAGATTTATCAATGAAATAAGGATGAGAAGAAAAGGTTAATTTTAGTCGTAACAAGCAAGCAATTATTGTTCAAATTGGACAGCTGGATGCTCTTTAAAATAGCTAAGGTGGCTGTAGGACCATGACAATGAGGTTTTTTTTTTTCCAAGTCAATTAATGGATGGATGCAGAAATGAAAGGAGGAGGAGTAGATTCCACCTCGAGAGAGAGTGAAAATGAGAGAGGGGAGGTATACTCTCCTCTATCGTTTTTCCATCAAACCGAGTTCCCTTGTGAGAAGGGCCAATCGCAATCTAATTTATTTAGTTCCCTTGGAGGAAGGTAATGAGTAATGAGTATGCTTGATGATAATGATCTCTGCCCAATCCAAAGGGCTGGTAAGATCTATATCATCTTGATGCTAGTGACATACAAGGGATTCATCTACTTTTGTGCGGGATGAGAACGGGTTAGCTCCTTCGCGGGTTGTGATGAGCAACCCAATGGACATAAAGGGGAAAAAAAAAAGTGTTTTGTGATGAGGCCCACAAAATGTGTTTTTATATCTTTCTGTCCCGTCAGGCTGTCCATCAGCTGTGATGGATGACTGACATCGTACGAAGGACCGGAGGAGCTAACATGCTCCCGTGCTGGACATGTTAGTAGGTAAACACCATGCGAGTATGGAAATTAGTTTCTATCACATCATTGATTCATTCTTATCTCTAACTGATAACTGCGTTTGAAAGATAAAGAAAATTAAGAACGTTGCCTCCTTATTGCTTGACTATTGTTATAACTATCTGTGACTATGGCTAAAGCATAGGCACGGGTAAACTACCACTATGAACGTTTTAGAAAAAACTCTCAAATTCTATTGAAATGAGCAAAAACGAAAACTCTTATTTTGTTAAATTCACCAGAAGTATCTTAAGATTATTATAAAATTTGATAGTTCTATAAAATCTAAATAGCGAACGGAATTGCTTGTAAATATTAAGAATAGTATTAGCATTAGTATTATGTAATACTAATTGTATTACGATTACAGTTTTCTTATTATGCAATTGTATGCATATGTATATCCTCGGGCATTACCCACATCAATAATACACAATTCTCAACTTCTTCAACTGATTTAACATGACATTAGAGCCTCCCAAAAATTCTTTATGCTGATTGAAGTTCTCTTACTATTCTCGAGCCTGCGTGCGCTCACGTAACACGTGCCCAATGTCGGACCACTACTCCTAAAAGCTTTCTTTGATTTCCTTCACAAAAACCCTAAGATAAAAAAACTCTCACAAAACTCTCTTCAAAATTCCTGAAAAATTATCCTTCTCCAACACGCCGAGTTAGCTGACTGGACTCACCGTGTTGCCGACTTAATCTTCTTCTCCAGCACACCTGCAACCCTCATCTTCATCACATGTAGCACCCATCTCAACAAATCCCTTCGACTGCAACCCGTTCGATCTCAGTGTTCGTGCGACCCTCTGACTGCGACAATCGAGCGTGATATGCGGATTTGATGCAATATAGTAGCAGAGGATAGAGGAGGCCGACGATGCGGAACCGAGGTCAAGAGAACTTGGCGGTGATCTGAGATTCGATGGGTCGCAATCTGAGTCAACTCGCAAACTGCAATCCCGAGTCACAATCGACCACCGAGTCAACTCACAACTCGCGATCTTCCTCCTCTCGACGCTATCTCTGCAACTCGATATTTGCATCTCCAATCTCGGCCTGATCTCGTCGTCAGCCGCTTATTCTCATCAACGTCGGCGGTACACTTCGTCTACAACCTCAACCTCCTGCAAGATCTCCAATCTACAATTGACCTCTCCTTGTTTATCTACACGTCGTCAGTCTCAACCTCATCTTCGTCTTGATCTCGGCCTCCTCTCCTTACTTGTTCTCCTTCCTCCATCAAGCCCAACCCTCAGCCTCTCAGATCCACGATCACCTCTCAACCGCAACATCTCTGCACTTGCCTATTGACTGCAACTTCTCCTCCTGACGCGAACCCGACCTCGTCGTCAACTGCTTCTCCTCTCCACCGCCGGTGCACGCGTTGTCTATGATCTCTACATAACGACTTCATCCTCAACTCCTCCCTCTCCCCTCGTAGTCTCTTCCTCTTCTCGTGAGATCGCGTCACGAATCTCTCCGGCGTCGACTACGACCCCGCTTCGATATGCAGACTCACTCAAACTCGATTCGATCACAAATCAGCTTCTTCTCCTCACCAAGATCGCCTGCACAACCTTGCTTCTACAGATATGTGCCTCCCATATCCAAATTGTTCTGAATCTCAACCCGGACCAATTTGCAGTCCACTTGTAATCCAGACTCGATTGTTGTTCACTTCTCTCCTCTCGTATCACTCCTAGAATACAACTGAATTGCAGTGGAAAAATTGCGTCGATTTAACATTCGACGCAATTTTGCGTTAAAAAAATACGAATTCGACGTAATTTGTAAAAATAAGTAGTTTTCTCTGGAGGTAAAAAATAATGACAAATCACGTCGATTTTTTGACACAATTTGTCAATTATTTAAAAAAGATTTTGCGTTGAATTTTCAGCGCAAAATTGGAAATTTGCGTCGAAAATTCGACGCCTATATCCTTCTCCGCAAAAAAATTGGCCGCGAAAATGGCGGGAATATTGTGTCGAAAATTCGACGCAAATTTTATATTGCGTCGAAAATTCAACGAAAAAAAATTATTTTTAAGGTCAAAATCCCCAATATCCTCCCTTTTCTTCCTCTCCTCTCTCGATCTGCCGACGACACCCCGGGCAACCGGCCTCCTCCTCCGGGCCTCACCTCCCCCGACCCCAGTCCAATCCCCCGTCCCCTCCCCCGCGCCTCCCCCTCCCTCGGCCCTCCCCCTCCACCTCCCCCCAGCCCACGACCACCTCCTTCACGCCTCCTCCCACGACCCCAGGCCACCTCCCCCGCACCTCCTCCCCCGGAACCCTCCCTCACGCCTCCTCCCCCAGGCCTAGGCTCCCTCCTCCGGGTCCAGCCTCCTCTCCAAGCCCCCGGCCATAAAACGACAGGAGTGGCTTGGTAAAATAAAAAAGTTATGAATTTTTTATATATTATTATATCTGAAAATTATTGACTTGTTTATTTTTAAATTTATAGACGAAGAGGGTAAAATGTAAAGCCTCTCGCGCTGCAGATGACTTGCAATATAGGATGGGTAGAGACGCTCTTTCTGTGTGGAAGGAAAATTTTGAAAGTATAAATTTATATTCATTTGATTTTATAGCATATATGTTTTTTAAGTTAATTAATTTTTAAATTTCTTATATTTCTAATATAGAGAGGCACGCGGGAGGGAGTCGAACGCAAAAGAGATCTACAACAAAGAATTCCTGAAGATGGATGTGCTCGATGCTCCTGAGGGCGAGCTTCCCATGCCTCACACTCGGGGCAAGCCAGTCACCAACGACGCCATGTTTATTGGTGTCAGTATTAAAAGTTTGTTTATATATCCTTATATTATACGAAGATAATAAAAATCTAATTATATTTTTGTAATGCCTTTATTAATTTTCAGCTCCAACTCGAGAAGAATTATGATGCGGCGATAGCAGCTGGGAGCTACGGGAGCACCGCCAGCATAGGAGCGACCCTCGAGACATTTGAACATGCGATGAGACTCGGGCTGCACGTGGGAGTGCCCAAAGGCACTAGGCCCGCTAGGAGAGACGCTTATACTGCCTAACTTGAGCAGAAGGTTGAGACCATGAGGCAGCAGTCGGAGGCCGACCGACAGAAGATCGCCAGTTTGGAGGCTGCTCAGATAGCGATGCGGGAGTTCATGACCCGGTTTAGGATGAGTCAACAAAGCGTCGGGCAACCAATCTGTAGAGACGATGACCGTGCTGGCGGGGATGACGACGAGGCTTAGGTGAGATTGTTGTGAAAAAACACCTAGAGGGGGGGTGAATAGGTGTAAGTGCTAATCTAAGAAACTTAATGCAAACTAAGTGCGCTAAATGCGGAAGCTAATGCAAATTATGCACAAACTAATACAATACAACAAGTGTAGCCGAATTCCCCTGCGAGGCTCTGGACTAACTCCCCTTGATTCCCCTTGAAATGGGTTGAGGTGCTATGTAAAGCTCTTGTTGGATGAGTATAAGTTAGGCACACAAGCAATCCAAACAATGTGCACACACAATCAAGCCAAGCAATCAAGGATATAGCAATATGAAATAATGCAAGGCAACACAAGTAATAAGATATGGCAATATGAATTATGCTCAACACAAGCAAATATGATATGATGATGAGTATGATGCTTTGCACAATTATAAGAGAGAGAGTTAGAGAGACAATGGATCAAAACGCAAACACCAAGATTTGTTTCAAGGTTCGAGCACCTTGCTCTACATCCCCGCCTACACCACCGTGTAGGATTTCCACTATCACAACTCCCACCGAGGGAACCTCTACCAAAGAGGATTTCTTACAACTCTAGGAGTACCTAACTCCTCTCTCAATACAACCTCCACCGAGGCCAACAACAACCAACAACAACACCTCTACCAAAGAGGCTCACAACCAATCTCAATCACCTCACACTTGAGGGATACAAACCAATCACCCGATCACCTCTACCTAAGAGGGATACAACAAGAATAAGGGTGTACAACTTAGAGGTTACAAACAACAACCTCAAAACTCTCTCTTTCTTTCTTTTTCCACAAAACAAAGATCCTAATAGTTTAGGATAGTATGATATAGCTCAAGTGTGGATACAAAGTGTTTTTGGAAACAAGCAACAAAGAAAAACTACTTGGGAAATCTCTTGTATATGATAGAAAATGAAATACCAAATCAAAATCCCAAAACCTAGTTTTCTTTGATTTTCCAAAAACCCAAAAACAAATAAGATGAAATCTTTTTGGCTTAAAAACCCTTTTAAAACTCTTTTAAACACTAGAGAAAATCTGGAATTTTTAGCTCTCAAAATCTTATCCAAAACAATGGAGAAATGGGGTATATATAGCCCCTAGGAAAAACTAGCCGTTAGGCTGAGTTGGCAGTCTGACCAACTGCCGGTCGACCGGCCCGGTCGACCGCCAACGGTCAAATTTGTGACCGTTGGGCAACATCGGTCGACCGGTCCGGTCGACCGAAATAAACCGAGAGCAGAGCTCTCAGGCCCGGTCGACCGGCCCGGTCGACCGTCCACTGTGCCTAACAGACGTGCACGTCTGTGCACGTCGGTCGACCGGCCCTTGGTGCGGTCGACCGTCCCGGTCGGCCGACCAGCCTGTCAGCACAAAACCAGGTCAGAAAAATTTGAAAAATATTTTCTAAAAAATCTTTTATCTCTTTTAAAAATACCATAAAAATTGTTTTATCATTTTATGTTGAAACATAAACATGTGATAAAAATTTCAAGACAATATATCAACATATCAATTCATTTTTGTGTCTTGCCAATTTTATCAAAAACAAAACTTGTATTTTGTCAAACTTGAATTTTCCAAAACATGAATAGGATAGTTAAAATAAGTTTGTCTAGCAAGTTTAAAACATGTATGTATATCTAGAACATATCTAATATACATAGGTATAAGGTAAACTTGTTTTGATAAACTATTCATAAAAACAAAAACTCAATCATAAAACGTGTGTGATTTGTGCACTTGAGCATATCAACTAAACTAAGCTTTACAAATGGATCTAAAACACAAACTCTAAACTAGATACCTAAGTCTTCTTGACGATCTTCATCTTTAAGTAGACTTGCTCCAAAACTCCGTGATTCTCCAAGTGCAAAGGTATGATCTTTAAGTTTTGGCACCGGAATCATCATGATAAGCTTCTAATCATCTTGTTGAAGCTAATCACCAACTAATATCCTGTTAATGATCTAAAACTTAGAAACACAAGAATATTAGTAAACATAACTACATGAGTGTTGATCATCATCAAAACTAGAGTGGAAGGCCATTGGGCCAACAATCTCCCCCTTTTGATGATGACAAAACTCATGGAGTTATATATGCATGGATTAAAGTTAAGCTTCAAAGAAGCTCCCCCTTAACTCATGCATAGGGATAAACAATAAATATATGCAATGAATATTAAACATGAAACATGCATATGCATAAACAATAAATGATTCTAGATATCAAATGGAATATTCAAAACAAATAAGCTCTAGATACCAATTACAAAGCAAACTCTATATATCAATTAAACTTAATATTCTTGAGATTAAAACATAATATATGCATATAAAATATAAGCATGCATATAAAACTTCATAAATCTTTCTCCCCCTTTTTGTCAATCATCAACAAAGGGGTAATCAAAACCATAAATAAAATGAGGGGTAAAAATCTTTCTCCCTTTTTGTCAATCAAAATAAAGCAAACAATGTTCTCCCCCTTTTTGTCTAAAAAAAAAAAAAAAATCAATAAGGGGTGACTACAAACATGATATCAATTAAAAAATATGTCAATGAAGTATCTTGATACCAATAAACAAGGATCAATATATGTTATATGCTATATACATTCATGAAGAGGAAGACGCTAAGTTAGCTTCCCTACACATATGCATTACATGAAGAAGGGATGACAAGCCCCAATTCACATAACACATATTATGTAATGCATAAGAGGAGATGTAAAGCTCCCCCTACACACGTATATCATATAAAGAAGAGTTGTCAAGCTTCTCAATTTATAATATACTCAACATGAATCTATATGTAAGAGAGATGTTAAGCTCTCCTTGCATATAGGAAATACAAATCAATACTTTGAATATTTTCTTTAAACAACATTTTGAGATACCAATTGTAATTAAACATAACAAATTACCAATTGTAAAACAACATAACAAATTTTGAATGTCTAAACACAAATTTTGATACCAATTGTAAGAATATATTTCATTTTGAAAATATATAAACAAATTTGATGTTGATATCATATGTTCAAAATAACAACTTTTAATCATAAAGAGTGGGAGTACAAATACCAATTGAAATACAAAATCAAATTTTTTCCCCCTTTATGAAAAACAAACTAAAAACATGCATAGTCTTGATAACAATTTAAAAATAATCAATTTAAACAAAATTGAAACTCAAGCACTAGCATAAACACAAACATATATATATGTATGAAAGATAGATACCAATAGAAATTGATATACTTGGAATTTAAAGCATACATACATACAAAACATATATGAGTATACAAGAAGATCAAAATGATGCCAATTGAAAGAGTTCAATGATACCAATTGACATAACAATAAGTTCAAGTGTATACATCATATTATCTACCACCCAATCATAATTCAAGTTTTAAAGATTTTCAATTTAGGGCATACATGAACATGATCTCCCATCCTACCGCCCTTGGATGGTAGGGGTTTTCAAAAATAGATTTGAAAATGTAGTTTTGTTTGAAAATCACTACCAAAATGAAGAACACCGCAACTAGTTAAATGGAAAACTTGTTAACTAGCACGAAATCCTTCAAGTAAGGAATAAAACAAAAATGAAATTCACATGATAATCATCACTCTAACCAATAAAGCATAACTCATGAGAAACAAAACATGAGCAATAGATATGAGTGTACAAATAATATGTGAAGATCATAATCATGAAAAATATTTTCATTAAGCTCAATTAATCCTTAAAACACGAAATCATCAAAACTATCTAATCTTCAAGGCATATGTATGTCTAATACAAACTACCGTATACATACATATCCAAAACTCAATGAGTCCACTAAATTTATATTCATGAAGGCACGTGGCTCAAAAAGATGTATATGTATAAGATTAGTTTGAACTAGATAGACATATACATGAAGTTAAACATAAATACATGAAACATGAAAAACTAAATTTTCATCACACAAATTTCATTTCAAGGTATATGTATGAATTGTCAAACATGAAGTATACATACATATCCCTAAACACAATTGAGTCCAAATATAGATTTGCATGAAGGGCAAATGACTCAAGGGGTATACATGTATATCTTAAAGTTTGGCAATACAAACATATACATGAGGTGAAACACACAATCATAAAACAAATCCAAAAATGGAATACAAGTTTGAAATGTATGAATCATCAAACTAGACTATACTAGCACATCTAATGGGTTCAAATAAGAATCAAGCCCAAACATATATAGATTTATTTGTGGCCCACTATATGTACAAGTATAATTCCTAGTCTTAATGAAAACTAACATCTAAACAAGTAATCTTAACAAGAAGCATCAAAACAAATATGAAAATCATCATGATAAACCTAAAACATGACTACTATGTAAATTCACATGTATTAGATTCATGATGTACATTATAGCTAAACAAACGGTGAGAACACTAAATATGAATTCATATAGGCATATGTGTCTCAAATACTATATATGTATGTCAAGGATCTAATAAACATGGAATGAACATACTAATCCATAGACAATGAAAAACATGCTATAAACATTAAAACATGGAAAGCATGTAAACAATAAATGAGAGTAAAGGATTGTTACCAAAACCGAAGAAGCAACTCTCCTTGTCTCCAAAACATGGTGGTCATCTCCACCAAATCTTCCCTTGAAAGTGATGCATCCAATTTGATTTCCATGAAGTCCGGAACGCATCCACTCCAAGGTGTCATCACTCTCACGTCATGTGAGAGCCCACACCTACATCAAAAATAATAGGAGGGGTGGTTTTTGGTACCCATCTCTTATTGGTGTAGGCTGTCTAAAAATCACCAAGACAAGCCACCAAAACGCAGATCCAAGATCCAGGCGCAAGGCTAAATGTGACAATCAAGACGCGAGAGATAACACGCCTCTCAGCATCAAGGCGCGTTGGCTCAACACCCGTGTCTCAGCATCAAGGCGCGTTGGCTCAACGCCCGCGTCTCAGCATCAAGGCGCGTTGGCTCAACGCCCGCGTCTCAGCAACAAGGCGCGTTGGCTTAACGCCCGCGTCTCAGCATCAAGGCGCGTTGGCTCAACGCCCGCGTCTCAGCGTCAAGGCGTGTTGGCTCAACGCCCGCGTCTCAGCGTCAAGGCGCGTTGGCTCAACGCCCGCGTCTCAGCAACAAGGTGCCCCCACCTTGGTTGTAACCACCCCGATTATGGCGCCATCCACCGCCCATGTAGCGGGGAAGTTGGCCCTCATCGTGGAGCACTTTTAGGGGGCACGATCACCCCCTAAAAACCCTATAAATAGTCCCGTCACTATTGAAGACGGGGACGACAGATGATCGGGCAAAGGAGAGATTCCGAGGAAAAAAAAAGGAGAGATCATCGACAGAGAGAGAGAAGACCCTTCAGCGAGCTTACTGAGTACTAGCCGCTCTTCGCCTACCTCCTCTTCTAGAGTTTTGGTAGACGGAGTTGAGTTACTCCCTCTACCTGCCAAGGAGAAGATCCCTCGACGGTCTAGAACGGTCATCTGGTCAACGGAGAACAAAATTCACTCTCCACCGCCACCGAAGAACCCAGCACTAAACAAAGGGGGAATTCAAGATTCAATATTCTCCCTCCCTTGTAACCGGAAGATTAAGCTGGCTGTAATTTTTCATCTGATTCAAGGAAACGTTACACCAGCCACCCTTTTCCGCGTCAAACAAGAGATGGCGACTCCGCTGGGGACTACTTTCGTCACTGACGAACAGAGCGTGGCGCAGGATGACGTTCTCCGTAAGGGGAAGATGGTCGAAACACTCGTTGTCGAGTTCGACCAGGCGAAGTATGAAGAGTTCCTCTCTTCTGGCTCCAAGAGCCCAAAGACCCGCGTCTGCCGCAGGGTCTCAACTGAAAAGCTACCCGAAACCCAATCTGAGGCTCTGCCGGGTGCCGATGCCCACTGTGCCAAGACAAGTTCACGCGCCAACGCCTCCCAGAAGGCCCGCGTGACCTCAGGCACTGCTGTTGCGATCAACCGCGTCGCACAGAACACACGCGCCAGCGCCTCCCAGAAGGCCCGCGTGGTCCCAGGCACCACCGCTGCTGCGATCAACTGCGTCGCGCAGAATACCCGCGTCAACGTCTCTCAGGAGACCCGCGTGGTGAACACTCTTGGTTCTGTAAACCAGGAGGTTGTTGGTTTCTCTCCACCTCCTCGACGCAACCGGAATGCTGAGCGTCGACAGAGGAGACGCGCGCGTCAACTCCAAGTCGGAACCGTTGGTTGTCTGACCGGGGGTGGACGCGGCGTACAATCTGATGCCTTGCCCGCACCCCGTCCAGTGCGTGAGATCCGCGTTTGGCGACCCAAACGCGATACTCCTCAAGTTGAGTCCTCCGAGGACCAACTCATCAAACGCCAGGGTGAAACCTCCGCGTCTTTCCAAACGCAGGAAGTACGCACTCATAGGCGTGGGGCCCAGCAGCCCACTCTCTCTCAAGCAACTCTGCCTAAACGCATCAGGCAGCAACGCGAGACTCGCGCGCGCGTCATACAGCCGCGTCATGAGAGCCGCGTCCCTGAAGTCTGCGTCCAGGCTGAACAGCACATGACTGTCTCCCGTCTTCGACGTTGCGAGACCAGTCTCTTTAATCCCCCTCCCACGGATTTGAGGGATTATTTGACAAGGAAAAGAAGTGCCAATCAAGCCACTTCGTCATGCTGCTGTCAACAACTCATCCATATGCTCTCTGGATGCCATTATGGATCAGGCGTGCACCAGCAGTCCTTAATCAGACAGCTGACCCTGATTCCCCCGTCAGCCAAAAGAAGACGCTCCCACAGGAGGAGAACCTTCTCAGATGTTGAATACCCGGAGCTTACTGCAAACATGACTAGCAGAAGCAAGGGAAAACAACCAATGGTCAACTCAGAGGAATCTGACTCTGAGCCGGAGGGGGTGTATCAACACACTCGCACCCGGACAGGGGTCATTCCCCCAATTGACTATAATGCTTTAGCCCGCGGCATTAGAATGGGTGATTCTCACTCCGCTGTAGTGGAGTCGCAGGCTTCAAACTCTTCCGTCGAGAAGGAGGCTTCCGCCTACATGGCAGACACTCCCGAGGAGACGACCAGGCGTTTAGAGCAGACGCAGAAGCGCCAGATGGATATAATCGCCTCTCAACAGAGATCCATTGACTCCCTCAAGCATATGCTTGAGAAATTGCTCGAAGAAAGAGCGAGATCTCCTCCTAGACGGTCGAAGGGGAAAGGGAGAAAGGGAGGAAGCCCACCCTCCGAACCTTCCGACGAGACACGACGATCTACCTCGGATGTGTCCAAGCCCTCGTCGCAGGCAAGAAGCGACCAAGACCAGGAGAAGACTCATGTTAAGAGGATGAGTCAATTGGAACGACGCCTCGAGGCCCTTGCCAATCGCAAGGACCTCCAAGAAGCTGGAGTGGTCCGGCCCTATCCGGCCGAGTGGGACTTAGTCCCGTACCCTCCTAAGTTCAAGGCTCCAACTCTCCAAGCATTTGACGGGAAGGGGTCACCCAACCAGCACATCTACTACTTCAAATCCCAGACCGGGAATGTAGTAGATAACGACGCTATACTGGCGCGACTGTTCATAGGCACCCTGAAAGGGTTGGCCTTTGAATGGTTCATGAAGCTCCCAGAAGGTTCAATCAAGAACTGGAGCGACTTGGAGAAGCTGTTTCTGATACGCTTCTTCGAAGATGATTCGGAAGTAACAATGCCCACCCTTTTAGCTACCAAACAGCAAAAAGGAGAGTCCGTTAAGTCTTTCGTAGAAAGATTTCGGAACGTGGCACTCCGATGTCCAAGCGGCATGACCCAGGCCACCCTGGTGGAAACATGCCGCCACAATCTCCAAACCTCACTCCTTGCTCAAATAGGAGTTGCTGAAAGCCGCACCTGGAAGCAGTTAGTCCAACAAGGTGAACAGGCTGAGGAGATTGTTGCCCGTGTCAGGGCAGAGGAAGGCAAGCTGCGGCCGGAAAGGTCGACAAGGCGTGCACCGGCACCAGACACCTCCCTCCAAACAAAGCGGAAGGATAACTTGGCGACGGAGACCAAATCCCCCGCCAAACCTCAAACAGGCAGGGCAAGTGGCTCCTCAAGCCAGCCACGCCCCAACAAGCAGTATTCCTTCAAGGAGGAACACGTCGATTCGCTCTTCAAGCTACTCAACAAGAGCAATCGGCTGAAACTCCCTGAAATTAGGCGCCCGGAGGAAGTCGGCAAGACCGACAATCCCAACTACTGCATGTACCACAGGATGTTGGGACATCCTACCAAAAGCTGCTACGTCTTCAAAGACATCCTTCAGGCTTTGATTGACGCGGAGGTGCTCAAGCTCCGACCAGAGCAGAAGAAGGTCACGGCTAATGTAACGTCGGTTCTCCAGTTCGAGAGACAACCCCCAACGCCTGCGGGGGTAACTCCTATTCCAAGGGGAGAATTAAGAGTGGTCAACACAGACCCTCACCAGCAGCAGGAGAAGGGCTTGGTAGCCGTCCCTACACCTCAGGGGGAAACCATGTGGGTCCACCCTGACCTCGTCGATGAACAACAGTGGACTACTGTGACCAACAGGAAGTCCAAAGGCAAGGCAAAAGCTTCGTCCTGCCATGTGGTATGTGCCTCCTCCCGAGAAGCAGAGGATGATGCTCCCTCACTGACCGACTCAGAGGAGGAAACGATAGTCTTGGCCGCAGAGCCCAACCAACCAACGACGGGAACTCGTTCGGGTCAACCCTACTTGAAGCAGTACGGCGAAGTGGCGGTAAACCCTCCGCAACCGGCTGCAGAGCCAACTAGGCCCTCCACGAAGCCACCTGTGGCGAAGCAGAAGGAGACTCGATTCTCTCGAGCCCTTCCAAAAGGTGCGGCGGAAGGATCCTCGACACCTTACCGCTTCGATGTCTTGGCTCAACTAGCCAACATCCCAGCACGCATCACCTTGTATGAACTCCTGAGGCTATCAAAGTCAACCAGAGAGGCTCTGCAAGAAGCTCTGGCAAATGCTGAGGTCTTCATGACCCAGGTGCTGAAGGAGGAAGATGTAGAGGATTGCCTCCACGCTTCCCAGAATGCCCCCTGCATCACCTTCACGGCAGATGATATGCAGGTGAAAGGGAAGCATGATCGACCCCTGTACTTCACAGGTTACATCGGATCATCTGAGGTGAACCACATTCAGGTAGATCCAGGGTCCGCATTGAGCATTATGCCCCGCCGAGTCATGCAACACCTCGGCATCCCTACCCACCGTCTGAGCCCTACACAGACGACCATCTACGGGTTCAATGCCAACGGCACCCGTCCGATGGGGAAGATCAAGCTCAAGTGCCAGATTGGGAGCCTCAAGTCGGAGGTGACATGCTACGTCATCGATGCCGACACTTCCTACAATCTGCTGCTGGGACGACCATGGATCCACCGCAACTCCATCGTTCCCTCCACTCTTCACCAAGTCATGAAATACATTGACGCGAGTGGGAAGGTGCAAACGTTGGTTGCCGAAAGGTATCCGTTCAAGGGAGTCGAGAATTATTTCACGGATTCCCTTTTATATCAGGATCCGGTGGATGAAACCCCGCAACTGGAGGCGCCAGACTCTGGTAATGAGGCTGACACTGAGCCCGAGCAAGAAAAGTTCCTGTGGGAGTTAGAACCACTTGTAAAGAGCACTAATAAGCTCGATGTTGATAATACCACCGACGATGCAGGCGGTTGGTATATTAATGAAAGTCTAGACTTTGAATATTTTTCTGCATGTGCATCCGATTCAATACCGTCGGATACAACTACCGACGTAGACGATGACATCTGGTCGGCAATGGATGCTTTGACATCATTGCATGTACCAGTAAAATCATCTTTCGGGACATATCAGGATAATGGCGATGCGCAGGAATCTATATTCTTAGTTCCGGCAAGACGAAAAGGCCAAAGACCAATACTTTTCGGGCGAATCTCGTCTGAACCGATGCCCGCGAAGAATCGGAAAGCGAGGAGGAATCCCCTCAGCTCGACCATTATGAATCGAAAGCACTCAGAATGATGAAGCAAATGGGGTACGATCTAACCAACAAGCCCGGGTTGAACTTCGGCAAAGGAAGGAAGACGCTACTTCGATCCTTTGTGCCAAAAGGGAAGGCCCCCGATTATTATCATCGGACGCGCAGGGGGTTGGGCTACGTATCAACTCCGGTCCCATCAGCCTCTGATTCTCAAGAATCGTCGAGCAACGATTGCTCTTCAGACACGTCATCATGGGAGTCAGATGTCAGTGTCGGCAACATCTTCAAAGGGCTTTCAGTAAACATGGTTTCAACAGGCCATCTGGAAGATGAAGATGAAGAAATGATCCAACCTGATACAGATCCTTAGATCAAACATTTGAATGCTCTTTGGATATCCGCTTTGAACAGCGTGAGCCACCCACAGATGACAAGGTTGTTCAGATCAACCTAGGAGATGAGGCCAACCCCAAGCCCATCTTCATAAGTGACGGCCTGTCGCCTCCAGAGAAGAAGGATCTAATATCTCTTGTACAAGAGTATATAGATGTCTTTGCCTGGAATTATGAGGACATGCCTGGACTTGATCCTCAAGTGGCTATGCATCGCCTCAACATCAATCCGGACATGAAGCCTGTTAAACAACAGCAGCGACGGTTCCGTCCAGAGATAATGGAGGCAATTCAATCAGAAGTCAGAAAGCTCATCGATTCTGGCTTCGTCCGGGAAGAACAACATCCCGACTGGGTAGCCAACATCGTCCCCGTCGCCAAGAAGAATGGGAAGATCCGGATCTGCATCGACTTCCGCGATCTGAACGAGGCCTGCCCCAAAGACGAATTCCCATTGCCAATCACAGATGTCATGATTGACAATACTTGTGGATTCGAACGAATGTCCTTCATGGACGGATTCTCAGGATACAATCAAATCAAAATGTATCCTGACGACGAAAAGCACACCTCCTTCAGAACTCCTCTAGGAGTATATTGCTACACCGTCATGCCCTTCGGACTGAAAAATGCAGGGGCAACATACCAAAGGGCCATGAACGCCATTTTCCATCAGCAAATGCGGAAAACGGTGGAATGCTATGTCGATGACATCGCGGTGAAAAGTCGCATTAAAGGAGATCACATAGCTGATCTGAAGGTGGTCTTCGACATCATGCGGGCTCATCAATTGAAGATGAATCCCACCAAGTCCTTCCTGGGGGTAGCCAGTGGCAAATTCCTAGGGTTTGTTGTGACTTCCACCGGAATCCATTTGGACCCGGAAAAGATCCGCGCCATCCAGGAGATGCAACCCCCGAGAAGCCTCAAGGAACTCAGGGGATTACAAGGACGATTGGCATACATCCGCAGGTTCATATCCAACCTTTCTGGGAGATGCCAACCCTTCACCAAGCTGATGAAAAAGGGCGTTTCATTCATTTGGGACGACGCTTGTCAAAAAGCATTTGAGGAGATCAAATACTACCTCACCCAACCACCAGTTCTTGCAGCTCCGGTGTCCAGAAAGCCTTTCCTGGTGTACGTCCGAGCAATGGATCATTCCCTGGGAGCTCTACTAGCTCAGAATGATGAACAAGGACGAGAACAGGCAATCTACTATCTGAGTAGAACAATGATCGGAGCCGAACATCGGTACAACCCGATCGAGAAGGAATGTTTGGCACTAGTGTTCGCCATTCAGAAAATGCGACACTATCTGGTAGGCCAGACTATAAATGTCATATCAAAAGTCAACCCTTTGAGGTTACTTATGACAAAGCCTTCTTCACTAAATGGCCGGCTGGCAAAATGGGCCATATTGCTATCACAATATGAGATACATTTTCTGCCACAAAAGGCTACTAAGGGACAAGCGGTGGCGGACTTCTTAGCTGAACACCCAGATCCGAGGGCAGCCAAGCTCTATGAGGATCTCCCAGACGAGGCCGCCGAAGTCTGCCTGACTCAGACGTTGTTCGAAAGTCAAGTATGGCAACTTTTCTTCGACGGTGCATCAAGGACAAGCCCAAAGGGACACGTAGTAGCGGGGGTAGGAGTGGTACTCGTCTCCCCACAAAATTATGTGATTCCCCGAGCTGTCTCACTGACCGAGTCCTGCTCCAACAATGTGGCGGAATACAACGCTCTTTTGATTGGGATGCAATTCGCCGATGAGATTGGCGTTAAAAATCTCGAGGCATACGGTGATTCTAAACTCATCGTCAGCCAAGTTCGCGGAGAGTATGAGGTCAGACATGAAGATCTAGTACCCTATTACAATGCGACAATCCACATGGCCGAGAGGTTTTCAAACTTCTACATCGACCATGTACCGCGCAGGCAAAATGCGCATGCAGATGCACTTGCATCCCTTGCTGCCTCCTTAGCCCTTCCAGCTGGAGTAATGGAGAAAGTATTCGTCTATAGCCACGACCTGTACTGTCCAAAAATTTCACTCGGAGACTGCCCAGGGTCAACGGGAGATCATCACGACAAGGAAACACTTGAAGTGTCAACCGGTCTAGAGCCTAGAGACTGGCGATTCCCCTACATTGATTTTGTCTTATACGGCATCCTGCCTGAGGACGCCAAAGAGGCGGCTGCCATCCGAAGGAAAGCCCCCAAATTCTACTATAATGCGATTTCGCGAACATTGTATCGTCGATCGCATGACGGGATCCTGCTCCGATGCCTCTCATCAAAAGAAGCCCAAGGAGTATTGAAAGAAGCCCACGATGGTACTTGTGGAGCTCATCAACCTGGCCCGAAATTGGCACATCGACTCCAAAGGTTGGGTTACTATTGGCCAAAAATGATCGCCGATGCTATCGCTTATGCTAAGAGATGTCACGCCTGTCAAATACACGGCGATTTCATCCATCAAGCACCAGGGTGCCTCCACTCTACGACCTCTACTTGGCCGTTTGAAATGTGGGGGATGGACGTGGTTGGCCCTATCAGCCCACCATCATCGAAAGGACATCGGTTCATTCTAGCGATAACCGATTACTTCTCAAAGTGGGCCGAAGCTATCCCTTTGAAAGAGGTAAAATCTTCTAACGTGATCAAGTTCGTGAAACATCACGTTATTTACCGCTTCGGTGTGCCTCGGCGTATCATCCATGACAATGGACCCCAGTTCATCAGCCAGGCTTTCCAGAGATTCTGCGCTAAGTTCAGAATCCAGAGTGTGTCCTCAACGGCATACTATCCTGCTGCTAACGGTCTTGCAGAAGCCTTCAATAAGACTATTGGCAAGCTTCTTAAAAAGTTCGTCTCGAAAAGTCAACGAGATTGGGACGACAAGTTGGGTGAATGCTTATGGGCTTATCGCACAACTGTGCGAACCCCGACTAAGGCCACGCCGTTTTCCTTGGTATACGGATGCGAAGCCGTCCTTCCACTGGAAATTCAAATTCCCTCTCTACGCGTCGCCTTGACAGCGGAAATGACAACTGAGGAGAAGCATCGACAGCGACTCCAGGAGTTGGAAGCCTTAGACGACAAGCGTCTGCAAGCCCAACAGCAAATCGAGCTCTACCAGGCTCGAATCACCAGAGCCTTCAACAAGAAAGTTAAAGTGCGAACTTTCAAGAAAGGCGACCTTGTCTTGGCCGTCCGAAGACCTATGGTCATGACGCACAAGACAAAAGGAAAATTTCAGCCCAAATGGGAGGGACCGTTTGTAGTAGAGTCAGTCTACTCAAATGGGTCATATCGCCTCATAACTTCAAATGGCGATACACTCATGATGCCGATCAATGGCAAATTCTTGAAGAAGTACTATCCTTAATAGTACTCTTCTTCCGATCAAGTTAAAAGTACACCTCTGATCAAACATCCGACGCCCTCGACGGCTGAGGATAGAGGAAAATGTTGGCCTTTAAGCCCAACATAAGTCCTCGACAACTCATCATGCTGAGGGGAATAGCATGGCTAGCCCAGCTCAAACGGTAGTTGGTAAAGGCATGTCAAACCCGTTGATAGCTGAGGGTTTGCTAAAAATCCTAAGTGGACTCGAGTCCACTCTTTCCTCCAAAATCCCTTACCAATTCTCGTCCATAGAATGGTAGGACCACAAAATGCAATCATTACTACGTTAACACTATACCTCTGGTAATGAATACTCTTTGTTGAGTATAAACTTGGCTTGTTAACTCTGCATAGAGTAACAAACTCTCAAATTTGCCAAGTTAACACTATACCTCTGGCATTTCAAATTCCACTTGTCAATTCTCATCAATAGAATGACAGGTCCTCAAATTGCTCTTATCACGAGCCAATTCTTGTCAAGTTAACATTACACCTCTGACAAACTACTGTTTAAGTTAACATTACACCTCTAAGCAGTACATCGAGTGCCTGTCAAGTTAATATCACACCTCTGATAGTCACCTTTCTTCAGACTTCCGTATCGAAGCTGAAATGGACGATGCCAAGTTAACACTACACTTCTAGCATCCGAGTCATCGCTAAGTTCAACAATACACCTATGGCCATGACCTTTCCTCGACCTCTTCGTCTAAGTCGAGATGACCAATGCTAAGTTCAACATCACACCTCTAGCATTACCTCACTGTTAAGTTAAACATTACACCTATGACAGTGACATTCTGAGTTAAGTTAATATCACACCTCTGACTCACATCCTTGTCGAGTTAACACTACACTTCTGACAAGACTATCTCCAACCCGTTAAGTTAATATCACACCTCTAACGGTAAAAGCTTTACTAGATTCCTCGCGGGTCTAGTTTCACTTGTTATTCTCTTCAACAGAATAACAGGTCCACCTAAAGACATTGTTAGGTTAACATTACACCGCTGACAATGTTTTATCAAATTCCCCAGCTGACCTTGAATCAAGTCAATCCCAGACATTTGACAAAAGTTCACCTTCTCTGGGAGTACGCATTCCCCTGTCACTTTCTTTTATAAAGTGGCGGGTCCACCAAAATCATTCTTTTGCTTCTAAAACAAAACATTCAAGACAACAGGAAGAGGCAAAAAGAAAAGTGTCACTTTTATTCATATCCAAACACATGAAAGTGATACAAAACGCTCTCTTATACAATAAGATTGAGTGTTACAATTAAGGAGTACAAAGAAGTCCCCTCTCTCTCTGAGGCCGTACTCACTCCTTGAAGCCGCATCTGATCCTAAGCGCATGATGTCTGGAGAAGTGCCAAATTGTGGTGACTGTTGGAACCGATTGCACTTTGATGCACGACGCCAACTTCGAAAGCGCCCTAGCTGACTAAGCCAGGAGCAATGGTGTTCTTGAGGTCCGGTGGCAACAGAAGAGCCTGCAACCCTTCGTTCAAGAGTTGATCTTTCCCCCGCAGGCCATCCAAAGGACATGGACTGTCCTTGATGTCACTTCTGGGATGGGAGAGGAAGAGGATCCTCTCCGCCACCGCAACCGCCGGAACCTCCTCGCCGTCATACTTGACCTGACCATCTCTTGCCATCAGACATGGTTGGTGCAGAAGATCTGAAGAGACCTTGGCGAGATCTGGGTCCTCGTCAGAGACATAATATATTCTCTCATAGGTGACGAGGACCATAATATGTTCTCTCATAGGTGAACATTGAACAAGCTCGCCGGTTGAAGCATTCTTCCAGGGGACCAGTGAACCTGCAAAGAACAAATAAGAGAATCAGAAAATCTGGAACAAAAGAAAACTAAGTAACAGACGCGGCAGTCATTGAAGACTTCAGACGCGGAAATGATCTGCACAGTCAAACCACCGCGTCAGCAGAAACAGACGCGAGTCAAAACTGTGCCACGCCCAGGATTCAAACGCGGTCTCAGTTTGCACCCGCGTCTAATGTACTAGACGCGAAAAACTTCAAACGCCGAAAATTGCCATCTCTCTGTTGGGTGAACAGGAGTTGCAAGATTCAGGTCTGAAACGCGCCAAGGCAATAGCCATGAGCAAAGCCAGCGTCAAGAGCCCGCGTTCAGAAAAGTTCAAGTCACCGGCGCAAATTCCAGAATAGGAATGCACCAGGATTTCATTCAGATGGCTATGCCAAAGTACAGGCTATGGACATCATCGGGGTGACATACCAGCAGAGGCCTCTGTCCAGAGTTGGCCTCTCTGCATCCAAACGCGGGCGCGCAAGATGACATGAGAGAGGATTCCTTCTGAAGAGACCAAACAGAAGCATAAGAGCTCTGGGTCATCTTCATCCGCGGAGTCACCTTCATCCATGAAGACAGGGACCTTGTTAGAAGCTTTAGAGGAGGCGAGGTCTCTCAGGGCAAAACAAAAGAAAACAATCTAAGTTTGGATTATTGAAGAGGGGGCACACTCTATTTATAGGCAGTCCCTAATAACTGTCATTAATGGGGCATCAATCGGAACCGTCGCGCACAACTGTCAAAGCCCAATAAAAAACGGACGCGTGGAACGTTGCTTTGGAAACCGACGAGAGCGCCGGTTTTTCAACCGCCAGCGTCGGTTCTGCATGCAAGGGCATTAACGCCTGAATCCAATGAGAGGCCGACGCGTGGATAACTGCCTTGGGAAGCAACGGATGACCCGGAACCCCAATCGACAGTGAAGACTTGACGTTCAAAGATCTCCTAAAAATCTTTTAAGTCATGCTGCATTGAACGCAGATGGGAAAGTCGCGTCTCTTCAGCAGACAAGGCTGCGTATCCTGTGTCTGCTCGATCCGCGTCTTTCTTAGCAAGACAGATTCGCGTTATTCAGAGCCGCGTTTCACTCCATGGACCGACGACCGCGTCTCACTCTATGGATCAATGCTGCGTCTCATCAAGAAGACCGCATATCAATCTGTGATTGACGCTGCGTCTCGCTCTATGGATTGACGCTGCGTCTCATCATGATGACCGCGTCGCACTCTGTGATCGACGCTGCGTCTCATCAAAAGGACTTAGTAAAATCTAAGTTCCTGTGGACTGACGACCGCGTCTCACTTTATGGATCAATGCGCGTCTCATTAAGAAGACTCAGAGTCAAGGCCGCGTTCATTAACAGAACTTAGTCTTACCTAAGTTTAATATTCACAGCCAGTTACCAAGGAGTTGGATTCGCCTACAGCTGAGCAAAGAAGATGGAGCAAAATTTTTCAAACTTTTATTATAAACAGTAAAAGTGGATACAAACACTCTAAACAGAGTGTCCTCTTCTTTACAAAAAAGGGGGAAAAGAAAAGAAGGCTAAATGTCCTGATTCGCCAAGGTACGGATTTGTTCCCTAAGGCGGTGAATCTCGTGTTGGCGCGTCCTTTCAGCTTCCATAATAGCCCGATCCCGCAGCTCCTCTTCGGATAAGAAATTTCTTGCGGCCAGCTGCGTTCGCAGAGATTCCACCCTGGAAGAATGTAGAGACAGACTCTCTTCCGCTCGCACCTTAGCAGCTTGTTGCTCCTCTAGCTGCTTTTTGATGGTAGCAAGCTTTTCCTCATTGAGCGCAAGCACAACTTCTGCCTTGGCAATGGTGTCCCGAGCCCTGATGATGACTTGCTCTGTGCTCTGCATGACAAGCTCGGATTCCCTTGAATCGCCAGCTAGTTTCTAACATTCAGCCTGGGAATATTCGAGGTTGCGGATCTCAGCAGCGATTGTGCCTCCGCTTCCTGTCGCTCTCGTTCTTGAGCAGCTAGGAGCCTAGTCAGGGTGGCCTGGGCCTCACTAAAAGAGCCAGCATCTTTCAAAGACTCCAGCTCCTGCAGGTAGTCTCCCAGTTGCTCTACCACCCGTAGACACGCCTTGGCAAGTGAAGGGCCTCCGGTTAATTCGACGTTCACGGCCAGATTTTTAAGAAGCGTCTGGGCAAATTGGAACGAGCTGTTTCCACGTAAGATGAGATCAATACATGATCCCATCGAAGCGAAGAATTACTGCACCATCTGACGTGCCAGTTCCCCCATGTCTTCACCACCTAGGAAGCTTCCCGACCCCTTTTCTGTCACAGGATAGGGAATATAAGGCGGATCTTCTCGCACAAGAGTCGTGCTGGCCGTCGAGACGGCAAGAGCTAGACCGGCCGCTGACGCTTCCGGAGGTACTACCTCTGCAGGAGCCTCCACGACCAATGAGGGAGTAGTAAGCACAACCTCCTCAGAAACCTCCACCGGGACTTGAGCTGTATGGCCTTCTGGAAGGGTACCAACCATCGGACTCTCCACCTGAGCCCCCTCAGTCCTCTCTGCAAGTTATCGCAGCGTCAGCCACAATGATGGAAAAGCGAAACATTTAAAGCGTCAGAGCTGCCTTACCAAGTTGGAGGTCCAGAGGTGTCGAATCCTGCGGGGTAGGATTCTCCCTGGCGTCAGCAGTAACCTCCTAGCCTGGCAGAGTGAGAGCCTCCTCAGCCTCAGTGGTTGCTTCCTCTTCTGACAGAGTGGAAGGCTCCCCAGTTTCAACAGCTGCCCCCTTTGAGGGTATCTCAGCAGCCGAGACCTCAATCCCCTCGGGCCGGGTCAACTCTACCACCATCTCCTCAATATGCGAGGAGGTTGTAGCCTCAGCATCTTCGGCCGACCCTGCAACATAAGAGAAGAATGTTAGAACATCCTCTTCAAATATGTAAAAAGAAATTAGGACGGAAGATGGAAAGAGTACCTTTAGCAGGGATAATCGCCAGCGATGGTGCAGTCGATGGCTCGCCCCCATATATTTCCGCCTCCGAGATGTGGAAGAATTTGCTCTGATCAGGAAGAGCGGGTTTATCGCCATAGTCGACCTCGTCTTCAAAGGCGCTTTCCCCCGATAACGAAGAAGACGACAGCGCAACGCGAGGAAGCTCCGCAACAGGAGCCTTACCTCCGATCACCCCAGTGGTAGGACTAGGGTCAACTGCCCTAGGACTAGAAATGAAGACGCTAGGAGACCCCGGCTGCCGTACCTCACCTCTCCCTTCATGAGCAGAAGGAAGCTCGGGCTGAGCTGAGAGTCCCGGAATCTCAACATCCTCTTCACCCATTATGTCGACCTCAAGCCGCTCATCATCATCACCAGCGGTGAGTTCATCAACAAGCTCCCCCTCCTCCACGGTCTTGCGGTGTGACCTAGGGGCACGGACTAGGGTGGGGAAATCTTCATCTTCCGACGGTTCCTCAACTCTAACAGGGACGTCTTCAGGAGGAGCCTCAACTCCAGCAGAGATGTCTCCGGATTGAGAGACTTCAGCCGTTAAGTCCCTCCGAGCCTTCTTTGGGGCAGGCTCAGCAATAGAAGCAGAGCGTCGACGACGCTTGCTCGCCAACTGCTTAGACCTCCTTGCCCGCGGCTCCTCCCTCGTGGCTGGTGGCTCCGCCCTTGTCGCTGGTGGCTCTGCCCTTGCCGGTCGCGGCTCTGCCCTCACTGCTGGAGGCTCCCTCCTCAATCTTCGCCCGACCTCCTTTTGGGCCTTCAGGTACTATTCTACGAGTTTCGTCAGTTTACTAGAATCAGTCCTGGCCTCGAGACTTGCATTGATGCTCTCAATGCATGAAGACGCCGGAAAAAAGTCTGGCGTTTGGATGGCTTGGGAGTACCAAGTACAGAAGCTGAAACTCGTACGGCACTTGGGCCCCTCGAGAGGTAGACGAAAAGATACTCCCGTCCCTCCAGCCACACTATAGTATCAGGCCCGAGCACCCTCGAATAGGTTCCCTTCGAAGGCAAGTCTAGCATTGGGTTCCCGACATAGAGCTGATCATAGCCGAACTGTCGAGCGAAGCGACTCGGCATGTACGGCTCAATGGTACATGACGTCCCTTGCCGGAAAAGCACATATCCGGGCCGGATATTTAGCAACCACCAGAAGGCCCCCGCGGATAACCTCGTGAAGTCATCTGGGCCAACAGAATCAACAAGTAGATCCCCGAAAGATGCATCAGGGATCTGGAGGAGGCAGCGATTGAGCTGGTAGTTTGCAGGGTCTGAAAGGCACTTCCGGACGTAATATATATAAGGATCACGCCATTTTGAACCCTCCAACCGCTGTACAAAAGGGACAGAACTCTCCCTCCAATGCGCTGCCGTCATCAAAGAAGGGCAATGCATCACGTACCAAGCAATAAGGTACGTGTAAGGCAGCTCGACACGAGGGTTGGGACGCTTCACCGTCGGACTCCCCTTTGAGTCAACATACGGCTTTCCCTCGGAGTCTGCAGTTTTTGGTGGCTCGCAGAAACTCTTAGTGAGCGCCCGCAGCCCGCTCTGAATACCAGCCGCCACGGCCGGGAGAAGGGCTATGGGGTTCCCATGAGCCAGGAGCACCGCCGGGTACACCACGTCAGCAACAATGACTTCATGCGGCAGCGTGGGCACCACACAGCGCTTCAGCCACAGCATCAGAAAGCCCGCCAACAGCGCCCGATCGGAGATAGGGGTCCGGGCTTGATGGTGAATGTAACAACCAAAGTTTTATGGTACATAATTTCTCCTCAATTTAAATATTAAGAAATTTGGTTAAAGCATTATATAGAATTAGTCACCCCAATAATTCTATGTCAACAAATTAAACTTAATTTATAGACCCACTTCCCTTTTGAATGTTTTTATCTAGTTATTTGATTTTTTTTTTGGGTGACCAAAATGTTTAACATGAGAGCCTTTGTGCATATATATATATTAGGCAAAATTTTGATTAAGTAATGGTAAAAGAAAATGTAAACCAAACCCATCATACCCCCTTAATCACCAAGCTTATCCTAATAACTCTTAGTGGTAAGTATGTATTAGGGGGAAAATTAAGGGGCTAATGCTATGTAACCATCATGCTTATCCTAATAATCTTTTAGAGATAAGTGTGTATTAGAGGGGGGGGATTAGGTGGGCTAATGACCTTTGGTATGTGGGCTTCCATGTGGCACCATGAGAAGGAGCCCTTGACCTTGTGGCATCATGAGGATGCAACACCTAAGTCTTGCAATTCCAAGAGGTTGACCAAGCTTGCCTCTTCACCTTCTTCACTCAAAAATTCTGGAGAAAATTTCCCCCCAAATCCTGAAATTTTTCCTTGTTATGAGAAGAAATTAAGCCAAAAATTCGCCATTTCCATTTCATCCTTAGAAATCTAAGGGTTGAAACTAAGGTAACCTCTTCTAGCTCAAATCTCTATTCTTACAAGCTCTGAAGCAAAATTCACGGGAGGGAAAGCAGGAGCTCAGGCTCACAGCAGGCAGAGCCGCGACTGTACGCGAGACTCTGCCACTTTGCCGCGGAGCCGCGGCAATACTGGAGAATCCGCGGCAATTCCAAGGAGAAGGAGGCTGATTTTGGAGGAGGGGCTTCCTGACAAGTAGCAGAGAAGCTCTAGCAACCTAAATCAGTTTTCCCTTGTCGCCCAGTTCCCTGTTCCAGAACTTGGTAACTTGGTGAGTAAACCTAATTCTTAGGGTTAAAATCCTTGATCCAAAGTTGAAAAATAATAATTAGAAATTTGTAGATGATTCTCAATAGTAGAAATTCCTGTTCTTGGGTAGTGGCTACTGTTTTTGTGACATCTTCATGCTAGATGGAAATCTAAGGAGTTTTATCTAGTCTTTATGCCCATACATCATGCGGTGACAATTGGAATATGTAATATACATGTTTAGCTCACTATGTAAACTTAAATAAGGATACTTATCCTATATAATTCGCTGTTTTTGATAATTATGCTCATGTTAAAAGAAATTCAATGGATGTTGCATGGTAATGATAATGCTATATTAATTAGATATGCAATGCATGTGTAAAGAGATATGTGTTAATATAATAGTAAGCCTAAGTGAACTAAATTGATACCTTAATTCGCTGTTGTTCCTATTCAATATTGTGATGGTTAAATTAGTATGGATATAGCCTAATTTTGGTTCTTTATAATAGCGTATAGGATGGTACATTATGTAAAGCGAGGACTTGTACGAGTAGCACTCCACCATAGTCGACAAATCAACTTGATTCACATGTTCCTTGTTCACTAAGGTGCTCGGGGAAAATACCCCTCTCTACAATGCAATATGTTATTAAGTATTGGTAAATTATGGAATAATGCATATGTTCATGTGGAATGAATGTGACGTGATTATAATATTCTTATGATGTGGGGTGAATCCCAGATACATATACTCTTTCTTTCATTGTTGCATACTATTTCGGACATGACACGTAAAATGGTTTCATTTGCTTGTTGTGCATATTGTATATTGCCATTATATGATGTATTCTGTGTTAAGGAGGAAGGGGCCGTGCGGGAGCCGGTAGGAGGGGGGAAGACGGGGAATTGATATCTATACATTATATATATCTATAAGGAGGAAGGGGCCGTGCGGGAGCCGGTAGGAGGGGGGAAGACGGGGAAACTTATATGCATATACATACATTATATATATAAGGAGGAAGGGGCCGTGCGGGAGCCGGTAGGAGGTGGAAGTCGGGGAAGTTCATGGCAGATTGAACGATATTCATATTTGATTGTCAAGTTGCATTTATGTTGGTTAATGCTGGTGTTAAATTAAGCTATCACTTTATGTATACACTGAATCTAGTTATTGTGAGTGGACTCACCCATGAAAACATTACACATGCGCATACACTATATCTCTGTATCTTGATATTGCTAGATGCAATCTTTGGTAATGTAGACATGTAGGCCATAATTGTATGAAGCTTGGATTGAATAATTCAACTTGAACAAACTGTTGTTTATAAGACCCACCCTATATTACTTCTTCTTAATTGTGTATCTTATGAAGTCATTATACTAATTCCCTATGATATGGTTTACTCATTGAGCTGTCGAGCTCATTGGAATTTCTTTACATCTTTTCAGGGTTGGATAAAGGTAAGAGACCCCTCTAATGGAAAGGCTAAGTTATGGATGACAGGATGTATTGTTGTATCATTTTGATTTTGCTATATGATCTTATGTGTAGGATGGACCCTATGGGAACCTTTATTGGAGTATATGTTAAGTTGTACTTGATGTAAATTATATCCTTGTAGCAGTTGAGACCTTTGTCTTGTATGTGATACTATGTTCTGGGTTGTGTATCCTTTACGTATGTATGCCTTGAAATTTTGAATCGATGGTAAAATATGGAAATGCAAACTGTTGAGATGGAACTCTTGAATTGTTGATGTAAAGACTATGTTTACAATGGAAAGAACCAAGTCATGTTATATGTTGTAGTTAAGGATTGGTTATGTGATATATAAGTAGGCCGAGTGTGCCGAAACTATTTGGTGATATAAGTAGGCCGGATGTGCCGAAACTATTGGGAAAATAAGTAGGCCTTCGAGCCGAAATCTGGATTTTTTGTAAACAAGAAATACTGATATATTAAGAATGATGCTGCCGAAATTTTCCTTAATTTAAGGATTAACGGAGATGAATGTTGATATAGGCCTAATCTTGTTGATTTGAAACTGGGACCGTTACAATTGGTATCAGAGCATGGTTTAAGCAAGGTTAGCCTAGATAGATGTAGTATGTACGATTGACTATGAAGTCAGGTATAGGTGTACTAGAATAAGTAGAGGTGGGATATGTGGATAGTGGTATAGTTTTAGGATTAACTGGCTCTGAAATGTAGGATATTTGACTGTTCTCCACATTTGAACATGGGTACCCGCATACCTTAGTTCAAATGGATCTTGCAAAGGGGTGCGGGCCCTTCTGTAAGAAATTTCAGTGTTATGGGACATCAGAAAAGGAGAACAATCAGTATACCACATAAGTCGGGGTCAGAACCTATTAGTAGGATAGTTATGCATAAGAGAAATTTATGAAAGATCGGCATGGTTATATAAGTGGTGACTTACTATCCTATCTTGATTTTTTATATTCATGCAAATTATTGCTTTGAGGAAAATTGGAAGACACATCGGCTAATATAAATGTCTTGCTTCTACAGATGGGAGATTCTGAGATGTCTGGATCATCGTCGGACGGTCCGGAGTCAGAAAGTTTGAGCTGGATAGCGGATTCAATGGACTGGGAGTTTGAATCTGACGAGACCGATCCAAAGGTCATTCTTAAAAGTTCCCCAGATAATTTAAATGCAGAGATTCACATGGGGCAAGATGAGGCAGATGACATTAATGAGGCAGAAAGTGCCATTAGAGATGCACCAGTAGCTGAGGACTTGGGAGTTCTACCCAATGAGGAGGTGAACCCTGACGGAAGGATTTTCGTTGGGGGTATTTGGTGGAATTCTTGCTGGGTGGAAGATATGGACCTGTACGATGATAATGAAGATTGGGGATGTGATTTGGATACTGTAGTGGAGGAAGTGGAAGAAGAACCAGTAGAAGAAGGACCAATGGAAGAAGAACCAGTAGAAGAAGAACCAATGGAAGAGGGACCCGAAGAAGAAGAGCCGGTAGAAGAAGAGCCAATAGAAGACGAGGATCCAGAAGAGGAACCTGTGAGGGAAGACCAGGAGGAGAGCTCCTCGGGGTCCAACATCACCCCTTGATAGGTGTTTAGTTGGGTGACATTTTTATTTTTGTCGTTTTTGTTCTTTTGAAGTAAAGGAATGTCGATTTACATGAGTTTATATTTTTTTTTGTAAAGAAAGTGGTCGCCAATAGTTACATGTATGAACCTGTATCCCTTTTTGACTGCATTGGTATGTTTGGATGAATGCAGCCATGCTAATGTATATGTTGCTATGAAAACGCTTTATGCATAAATGAAATCAGTATTTTGTTTGTGAACTATTCTACTTGTTATCATTGAGTTACCATTGAATATGTGCAACCATTCTTTTAGGTATTAGATGGATTTGAATTTTCCTCCATCCGATGTCAACTCGGAGGGCAACGTCCCATCGCATAGCGCAGTTGGGAGCGTCCACCCCCCGGCAAGTCAAGAAACTCGGAGTAGGCAATCTAATGCTAATCGGGGAGTGCCGGACAGAATCCCAGATTGGCTGTTGCAGTTGGCAAGTGCAAACAACCCCCGTAGAGCTCTTGAACAATTTCAAAAGCTCAACCCACCAGCTTTCAGAGGAGGAGTTGACCCTATCCAAGCGGAAGAATGGCTCCGACAAATTGAAAAGATACTGGATGTGATGGAATGTACTGAGACCCAGCGAGTATCTTTTGCTTCTTTCATGTTCCAAGGAGAGGCCGAGCGCTGGTGGGAGATGGTAAAAGGAGGAGCTAAGAACCTGGGAAGAGAGATCTCCTGGAACTTCTTAGTTGCAAAGTTCAATGAAAAGTACATCCCTGGAGTAGTGAAGGACCGACTTGCGATGGAGTTCCAAGAGTTGAAACAGGAACAATGGACAGTAAGTAACTATGAAGCTAAATTCACTCAGCTGTCCAGGTATGCCGAGAAGTTGGTGTCCGAGGAGGAAGATAGGACGAAGAGGTTCGTTAGAGGTTTGAGGCCGGAGATCAGAAGTAAGCTGATCCCTTTCCAACTGCAAGTTTACAGTCAAGCTGTAGAGAAGGCAATGGAAATTGAAAGGGATATGCAGGAGAATCAAGAGATGAGGACCAGAGAACTGCCCTATATGAAGCGCCCCCGGTATAGCAATGCACCGAGTTTTGGAGCTCAGTCCATGAGGCCCGACAGAAGCACGGGATCTTCCATCATGCCCACCCAGGGAAGCAAGATGAACACATGGCCCAAGCATAGGGGATTACCCCATTTAGCATCACCAATGCCCTCCCAACGCTCCAACTTCGCAGGAAACCAGCGGTGTCCGAGGTGCAACCAAATTCACACCGGTAGTTGCGCCACCGGTAAGCAATGCTTTTTCTGCGGAAGAATGGGTCACATGAGGAGGGACTGCCCGAACTTACATGGAAACCCAGGAGTTAGCAGAGGGACGGGAAGACCAACCATGAGAATCGCCCCTACAACAGGAGGACCAGCTACCGCTTATCGACAAACTTTCAACAGAACTCGCTCGGCCATGACACAAGCATCTGTACAACAACCAAGAGTTCAGGGAAGGATGAATGCAATCACTCAGCAGGAGGCTCGAGCATCCAATGCCGTAGTGGAAGGTACCGTCTATGTATCCGATAATGTTGCTCGAGTATTATTTGATCCGGTGCTACTCACTCTTTTATCTCTTCGTCTTTTGCTGCAACTATTAACATGGAATCTGAACCCTTGAACTATCAACTAGTGGTGTCAACCCCTGTAGGCGCCAGAGTGACCACTAGCGAGTGTTATAAGGGATGTAAAATCATCATAGGTGAGATGAATACACAGGCAGACCTGATCAAGCTAGGAGAAATGGAGTTTGACATCATTCTAGGAATGGACTGGTTGTCCACATATCGGGTTCATGTAGATTGTTATCAGAAGAAGATAATTTTTAAGTTGGAAGGGACTCCCGAAAGAGTTTATGAAGGGATGAAGAATAAAATCAGCACTCCAGTCATTTCTGCCTTAAAGGCCACTAAGTTGTTGAGGCAAGGGTGTCAAGGATTTTTGGCAACCCTTATTGGTGAAGAAGACATGAAGATTAATATTGAAAACATAGAAGTTGCAAGAGATTATCCTGATGTTTTTCCGGAGGATCTACCCGGCTTACCCCCAGATAGAGAAGTAGAATTTTCCATCAACCTTCTACCTGGGACAAGTCCCATATCCAGGGCACCTTATAGGATGGCACCCGCAGAAATGAATGAATTGAAGGACCAATTGCAAGAGTTGCTAAGCCTCGGTTTCATTCGGCCGAGTGTATCACCTTGGGGTGCTCCGGTATTATTTGTTAAGAAGAAGGACGGGAGCATGAGGCTGTGTATAGATTATCGAGAGTTGAACAAGGTCACGATCAAGAATCGATATCCATTGCCGAGGATTGATGACCTATTTGATCAACTTCAGGGTGCCAGCATATTTTCTAAGATAGATCTAAGGTCTGGATATCATCAATTAAAGATCAAACCGGAAGATGTTTCTAAGACTGCCTTTCGGACCAGATATGGCCATTATGAATTTTTGGTAATGCCATTTGGCTTGACCAATGCTCCAGCAGCATTTATGGATTTGATGAATAGAATTTTTCAGCCATATCTAGATCAGTTCGTAGTGGTGTTCATTGATGATATACTGATCTATTCAAAGAGCAAAGAGGATCATGAAAAACACTTGAGGATAGTATTACAGTTATTGAGGGAGAAGCAACTTTATGCAAAGCTGAAGAAGTGTGAGTTCTGGCTAAAGGAAGTTGGGTTCTTGGGTCACATTATAAATAAAGAAGGAATATCAGTGGACCCCGCGAAGATAGAGGCGATAAAGGGATGGCCTCAACCTACTAATGTCACTGAGGTGCGAAGCTTCCTAGGATTGGCTGGTTATTACCGGAGATTTGTAGAGGGATTTTCTAAGATAGCTGCACCCTTATCCCAGTTAACGAAGAAAGGCCTCAAATTCCATTGGGGAGATGATCAGCAGAAGGGCTTTCAAGAACTAAAAGATAAGTTAACATCAGCTCCAATCCTAGCCATGCCCATTGGGAACGAAGGTTATGTTGTTTTCAGTGATGCATCAAAGTCAGGCCTAGGGTGTGTACTGATGCAAAATGGGAGAGTAATTGCATATGCTTCTAGACAACTAAGGAACCATGAGAAAAATTACCCTACCCATGATCTTGAGTTGGCTGCAGTCATTTTTGCCTTGAAAATTTGGCGACACTACCTTTATGGAGTATCATGTGATATTTACACAGATCACAAAAGCCTGAAATATATTTTCACCCAAAAGGAACTGAATATGCGCCAAAGAAGATGGTTGGAGTTGATGAAGGACTACGACTTGGACATTCATTATCACCCTGGAAAGGCCAACGTGGTGGCCGATGCTCTGAGCCGGAAGTCTGGGGGATCCTTGGCCGCACTGTTAACACAGCAATCGGAGTTGATAAAGGAGATGGAAAGAATGCAACTTGAATTTCACATAAGAGAGCCCCGGGATGGAGGGAATCATATAAATCAAGTTAGTATTGGTTTCGATCTCTATGAGGAAATCAAGGAAGCTCAAAGGAAGGATGATCAGACAGCTAAAAATTTTGAAAAGGTGCAAAGTGGTGAAACCCAAGAATTTATCATTTCCAAGGGGTTACTGAGGAAGGGAAACCGAATAATTATACCGCCAGATTTTAAACTCAAGAAACAAATTCTAACTGAAGCCCATTGCACCCCTTACACCGCTCACCCTGGAACAACCAAGATGTATCAAGATTTGCAGGCAAACTTTTGGTGGGAAGGAATGAAGAAGGACATAGCAAATTTTGTACAGAGATGTTTGATATGCCAACAAGTTAAGGCTGAACATAAGAAGCCTCCTGGATTCCTCATGCCCTTGCAAGTCCCTGAATGGAAGTGGAGTGATATTACTATGGATTTTGTGACAGGACTCCCTAGATCCCCTCAAGGTTATGATGCCATCTGGGTGATAGTCGACCGACTTACCAAGTCCGCTCATTTTCTGCCCATACGAATAAACTATTCGATGGATAGATTAGCCCAGATTTACCTCCGAGAGATAATCAGGATTCATGGAGTCCCCGAGACGATTGTGTCGGATCGCGACCCTCGGTTTCAGTCAAGGCTATGGATCAGTCTATCCCAAGCTCTGGGTACCAAGCTACACCCAAGTACAGCTGCCCATCCGCAAACTGACGGACAATCAGAAAGAACTATACAAATATTGGAAGACATGCTGAGAGCATGCGTGTTGGATTTCGGGGAAAATTGGGAAAGATACCTATCATTAGTGGAGTTTGCATATAATAATAGTTATCAATCTACTATTGGAATGCCGCCGTTCGAAGCCCTGTACGGCAGGAAGTGTAGATCCCCGATTTGCTGGGAAGAGATTGGAGACCGAACATTATTCGGAGCTGATATAGTGGTAGATACAACAGAGAAGATTCGGATGATCAGGAAGAGAATGAAGGCGGCCCAGAGTAGACAGAAGGCATATGCGGATCAGCGCCGAAGACCTTTGGAGTTTGCAGAAGGCGACAAAGTTTTCTTGAAGGTATCACCAATAAAAGGGATGGTACGGGGTGGCAAACGGAATAAGTTAGACCCCCGATATATTGGACCCTTTGAAATACTGGAAAGGATGGGACCTCTGGCATATCGGTTAGCTTTACCACCAGAGATTGAGAAAATGCATGACGTATTTCATGTGTCCCAATTGAGGAAGTATGTGCCAGATCCGAGCCATGTTCTTAGATATTCACCACTGCAGCTCCGAGACGACTTGTCATGTACTGTGGAGCCGGTTCAAATCCTTGACAGGAAGGAGAAACAACTGCGAAACAAAGCAATTCCTTTAGTGAAGGTTTTATGGAGGAGTAAAGAAATTGAGGAAGTTACCTGGGAATCAGAGGAAGAGATGATGCAGAACTACCCGCAACTTTTCCAAGGTACGTCAGGCTTCGGGGACGAAGCTCTCTTTTAGGAGGGGAGAATGTAACAACCAAAGTTTTATGGTACATAATTTCTCCTCAATTTAAATATTAAGAAATTTGGTTAAAGCATTATATAGAATTAGTCACCCCAATAATTCTATGTCAACAAATTAAACTTAATTTATAGACCCACTTCCCTTTTGAATGTTTTTATCTAGTTATTTGATTTTTTTTTGGGTGACCAAAATGTTTAACATGAGAGCCTTTGTGCATATATATATATTAGGCAAAATTTTGATTAAGTAATGGTAAAAGAAAATGTAAACCAAACCCATCATACCCCCTTAATCACCAAGCTTATCCTAATAACTCTTAGTGGTAAGTATGTATTAGGGGGAAAATTAAGGGGGCTAATGCTATGTAACCATCATGCTTATCCTAATAATCTTTTAGAGATAAGTGTGTATTAGAGGGGGGGGATTAGGTGGGCTAATGACCTTTGGTATGTGGGCTTCCATGTGGCACCATGAGAAGGAGCCCTTGACCTTGTGGCATCATGAGGATGCAACACCTAAGTCTTGCAATTCCAAGAGGTTGACCAAGCTTGCCTCTTCACCTTCTTCACTCAAAAATTCTGGAGAAAATTTCCCCCCAAATCCTGAAATTTTTCCTTGTTATGAGAAGAAATTAAGCCAAAAATTCGCCATTTCCATTTCATCCTTAGAAATCTAAGGGTTGAAACTAAGGTAACCTCTTCTAGCTCAAATCTCTATTCTTACAAGCTCTGAAGCAAAATTCACGGGAGGGAAAGCAGGAGCTCAGGCTCACAGCAGGCAGAGCCGCGACTGTACGCGAGACTCTGCCACTTTGCCGCGGAGCCGCGGCAATACTGGAGAATCCGCGGCAATTCCAAGGAGAAGGAGGCTGATTTTGGAGGAGGGGCTTCCTGACAAGTAGCAGAGAAGCTCTAGCAACCTAAATCAGTTTTCCCTTGTCGCCCAGTTCCCTGTTCCAGAACTTGGTAACTTGGTGAGTAAACCTAATTCTTAGAGTTAAAATCCTTGATCCAAAGTTGAAAAATAATAATTAGAAATTTGTAGATGATTCTCAATAGTAGAAATTCCTGTTCTTGGGTAGTGGCTACTGTTTTTGTGACATCTTCATGCTAGATGGAAATCTAAGGAGTTTTATCTAGTCTTTATGCCCATACATCATGCGGTGACAATTGGAATATGTAATATACATGTTTAGCTCACTATGTAAACTTAAATAAGGATACTTATCCTATATAATTCGCTGTTTTTGATAATTATGCTCATGTTAAAAGAAATTCAATGGATGTTGCATGGTAATGATAATGCTATATTAATTAGATATGCAATGCATGTGTAAAGAGATATGTGTTAATATAATAGTAAGCCTAAGTGAACTAAATTGATACCTTAATTCGCTGTTGTTCCTATTCAATATTGTGATGGTTAAATTAGTATGGATATAGCCTAATTTTGGTTCTTTATAATAGCGTATAGGATGGTACATTATGTAAAGCGAGGACTTGTACGAGTAGCACTCCACCATAGTCGACAAATCAACTTGATTCACATGTTCCTTGTTCACTAAGGTGCTCGGGGAAAATACCCCTCTCTACAATGCAATATGTTATTAAGTATTGGTAAATTATGGAATAATGCATATGTTCATGTGGAATGAATGTGACGTGATTATAATATTCTTATGATGTGGGGTGAATCCCAGATACATATACTCTTTCTTTCATTGTTGCATACTATTTCGGACATGACACGTAAAATGGTTTCATTTGCTTGTTGTGCATATTGTATATTGCCATTATATGATGTATTCTGTGTTAAGGAGGAAGGGGCCGTGCGGGAGCCGGTAGGAGGGGGGAAGACGGGGAATTGATATCTATACATTATATATATCTATAAGGAGGAAGGGGCCGTGCGGGAGCCGGTAGGAGGGGGGAAGACGGGGAAACTTATATGCATATACATACATTATATATATAAGGAGGAAGGGGCCGTGCGGGAGCCGGTAGGAGGTGGAAGTCGGGGAAGTTCATGGCAGATTGAACGATATTCATATTTGATTGTCAAGTTGCATTTATGTTGGTTAATGCTGGTGTTAAATTAAGCTATCACTTTATGTATACACTGAATCTAGTTATTGTGAGTGGACTCACCCATGAAAACATTACACATGCGCATACACTATATCTCTGTATCTTGATATTGCTAGATGCAATCTTTGGTAATGTAGACATGTAGGCCATAATTGTATGAAGCTTGGATTGAATAATTCAACTTGAACAAACTGTTGTTTATAAGACCCACCCTATATTACTTCTTCTTAATTGTGTATCTTATGAAGTCATTATACTAATTCCCTATGATATGGTTTACTCATTGAGCTGTCGAGCTCATTGGAATTTCTTTACATCTTTTCAGGGTTGGATAAAGGTAAGAGACCCCTCTAATGGAAAGGCTAAGTTATGGATGACAGGATGTATTGTTGTATCATTTTGATTTTGCTATATGATCTTATGTGTAGGATGGACCCTATGGGAACCTTTATTGGAGTATATGTTAAGTTGTACTTGATGTAAATTATATCCTTGTAGCAGTTGAGACCTTTGTCTTGTATGTGATACTATGTTCTGGGTTGTGTATCCTTTACGTATGTATGCCTTGAAATTTTGAATCGATGGTAAAATATGGAAATGCAAACTGTTGAGATGGAACTCTTGAATTGTTGATGTAAAGACTATGTTTACAATGGAAAGAACCAAGTCATGTTATATGTTGTAGTTAAGGATTGGTTATGTGATATATAAGTAGGCCGAGTGTGCCGAAACTATTTGGTGATATAAGTAGGCCGGATGTGCCGAAACTATTGGGAAAATAAGTAGGCCTTCGAGCCGAAATCTGGATTTTTTGTAAACAAGAAATACTGATATATTAAGAATGATGCTGCCGAAATTTTCCTTAATTTAAGGATTAACGGAGATGAATGTTGATATAGGCCTAATCTTGTTGATTTGAAACTGGGACCGTTACAGTGAAAGCTCTCAAAAACCAAGTCAGGGTCAAAACCGTCCTCATTCGACTCCGTGGTGTAGAAACTGTCAGGAGCCTGGTCGATCCTGTCTTCAATCTCCCTGTCAGAGCTGGGATCCAATCGGGTTATCCGATGGTCTTTGGTGTTGACATTATTGAACAAGTAACTGGCCCAAGACAGTTGCTTGACTCCCTGCGACCGCCATTTGGTTATCTGGCCGCAAATGTGGAAGTGACATAGCACTTCCCAGTAGGTCTCATATATGAGGGGAAACTCCTCCTTCACATAGCGAAGCTCCACAGCGGTCGGGACATATTCCTCATAGGGAATATCTCCTGTCGACAGCCCTGAGACCTCGTGCAGCTCGTGCAGAGCAAGGCCCATCTCTCCGACCGGAGTGAAGAACGTCCCCGTCGAAGGATTATAACGCTCTAGAATCCCGAAGAAGTTCTGAGAGCTTTGAGGGATCCCCCACTGCACGGCCCTGACTGCCGAGTACAGTCCCACGCGCTTTAGCAGACCCCCGAGCTCGGTAAGGACAAAGCCGACCATTCTGCCCCACCAATAGTTCTCCGTGGAACGGACCCACCCCGGCGCACGGAACCAACCGGGTAGTCACCCTCCGCCTCCATGAAGGCGTTGAGGAAGGTAGTGCCAAGTTGTGGTATCTCCCCAGCTGGAACCTCAGTCCTGCGCGACCCAGGGAAAAGGCCGATAACTGACCTGTCATGGCTATCATGACGGTATACTTTGTGGGAGCCCAAATCACCGAGAGTGATCTCGGGAACATATCGAGCAAGGTCCCATTCCATCTTCCGAGGGACGGACATATGCTGGAAGTAGGACAGCGGGAACATCCTCTCCATGTCCGGAAGAAAGAATCTTCCACCCTTTATTTGACGGAGCCATTTGTAAGTTCCGTCATACACGCTATGGCCGCCCTCGTGGATACGATCTCCGAAGAAGAAGGCAGGCTTCTCCAGCTTGATGCCAGCATCTGTTGCGAATGCTGCATCAGTCATAAACACCCGAAGAGTTCTCATGTCAACATTTGAGAGCCTCTCTCTGCGATCCGGTGACTTGTCAGCAGTCACAGGAACGGTCCTTTGTAATACAAAAGTCAAATCCCGGTCAGCACCACCTACATGACCAAAGTGGCACTTCTTGGCGAGTGAAGTAGCAGGGCGTGGCGCTGCAAAAAGAAAAGGACACTTAGTTAGATACTCTATCAAAAGCATAGAAAAAAAATGCTAAGTGTTTATAATCTGCACGCAGAAGAGACACTGGACGCAGGAATTATCAAATTCGCGTCCAGACCTGCGCATCCACGCAGAAGAGGCACTTGACGCAGGAATTATCAAATCCGCGTCCAGACCTATGGGATCGGCGTCTCCACAACATTCTCCTTGATGTTACTTCTGGGGTGCGAAAAGAAGGGAGTTATCCACCTTAACCCTTCCACCACCATAATCGCCAGAAGTTAAGGAGGGTAACTCCCTTCCTTTCACATCCCCAGATGTCAAAGTGCTTGGACTCGGGTGCCAGATTCATCAAAATCAGCAGCTGATGAAACAGAACGCAAGGATCAAATCCGCGTTCTGTAAACTAAGTCCGCGTCTGAACCCTTCACAAATAGAAAATATTCTAAGTGAAGAATCTGAAGCGCAGGACTCAAGGGCGCGAGGGTCCAAACCCGCGCCTCGGTTATCAACCCAAAGACTGCGTCTGGGAATTAAACACGATTTAAAATTCGCGTGTTAAGGGTTCTTAAAAGTTCTTTGAACTTTCTTTAATGGCGAAACTTCCACCTAAAAGGCCTTTACCTTGGAGACCTGGGAGAACGACGTCCTGTGCAGAGGAGGAGCTGCCCCTCTGGGCCTCGGCAATGGTCGCCTTAGAGGACGACGCGGTCGGCTTGGCCTTGGGTGCCATTTGTGATCAGAGGTCAATGAAGAAGATGAGCAGTAATGGAGAAGAAGAACTCTCTTAAATCTCTGAGTAAGCGCGTTCGGAGAAGAAGATGCATCTCTCCAACTGTTGCCTTTTATAGGCACAGGGATTCGCGAAGATACGCGGCGTGTGGCCCGGTAGACGCTGCAGCGAGTCGCCGCTTGACGCGTGTAACAAAATCGTTTCTGAACGGAGAAGATCATGCGTCGCAACCCCGCCACGAGTCAGCAGTCGACACGTGGAGCAGTTCATTTAATGAACCAGGAAATCCGCGCGCCAAAAGGCGAAATTTCGCCGGTTCCCTAGGCCAGCTGGCGGCGTAATCATGACATGGCACAGAATTCGCGCCCAAAGAACGCACCTCCTCGATGGACATGCCACGTCAGCCTCTCCATGAATGCATTTGGAAGGTCGCGTCTCTCTAAGAAATTCGCGTCCTTCCAGTCTGGCCAAATATCGCGTCTGCCTTCTGAAGATCAGTCACGTCTCCATTGCCAAAGGACGCACGTTACAGAAATCGCGCCTTTACAGCAGTACCATCTCTGCTTTTTGAAAAAGAACCTGCGTTTGGCCTCCTGCTTCTGCAAAATCAGTTCAACAGTACACTGACGCAAGCAGACGACCAACCACTCCTGGCTTAAAGCACGCCAGTGACAGACTAAAAGCAATCGGGGAGGTTTAGACTGTGCATCTAGACACTCAACATGATCAACTCTGGGGGCTTCAAAGAGTTCAACAGTACACTCACGAAGACTAACTCCAGATAAGATTAAACCCGGAGCATCAACAGTCTAGTCATGAAGGCGAACTCAGCTAGAGTCCAAAGTATTTCGAAATCCGTCCCAGTTAACTGCGGAATGTCGAAAACTTTGGAGGGGGTTCTGTAGGCTGTCTAAAAATCACCAAGACAAGCCACCAAAACGCAGATCCAAGATCCAGGCGCAAGGCTAAATGTGACAATCAAGACGCGAGAGATAACACGCCTCTCAGCATCAAGGCGCGTTGGCTCAACACCCGCGTCTCAGCATCAAGGCGCGTTGGCTCAACGCCCGCGTCTCAGCATCAAGGCGCGTTGGCTCAACGCCCGCGTCTCAGCAACAAAGCGCGTTGGCTTAACGCCCGCGTCTCAGCATCAAGGCGCATTGGCTCAACGCCCGCGTCTCAGCAACAAGGCGCGTTGGCTTAACGCCCGCGTCTCAGCATCAAGGCGCGTTGGCTCAACGCCCGCGTCTCAGCAACAAGGTGCCCCCACCTTGGTTGTAACCACCCCGATTATGGCGCCATCCACCGCCCATGTAGCGGGAAAGTTGGCCCTCATCGTGGAGCACTTTTAGGGGGCACGATCACCCCCTAAAAACCCTATAAATAGTCCCGTCACTATTGAAGACGGGGACGACAGATGATCGGGCAAAGGAGAGATTCCGAGGAAAAAAAAAAGGAGAGATCATCGACAGAGAGAGAGAAGACCCTTCAGCGAGCTTACTGAGTACTAGCCGCTCTTCGCCTACCTCCTCTTCTAGAGTTTTGGTAGACGGAGTTGAGTTACTCCCTCTACCTGCCAAGGAGAAGATCCCTCGACGGTCTAGAACAGTCATCTGGTCAACGGAGAATAAGATTCACTCTCCACCGCCACCGAAGAACCCAGCACTAAACAAAGGGGGAATTCAAGATTCAATATTCTCCCTCCCTTGTAACCGGAAGATTAAGCCGGCTGTAATTTTTCATCTGATTCAAGGAAACGTTACACCAGCCACCCTTTTCCGCGTCAAACAATTGGGTCCATGGGGGTTAGTCTCATTTCTAACCCAAACAAATTTCTTGGCTAAATTTTCAACATGTAAACGATCATAGCAAAATTTAGCAAGATGGCCTTTTCGGCCACAATGTGTACATGTGTACACATGAGCATACATGTGTTGATGGTGTCCGTGTGAAGCATGTGTATGCCGTGATGGGTGTGCATGCATAAAGGATGGAACTTGTTTCTTTCGAATCAAGGTTTCCAAGCGTGTGTGGTTCATGGCACATTGGCTCATAGTGGAGCCCAAACAATCTACTCTCTTCTTTAACATACAAATATCATCATTGATCCTAGAAGAAGAGGTACATGCATTAGGTAGACTAGATGAAGAAGCTACACTAGCATGGCAAACATGTGCATCAATTTTATTTTGCAAAACAATATTCTTATCTAAACAAACATTCAACTCATTTGAAATAGAAATGATTTTGTTTTTCAAAGCAACGTTCTCTTTTAAAACAAAATCAATTTTTGAAGACAAGTTTTCATTTTTCTTCAAAAGAACATGGCAATCATTTTTATTTTTCAAAAACTCATTTTCTTTAAATGCAAGACCAAGTTGAGATTTTAATGAATCCCTTTCATTAGCAATCTCCTCTTTCTCTTGCAAAACAACATCAAGTCTAGCAATCAAATTTTTATTTTCATTATTAATGCCTAGACTCTTCTTTTTCAACAAGTTATATTTTTCTATTAGTTTTTCACAAACAATAGATAGTTCTTCATTTAAAGCATGGGGATCAACAAAATCATTTGAAGAACTAGCACAATCATTACTATCTAGTTGAGTTTTCGATTGTACCTCAAGGGAGTCATTCTCTTGGACCATGTAGCATTGTTGTGGTTCGGATTCTCCACTAGATTCCTCTTCTTGTTGGATTTGGACTTGAAGCTTGGAGGTGTTGGTGGTAGTCAATTTGTTCCACACTACAAAAGCGGAATCAAAGTTAGAAACACATAAAAGATAATCTTTAGATAAAGTGCTTCTAATGGCCTCTAGGGCTTGTGCATTGGCCCCTATATGATTACCATCACCAAGATAACATCTCTTGGTGGCGGCAAGGAAGACATGCAAACCTAGAGTCTTTAGGTACATGGACATCCTATACTTCCAAACATCAATGTTGGAAGGGTCAAAGCTAGGAGGGGTCATGAAGTCCATGGTAAACTATATATGAATGTGCAAACAAACAAATGCAAATGAGATTAGCAAGCAAATGGATCACTCCTAGGATGTTAAGCCTAAGTATCAGAAGCACTAGCTCTGATACCAATTGAAAAAACACCTAGAGGGGGGTGAATAGGTGTAAGTGCTAATCTAAGAAACTTAATGCAAACTAAGTGCGCTAAATGCGGAAGCTAATGCAAATTATGCACAAACTAATACAATACAACAAGTGTAGCCGAATTCCCCTTGCGAGGCTCTGGACTAACTCCCCTTGATTCCCTTGAAATGGGTTGAGGTGCTATGTAAAGCTCTTGTTGGATGAGTATAAGTTAGGCACACAAGCAATCCAAACAATGTGCACACACAATCAAGCCAAGCAATCAAGGATATAGCAATATGAAATAATGCAAGACAACACAAGCAATAAGATATGGCAATATGAATTATGCTCAACACAAGCAAAAATGATATGATGATGAGTATGATGCTTTGCACAATTATAAGAGAGAGAGTTAGAGAGACAATGGATCAAAACGCAAACACCAAGATTTGTTTCGAGGTTCGAGCACCTTGCTCTACATCCCCGCCTACACCACCGTGTAGGATTTCCACTATCACAACTCCCACCGAGGGAACCTCTACCAAAGAGGATTTCTTACAACTCTAGGAGTACCTAACTCCTCTCTCAATACAACCTCCACCGAGGCCAACAACAACTAACAACAACACCTCTACCAAAGAGGCTCACAACCAATCTCAATCACCTCACACTTGAGGGATACAAACCAATCACCCGATCACCTCTACCTAAGAGGGATACAACAAGAATAAGGGTGTACAACTTAGAGGTTACAAACAACAACCTCAAAACTCTCTCTTTCTTTCTTTTTCCACAAAACAAAGATCCTAATAGTTTAGGATAGTATGATATAGCTCAAGTGTGGATACAAAGTGTTTTTGGAAACAAGCAACAAAGAAAAACTACTTGGGAAATCTCTTGTATATGATAGAAAATGAAATACCAAATCAAAATCCCAAAACCTAGTTTTCTTTGATTTTCTAAAAACTCAAAAACAAATAAGATGAAATCTTTTTGGCTTAAAAACCCTTTAAAACTCTTTTAAACACTAGAGAAAATCTGAAATTTTTAGCTCTCAAAATCTTATCCAAAACAATGGAGAAATGGGGTATATATAGCCCCTAGGAAAAACTAGCCGTTAGGCTGAGTTGGCAGTCTGACCAACTGCCGGTCGACCGGCCCGGTCGACCGCCAACGGTCAAATTTGTGACCGTTGGGCAACATCGGTCGACCGGTCCGGTCGACCGAAATAAACCGAGAGCAGAGCTCTCAGGCCCGGTCGACCGGCCCGGTCGACCGTCCACTGTGCCTAACAGACGTGCACGTCTGTGCACGTCGGTCGACCGGCCCGGTCGACCGGCCCTTGGTGCGGTCGACCGTCCCGGTCGGCCGACCAGCCTGTCAGCACAAAACCAGGTCAGAAAAATTTAGAAAAATATTTTCTAAAAAATCTTTTATCTCTTTAAAAATACCATAAAAATTGTTTTATCATTTTATGTTGAAACATAAACATGTGATAAAAATTTCAAGACAATATATCAACATATCAATTCATTTTTGTGTCTTGCCAATTTTATCAAAAACAAAACTTGTATTTTGTCAAACTTGAATTTTCCAAAACATGAATAGGATAGTTAAAATAAGTTTGTCTAGCAAGTTTAAAACATGTATGTATATCTAGAACATATCTAATATACATAGGTATAAGGTAAACTTGTTTTGATAAACTATTCATAAAAACCAAAACTCAATCATAAAACGTGTGTGATTTGTGCACTTGAGCATATCAACTAAACTAAGCTTTACAAATGGATCTAAAACACAAACTCTAAACTAGATACCTAAGTCTTCTTGACGATCTTCATCTTCAAGTAGACTTGCTCCAAAACTCCGTGATTCTCCAAGTGCAAAGGTATGATCTTTAAGTTTTGGCACCGGAATCATCATGATAAGCTTCTAATCATCTTGTTGAAGCTAATCACCAACTAATATCCTGTTAATGATCTGAAACTTAGAAACACAAGAATATTAGTAAACATAACTACATGAGTGTTGATCATCATCTGTAACGCCCCGATCCGGAGGGTACCGGGACGTCACTGCGACGTACATACGCAAGTCAGAAGTACCTTCACGTATATACGCTAAGCATCAGTACAGGCAAGAATCAGAGTACGGAAGCAAGTGGTGCATTATACATTCCAACCTATGAGTACAATTACAAAGTTATCACCAGAGGTGATCCGATATTACAATAATATTACATCACCAGAATGGCGCAATTGCGGGAATACAAGGGATGTACAAGAGTGAACAGTATAAATGGCGCTCACGAGTTTACTAAGGGAAAACTCGGGAGGCACACAGGGGGCCTGGAAGGATGTGGCTCTGAACAATCTGCTGGAGATCCACGCTACCGCTACGCCACTCTGATCAGCAACTGGGAGAATCCACACGCTCCAAGCTCCATGACCTGGACATAAGGATCCAGGGGAGTCAGATGAAACTCCCCAGGCGAGTGGTGAAGCAAAAGCCAAGTGGCGAGCAAGGGTAAGTATAAGTAAAGCGATAAATCAAATAAAGCCGAGGACGAGCAAATCTGATTGTATGGTTTCAGATCACGGCTCCATAAGACTAGTACGTCGAAGGAATAATCCAAACAAGGAAACCCTCATCTATATACCCTTATCTTATGTCACCATAATCTAAGCACATACAACCCGATTGTACTCAGGGCATGATAAGATAATGAACAGGAGGCAAGTGGATACAAGGGATAAAGCAGAGTATGAGCAGTTAATACGATAATACTCATAAAGCCGGAAATCCGAAGTAAAATCCCAGACAAGCAAATATGGTAAGGCATATCACAGATTCATAGCCGTTTAAGTTGCAGGCTTCAGTATGCGTCCCATTCCACATACCTCTACTTACAACTTAAAGAGCCGGTTATTAGACACTTTATTATTACTCGTCTTACCCTGATATCTAGCTATGTGAACTAGCGTCCCAGCACACATAGATCCATATCCGAGTAAAGCAAGATTGTTATTGGAAACCAGCGGGGGTATCAACGAACTATGTTTACAGTGGGTCCCGTACATACCCGGGACCACGGCCCAGGATTGTTCCGTTGCTTGGTAACGGAACCCGCCGCAAGGCAAACAGGAGGGACTTATGTATGCCCTTATCATGATGGTACCAGGAAGGAGGGAGCCAGCACTCCCCTCGGTCGCCTGGAGGCCCACAGGTCAGACCGGAAGTTTTAGTTGCACAACATGCCTAATACCACTGTAAACACGAACACATATTGATAGCCGCATGTTTCCCCCGACCCGATGCAAGTTGTTCCTTTTTATGATTTATTATGTAATTATCAGATTCCGGGAATGAGCAAGAACAAGTCAGGAATGTCATGAATACAGGTATATCAGGAGTACTGGTTCATACTATAATGTATCACATGTGTATCAGGTGTACAGTTGTACTATCAAGATGTCAGGTCATCATTCCCGTTATCGTGATAATCATGAGAGTCAAGTATATCATGCCGGGTGTCAAGTGATAGCATGACAGGAGGATGATATTTGGCAGGTGACCAATCATGTCAAGAGATTGATATTAGTCCGGTGGCAAGTCATGTCATAGCAGATGTTATAATCAGAAGCCAGTGCCAAGTAGCAAGTCGGGTGTCAGATGATGGTACAATAGTTGTCAAGTAATATAAACAGGTGATAGGCATTATCATGCAGATGGTAAGTATCAAGCAAAAGCATGTCAAATATTAACATATCAAGTTTGTCAAGTAATAGAATAATAGTTGAACACAATCAAAGAAGGCGTTAGTTCCAAACAGCATAAGTCATGAATAATACAAGTCGACCGATGAAATAGGAAAGTCAAAAGGGAAAGCGAGAACACTCGCATAACCAATAAAATAGTAAGGCAAGAGGATAGCGAGATCACTCGCCTAAATCTTAGTGAAATCTCTGATATCCGGAATCCAGGAAATCGACACGTCAGTGCGTCAGAGAGAAAGTAAGGGAGAAGTCCAGGGAGAGAGAAGTATATGGAATTGGAGTGTGTACAGGGAAACGCGGGTTTGAGCATAGGATGCGAGGGTCGCAGACGCGGGAATCGCATCGCGGGAAATACCAGACGCAGGAAATAGCAGACGCGGAAGTCACAAACGCGGGAGTCGCGTCGCGAAGGTGCCACAAACGCGGGGTTCGAGACCCGTGTTCAAGTCAGGACGTGAAGAGAACGCGGACGCGAGTATAAACTCTGCGTCACGACAAAATGAATAGAACACAGACGCGGGCATGGGATCCGCGTTGCGCCGATACAAGAACGCGTGGATCGCGTTAAACAGATACCAAGAACGCGAAGACTCGCGTAAGGAATTGCCTGGACGCGGGAGTGAGATCCGCGTCTAAAAATCAACAGATAAAAAGAGAGAGACAGGGAAAAGGTGATCTCTTTGGTGGTGGTGTCAATGCAATTGTCACCGAACTGATTACCGGAATAATTGTGAACGATTACCGGAATAATCACCGGAGCCGGAATGATCACCGGAATAATCGTGAACGATTACCGGAATGATCACCGTTGTTATTGCCCGAAATGATTACCGGAATAACCGTAAACGATTACCGGAATAACCATCGGAGACGTTGCCGACGAAGAAGAGCTCGGCCCCAATCCGAAGGAGGGTACCGGCCCCAGAGTCTTGCCGATGATGAAGAGCACGACCCCCAATCCAACGGAGGTGGCCGGCCCTAAAGGAGAAGGAGAGAGGTTGATGGTGCAAGTCCAGTTCAATATCCAAAGTTGGAGTTTTGGAAACGAAGCTTCGGGGAGCGAAGCTATAGGTCATCGGAAAGAGCACGACGAGGAGATGAAGACGGCGCGGTCGTTGGTGGCTAAGATGGAGTATAAGATGGTGGAGATGGTGGAGAAATTATGGAGGTTAATGGGTTGTTTGGTGGAAAAGAAGAGGAAGAAGATGGTGATGGAAGTGGTGTTGTGGTTGTAGTTGTTGGTGAAATGAAGGAGGAGATGGAGGAGGAAGAGGTGGTGGAATTTGTGGTGATAATGGAGGTGGAGAGAGTGGAGAAATGGCTAGCCAAATGGGTCACCATGGCTGCCAAGGTGCGTGGTCTGTTGGCTTCATGCTCTCTGTTGGAAGAAAGGAGGAGAAGAGAAATAATAATGAAGGAGAGAGAAGGAATGGGGGGGTATTTATAAAGGTAAAGGAAAATATTATAATAAAGTGGTTGTCATTCACATGGTGAAGTGAAACTTGCGTTTCACTTCACCAAACGCCCAAACGCAGCCCTCAAACCTGCGTTTAGGCCAAAATGGGCCAAACGCGGGAGTTTAAAGCCGCGTTTAGGGAAGTGCGAAGGTTGCGTTTAACAAAAGGACAAAAGTCAGATTTGACTTGATTGGGATTAATTGGCAGTGCATTAAATGCAGCATGGAGAGGATCTCCGCATTAAATGCAAAATCCCAGGAGTGAAGCTCGCGTATGGCGAGGAGAGAGAAAAAGTGGGAAAATATCTGGACACTATTCCGGTATCTGGGAAAACACCGAAAACTCCAGAAAAGTCCCAAAAATAAAGTAACTTGAAAAGCTTCCCAAAAATTCTCAAAAAAATATAAATATTATAAAATGATTTTTGGTGAAATCGGTTTTCAGGAATTCAATCTCATTTTCAAAATAAAAATCATAAGGTCAACCGTCAATACCGGTCTACACCGGGTCGGCCAGATTTGATAAAATCTGAAAAATCCCAGAAAATGTCTGAAAGAAGAAATTATAATTCTAAGAAGTAATATGAAAGCGGAATTTAGAAATTTGATTCCAATTGTAAATTAAAATTCCTGGAATCAACCAGTGATACTGGCCGACACCCAATCCAGTGAAATTTTGATAAATTTAGAAAATTCTCAGAAAAAGTGTTTAGATAGAAAAGGTGATTTTAAGAAGTTACTGGAAAGCCGTTTCTTAAAATTCAACTCCGTTTGTAATTTAAAAATCCGAGAATCGGTCAGCGGTACTGGTCGACACCGGTTTTGAAGAATTTCAACTTAATTCAGGAAAATTCCAAAAAATCATAGAAAATCCAAAATATTGGAAAACAGTATTTAAAACTGAAATCGGTCAATTTGGAATAACAAAAAGATCAAATTGAGAAGTCTACTAGGATCGAGTCCCCGGTTCAGACTAGGGCTGACTCCGAGTTCACAAATCCGAATCCAAGGCAATACGATCATATGAATAATTCATAATACAAAACAAATACAGGAAGTAAATCAAAAATACGATCAAAGAATCTGAATACGCAACTAAGTGCGTATTCGGGGAGCGGGGTGTTACATCAAAAGTAGAGTGGAAGGCCATTGGGCCAACATGTTGTATATGGTTGTGACTGAGATTACTTGTATTTTGACTTCTATTTGTTATTACTATACATGTTGACATTATACTTGGATTTTGATTTTGATTTGGTGAGATTGGTGTTTTGGTTGAGATGTGTAAATTCATGTGTGAGATTGTGTGGTTAAATTACTTAGATTTTGATTTTTATATGGTGATATTGGTGTTTGGTTGAGATTGGTGCTTGGGTGAGATTGGTATATGATTATTCATGTATAAGTTTATGATTTATGTATAAATTCATGATTCAGAGATGTATGTATGTATGTATGCAGTCAATGTGCTTTTTAAAAAATGATGTCTACATATTGCGTCGAAAATATTTTCAATGCAAATATGTCCTATAATTGCGTCAAAATTCATAAATTCAACGCAGAAGTTACCTATAATTGCGTCGAATTTAATTTTTGATGCAATTAAGGCCACAGATTGTAGTTTTACAATAAAAAAAATTTCATATTCTCCGTAACTCTAGAATTAGACAAAAAATTGCTTTGAAAATTCAAATTTTCGACGCAATTACAAGACATTAGTGTATTTTTAAACAAAAAAATTTCAAAATACGCGCAGTTCTGGAGTTAACACATTGCGCCGAATTACTTATTTCGAAGCAAAATTTATTTTTTTAAAAAAATTTGCATCTAATATTTGACGCAAAAATAAATTATTACGTTCAAATTTCGAGGCACAGATAAATTTTACAAAAATCAAAGAAATCGGGAAAATAAATATTGCGTCAAAAATTCGACGCAATATTCCACGTTTGCATCAAAAATTTGACGTAACAGTTGCGTCGAGGGTTTTTACGTCGAACGTTTTCGTCACAAAAAATCAACGCAACTTGAAAATTTTCGTCGCAATTTGGTCATATTCAACACAAATTTTTGACGCAATTTGACAGACATTCTAGTAGTGTTTCCGATCTGATCTCGCCTCGCACCTCGACTACAACTCGCGCCTCTCCTCAATCTAATCCCGACTCCAGACATGGTGAGTTCTTCTTCTCTTCTCCTTCAACATCTCCGACTGGATCTCCTCCTCTTCTTGCAGAGCTCACATGTCACCACATCATCGTCGATCGGATCCTCTTCTATCAACGATAATCGCCTCTTCTTCTCTTTTGGGCTCATGTATCATCCTCTTCCACTTCTGCTGATATCGGCTTCTCCTCGTGGATGTTGAATGTGTTTTCTCCTAGTTGCAGATTCTTCTCATTTTCCTTGGACGCTCCTTCTCCGATACTACTCTTATCATGGATATCACGCTCTCCTTCTCCATCGATGAAATTCACACTCATTCAATATCCATCTTGCTTCAAGCGGAAGTGACACCATGAGTTTTGGAGTCCACCTTGTATATTCTCAAGAGACTTACATGCTCGAAGTCCGTCTTGCTACACGAGAAAGAGACTCAGGTAAATTGCAAGTGCTCCGTCTCGATCGAAATCTCCAGTAGATGTTTTGTCCTTTGTTTTGCGTCCATCAAAATTCTCTTCTTCAGCAGTCTCCATTGTCTGATATATCTTCTTCATGACTATCGATTGGAATTCATCTCTAACTCCTTATCATCCACACATTCAAATTCTCGATGTTTCATCCATCATGTGATTGCGAGGGGGTGTTTAAGATTTTACAAATTCTATTCACAGGTCTTCAAAGAGCGTCAAATGTGATCGACATCAAGTTTCAGAATTTTTAACAAATATTTTTAGATTTTAATTTTAATTTTAATTTTATTTTTTTAATTCAAACTCACAATTTTTCCTTCATCGTGATTTTGCGAGGGGGTGTTGAGAATATTATTAGGATTAGTATTATGTAATACTAATTGTATTAGGAGTAGGGTTTCTTTATTATGTAATTGTATGCCAATATATATTCTCGGGCATTACCCTTATCAACAACATACAATTCTCAATTTCTTCTACTAATTTAACATTAGATTTTAAATAGTAGTTCTCCTTAAATCTAATAGAACAAGAAATTTTCAGTCAAATCTAACAACATCACAGGAGCACCGGATCATTTAAATATTTTTATCGTAAGTTCTCTCTCAAAAAAAAATCATCCTAATTTCTAATGGAGTGTTTGGAAACATTCAAATAAATTCCAAACTTGTCAAACAAGAATGCTTTGCTATTGGGCACATCCAATTTCTTTTACATGAATCTTTTTTTTTCCCCTAAATTTCGTTACACAAATTGTCAACTCGTTCTTATTATTATTATCTTTTTCAATATTTAAATCTGATTCTCCAATCTGAAAGCAAATTAAGCTGTTAATTAATAACATTACAGGGTGCAAATGGATGCTTTTGATTGAAACAAGTTGTCAGACCATCGCAATCTGGCCACCCATAATTTAATTGAAAAATCATCATCCATCAAGCAATCAATATTAACTTGAAAGATGGGTCTGCCTGCAAATTGGCAAGAAAAAAAAATAAAAGGTTAATCTCACTATAAATAACTATACGAGACTCCATCCCAAAAAAGAGTTATAAATAACTATAAATTTCTGATAATTAATTTCGCCAAAAAAAAAAAAAAAACTCCAGAGTACCAGAGATAGAGACTGTTCTAACTCAAAATTTTTGACATGTAGGTCCTCATCTGTAATGCTTTTCTGAACTCAAATTTTGTAATATAAATGTAACTTGAGAGTATGATATGTGAGAGTTCGAGTCACTCTTATGAATGATGTTATGTGAGCCCACATGTCATAAAGTCCTGAGTTAAATTTGAGTTATTATAGTGTTACCCATGTAATTCACTGAGAATGAGCTCATTGGTTATACTCTTCAGTTTGATTTACGTTAGAAAACCATTATAAACTTATAAATCTATATATTCGTAGATTATTGCAACAAGAAACCATTAGGAATTACAATAGTTAAATAAGTCAGAGGCAATGGCTTTTTAATCTATAGTTTTCATTTCTTTCATTTGTATTGTAATTAATTTTCTTTCTAACAAAGACCCTATCCAAGTTGAAATTATGTTTTTCATATTTCACTCTCAAACGTTTACCAGTAAGTTAGTGGCTATCTCTGATTTTAATACAGTGGTTATTTGTTCTTGCAGTTATAGAACTTCATATAAAGGAAGGGATGCCTCTGGCATTTCCCAAATATACTGAACAGAAAATAACAATGTTCTTCCCCCCCTTTGTGAACAAACATCACAAGCCCTTTTTTTCTTCTCCCCTTCTCGTTCTTTTTTGTTATTAGTTACTTCATTAAGTTTCAGGGGAGAGCTGGATCCACTAAAGAAAATGAGAGAACCACTGGAGTGCATAAAATCCCAAACACATGCAGATAAAATTGAATCCAAGTGAGAGCATTGAGAATCCAAGAGGAGTGTCATAGTGACTGACTTGTATCTAGTCTTTGTCTGCATCTAATTTTATTTACTCTTGAGTCGATACAGTTGTCAAGACAATGTTTGACAGCAAGCATGTATCTCAGACACCAACAAGTGCAATTTACAGAACTTGGGAATAAAACATGACAGATCATCTTTTTTTCTTTTTTGGAGTTAAAATGGTGGGGAAAATTCCCTGCATTTCACTAATAAGATTTTGATGAAATAACTCAATATTTAGATACAACCAATATAAAACACACCAAAAAGTACAATACGAAAAAGAAGAAAACACATAAATTAGGAACGAAAGCAAGGACTGCATCACCAAATACAGTGGACGAGAAGAAATCCTATGTGCAAAAGATAGACTACTATGTGCAAGTAAATAGAAAATCTTATTTCAATGATCATAAAAGCAATAAATCATAAATTTTGAAAATTTTCATTTAGAACAGAGGACTCCACTAGATCAGGATCCCATAAAGATCACAGTTTCTGAGCCAGTCAAAAAGATACATGATTTTATTATTGTACATCATTTGGGCTCCTTCATTCCTGATTGTCAACACTGTTTTTGTACAAGTAGCACATCAATCCTGTCTCTAAAGAGAATCATCCTCGAAGAAAACAAGCAATCGAGAAAGAACTGCGATAGAGTGGAAATCACAAATGCACGCACCGTAGAAACTTTATCTACGCACCAACTGCACCAACTCTTCCCCTATGCTGCTGCTGCTGCACAACAACAGCACAACTCCGACTCCTAGGATACACGACAACATCTTGCTCCCCAAACTCACAGGCCTCATCCTCGTCAATCCTCCCAATCCCAATCCCCACCCCCACTGCAACGCTCTGGCTCCTCGGCACCGCCGTTGGGTCCCTCGCCTTCGCGCCGAGGGCCCGTCCCTGCGACGACGCCGTATGAGCTCAGCGATGTCGTTGTCGCTGCTGCTGCGGCCGCTGGCGTTCCGTGACTGGTAGAATCCCTGGCTGCGGCTGCGTGGCACGGCTGCGGCTGACGAGATTACCCGGCCGCGCTCGACGCGGCCGGCGCACCCGGACATGCTGCTCACGTACATGTCCCTGGCACGGACCAGGGCTCTGAGGGGGGCCTTCATGTAGTGAGCCAGCCTGCTGTTGCTGCTGCTTGGCCTGGACAAGTTGGTGTTGTCTTTGCTCATGGTTACACCTTAAAATTGAGAAATAAAGGAATGAGAGATGAGAGTATAGATTTTGGGGGTTAAACTTTGTCATATATATAGAGCTACCTACTTGTTGGAGAAGTCTATATAAAGACTGATTCAAATTGTAAATGCGCGATTTAATCGGGTCAGGGATGGGGACAGGCTCGTGGAAATTTAGCTAGTGGAGACTGAAGACCCCGTCGGGCTTTAGTGTAGATTGGGATTATGACATGGTTTAATCCTAAAAATAATAATAAAAAAAAAAAATCTGTTTGTCGATTATGCAGCACGAAACACTTTTATAATAAGGATGTTTGGGTTTTTGATTGGATATACTCAAACACAATGATTTTCTTACAGTGCGTGTAGTGCATGTTAGAATATCTGTTTAAGCTTCTTCGTTGCTCGATTACACTCAATAAGGTAGTAATTTACGATTAATTGTACTATAATAACATTAGATTTCAAAACTTACCATCAAGTTGGGCATTGATGCAAGGATGGCAGAAAGGGGCTTGTTCTGAAAAATTAGTCCATTCTTTAAGGTAGAAAAAGCTTAAGCTCCTCGCACCCACTTCACGTGAGCTGCACATCAAATTGGACCCGACACAACGAGTGCCGATAAAGGCACCAACCAAATTGATTTAGGCACCCAAAGTGATAAAATCACTCGCCCAAAGCGATAAAAGGCATCTGCCAATTTAAAAAAAAAAGGCCAAATTACCCCTCCCCCTCCTTCCTCCAACCTCCCTCCTCTCTTCCCCTCTGCCGTCCATTGCCCTTTCTCCGCTGTCCTCTCCCTCGTCCCCTCCTGCCACCCTCTATCCCTCACATCCCCTCATCTCCTCCTTGTCGACCTCTCCTCCTTCTAGTGAACACTCGTGCCAGCCAGACCTCCTCTAGCCCCCAACGGAGGGGGGAGGGCGGGGAAGGAGGAGGGGCTCGCCGCGGAGGCGGTGGGGAAAGGGCGACGAGGGGGCGAGGGCATGGAAGGAGGCGAGGGGGGTCGCCGCGGAGGAGGGGTTGAGAGGGGCGTTGTGGAGGAGGGAAGAAAGGTGAGAAAGAATGAGCTATTGTAATTTTCAACAATAAGTATAGACTTTTTGAATTTTTCCACGAAGATAAATGTGTTAACTCATAAGAATCATTATTGGAGTGCGGATAAAAGCGCACACCAAATAATGAACTGTAGTTTTTTTTGTGAGTGAGTTAATCAATTTGGGGCGTGCTTTTATCCGCACACCAACATAACACACGAGGAGCCCGACGTCTCCAAATTGGACTGCTACATGCTATTTTTCATTTTATTTCCCTAGTTTTGTTCTGTTCTCTTTCTATATGAAGCTAATCAACAAATTAAAGAAACAAACAGGGAAGAACATTAATATTTATGTAAGAAAGTAAAAAAAGAAACAAATAATCAGCTAATTAAGACCAGTTCATTATGTTTTCCAAATAAAATTCGAAGACATCAAGCTAATGTGATATCATTAGTTACCACATCATCAGTTATGATCTACGTGGACCATAACAAGTTCGAGAGATACACCTTAATATATTTTTCTGCTCCCAAATATTCAAATGCATGTTTTTTTGTTTGACTCGGTAAAAATTTGAAATTTCTCGAAGCAAATGAGAAGAGGTACAATTTGTTCACCAGTTCGTCAAATGTTTATAATGTCTTTTTATATGAATCTTCTCCTTCCTTTGGTCAAATTAGACCTTTATTATTTTTTTAATTAAAGTCTAATTATCAAAAGTCAAAATAGGCAGTGCAAAAGAATTAATTTTGTTTAAGTGTCTTAATCTAAGTTCGCTTGATTCAACAAACTTTGATTAATCATCTCAAACTAGATGAGCTCATCAGCTCGTCCAAGGCGGCCAACATGCCATTTAAGATTGGTTATTTCGTCGAATTTTATTCCAAATTATATATATATATATATATGGGGTTACTGTACCTCAACCGCCGGCTGAGAGAGTTTCTCAGCCGGCGGGACGTGGCAACATCAGAGCCGCAAACCTGTCATAAATTTTGGCGGACAAAATCTTGAAAAATCCCGCCTAATTTAATGTCAGTCACCTCAACATTGTATTTTCCGAAAATACTCTCAACCACAATTTTTTACCTTATGTAAAAACATTTCCTTTCAAAAAAATTTACAGCTCTAAAATTTCACCTGATCTTCTGATACAATTAGTTCTATTGTTTCACAAATTTGATCCGTTTTTTAAAAAATTTATTTGCAACACCTGGCGCCAAAGAAATCATCCGTCGAAAAAGGTACTACAAAAACGTTATTTTCAAAAAATTTTAGGGTTTGTGGATTTTAATAGTTTTAAATTTTTTCCAGATTTATTTCCGTTTCTGTTTTTTTTTAAAATCTTGGGATCATGGTCGCAATTAAGAAAGAGATTCTGAAACTTTAGATGACGAATAAATTTTTAAATTTATAAATTTTCTAACACAACGATAAATTTTTTTCTAGGTTTTTTCATTTCCTTCTATTTTTACCATGGTCGTAGTATTTTTGAAAAAGCGATGTATATGTATGCGACCTTGCTAATAATTTTTTAAATAAAATTTTTTTCATACACTATTTGTCGACTTCGGTCGCAATTGTTAAAATTATAGTTGCAGATCTGTGCGACTTAGATCGTAGAGTTTTAAATTTTTTTTTTGGACTTTTCGTTGTAGACGAATGCGACGTTGGTCGCAGTATATGATACGTCATTTGTTTTTATTACATACTGACGACATGGGTCGCAGTTGTTTCAATATGCGATGTAGTGTCGTGCGACCATGGTCGCAGTGTATTTAATATCATCTTTTTTTTAATTCCCCGGTCGTAGTTGTTTATGTTTGCACTGTAGTCTTATGCGACGTTGGTCGCAGTGTCGACCGGGTCACTGTTGTTTACATTTGCGCTGTAGATGACTGCGACCTTGGTCGCAGTGTCGACCCGGGTCGATGTTGTTTACATTTGCGCTGTAAATGACTGCGACCTTGGTCGCAGTGTCGACCTGGGTCGCAGTTGTTTACATTTGCACTGTGGATGACTGCGACCTAGGTCGCAGTGTTTTAAAAATAATTTATTTTTATTCCCTTATAATTTTTAAATAATCATTGGTCTAAAGTTTTTAATTTTCTTCATCTATAGGTAAACAACAGATGAAGGTTCGTCCTCTGAGATCGAGCCTAAAACCTATGTGCGAGTTCATAAAGAAATTCAAAAAGTACATTCAGGCCGATTTCTTAGAGGCGATCAAGAATACCCCCATTTGGCCCAATCTTCATGGCATTCTACAATGAGGAATTTGGGGTTAAAAAGGGTCTAAAATCAAACATTACTGTACTGAGTATTTTAGACCGGTATGATAGGGATACAAGGACCTTTAGAATTGGGGGCAAACAAATTGAGTTAACAGTGGAGGATGTTGCCCTAACTTTTGGTCTACCTATCATTGGGACGGATTTTATTATGAATAAGACCTGTACGATGAAAGACAGAGGGGTTATAAAACATTATTTCCCCAATATAAAGAAGATCACGAAAGTATCTATTGAAGAGGCTTTGGATGATCTTCTGATCAAGAAAATGAGGAGGGGTGAATTAGATGTGACAAAGGATGAACAGCTTGAGCAGCAAGTGACTTTACATGAAATTATAAGAGACAGATAAATACTTGCAGCTCAAAACTTTACTACAATAATCATCCTGTACATGTCGGCCACTCTATTCGTCTCTGGCAGTAAATGCACGGTGCCGTGGTATATTGTGGAATAGATTGCCAATATGTAGCTGATGAGGATAATATGCTGGGCTAAAACTGTTTGGCAATTCCTGATTGAGTCAATGGACATCTTCAGTCACACCACGTACGAGCTGCAAGAATGCTCCGTGCAAATTATTGTAAGTATGAATATCAAATTTGGCCAACATTGTACGAAATTTTCCCATAATCTTGTGAATATTTATTTAAACTAATTTAATTTTGATTTTGCAGTATTAGCTATGTGAGAGGGCTCCTATTTTTGAGCCGAGGTCTGGTTTGGAGGACAAAACCCCACGCGCAGTAAGATGTGACCTCCAGAACATTAGCAGATCTCTGCTTGAAGTTGATTTAAATGAGCTTGACGCAAATATCGTAAGTTTTAAAATATTAAATACCATATAGTGTTGATTAAAATTTTATACATTTAAATGGGGCCTTGGTTCAAATTCTTTTTATGTGCAGTACAAATAAAATGCGACCATAATCTCATAATGCGACCATGGTCGCAGTATTGAGCTGCACGTTTCGCAGTTCATTTTACGTGCCGGACATACAAATTGCGACCATGGTCGCATTCTCCTGATAATACCGTATACATTAAATGCGACCTTGGTCGCAGTATTAAGCTGCAAGTCTTCGCAGTTAAATTTATGTGCCGGACAAACAAACTGCGACCATGGTCGCATTCTATCTTAATAGTTAATAAATAAACTGCGACCTTGGTCGCAGTATAATTATTTCATTGTTTTGGTTTTAACTTTATTTTTTATTTTTTTCAGATTTTGTGTCGAATGGCCAACATCTCTAATGATGAAAAAATTATGATTGGCCTTCCTGTTGTAGGGGAAGAAAAGGAGGAGGAAGAAGAAGATGATGAAGATGAAGAAGAAGAAGAAGAAGAAGAAGGAAATACATATAATCAAGCTAATATCCCGTCGGAAAAGGAGCCAGAAGCTGCAGAAATAATTGAGCAAGAAGAGACGAGTGAGTAAGAACCAACTTTTACAGGTTATTTGCCACCACAACGGGATGAACAAGCTGAAGAAATTGAAGAGTTGAGGAATCAAAATCAGTACTTGAGAGAATATGTTTCTCAGCTTGAAAGAAAAATTGAAAAAATGGAGACTGAGAACGTACTCAAGGCTGAATTAAAGAAAAAAAGAAGAGAAATAAGAGAGAAGAAAAAATTAAAAAAGCAGTAGAGGAAATTAAAAGTAAAAGAAAAAGAAGAAGAGCTACTGAGAGCAGCCGCTGCTGCGGAGGAGAAGGAAAAGGAGAAGAGGAGGGAAGAGGAGGAGAATGAGAGGAGAAGGATGGAAGAAGAGAAGGAAAAGGAGGAAAGGAGGAGAGAAACGGAGGAGAAGGAGAATGAGAGGAGATGAGGGAAGAAGAGGAGAAGGAGAAGCGGAGGAGGGAAGAGGAGAAGGAGGAGAGAAGGAGAGAAGGAGGGAAGAGGAGGAGCAGGAGAAGGAGGAGAGAAGGAGGGAAGAGGAGGGGCAGGAGAGGAGGAGGAGGGAAGAGGAGGAGAATGAGAAGAGAAGGGAAGAGGAGGATAGGAGAAGGGAAGAGGAGGAGGAGCAGAAAAGGAGGAGTGTAGTGGAGAAGAAGGAGAAGGAGAAGAGGAGGAAAGAAGAGAAGGAGCAGGAAAAGGAGAAGAGGAGAAAGTTAGAGGAGGAGAAGAAGAGGCTTGAGAATAAGAAGAAAGAGGGGGAAGAGTTGAAGGATAGGATGAAAGAAGAGGAGAGGAGAAGGAAGAAGGGAGAAGAGGAGAAGAAGAAAATAATTATGGAGCAGATGGAGAAGCAAGCTGAAGAGAAGAAGAAAAAAATTGGAAGAGGATGAAATCATGGGTTCTGAATTTGTTGTAAATATTTCTGGGGAAGATATCCCCAATTTTTCTTTGAATATAACTCAACAGATTCAAGAACTCCAAAGAGATAAAACTTCTGAAGAAAAAATTCAAGAACATACTCCGGATCAGAAGCAATCCTTAAAAAGAACAGTTTTGGATTACTCTAAAGGAACGATAGAAAGGGGAGTCAAAGAACGCAAGCGCGCTGAAAAAGATCGCGATGACTCCGACTTCGTTTATCCAAAACAGAAGAAGAAAATTAATGAACATCCTCTTCCACAGCCTGCGGCTAAGAGTTCTGCCGCTGGTTTCGGCGACAAAGAGATTTCCCCCACTCAGCCAAAAATGAGAGAATTGACCGAAACCACAGCATACAGAATTCTGCAGCCCGATCAAAAAGCTATTATAAAAAATTTCTTGGATAAGGCCTTCTCTGAGTAAGTTAATTAAGTTTATTATAAATCATATCAAAAACCTGTTATATATATATATATATATATATATATATATATATATATATATATATATATATATATATATATATATATATATATATATATATATATATATATATATAAGTGTTGGCCCAAAGGCCCTCCACTCTATCTTTGATGATGATTAACTCATGTAGTTATGTGTACTAATTATCTTGTGATTTTAATTTCAGATCTTTATTCAAGATATTAGTAGGTGATTAGCTTCAACAAGATGGTTTGGAAGCTTTCACATGTTGTTTCCAGAGCCCGAGCATCAAGATCATATATAGCACTCGTTGGAGTCAAGCTCGGAGTTTTGGAGTTTTGGATCGAGTCGGCTTGGAGACGGCGCTCTACAAGAAGACATTGGTACCTAGTTTAGTTTGAGTTTTAGATCCATTTGTAAATATTAGAATAGTATGATATGCTCAAGTTCACAACACACACGTTTCATGTTTCCGTTTTGGTTTTCGGTTTGATTGGTTTAACCGATCTTGGTTTTCATGAATAGATAGATTCAAAACAAGTTTACATAGTTTAATGTATATTAGATTTGTTCTATATACATGCATGCTTCAACTTATTAGACAAACTTAGTTTGATAGTCTATTTCATGAGTTTAGTATTTTGGTATTTTTAACAAAACATAATTTTGGAATTAGAGTCAAAAACATGGATATATATATATATATATATATATATATATATATATATATATATATATATATATATATATATATATATATGTTTCATGTATATTGGACTTATGTCCATATGCAACTTGCTTCAAAGTGTTTAAATATCATGTTTTTGTATTTAGATGAGTTTTGGACAAAACGTATTTTCAATTCAAATATCCAAGTTTTAGAAAATACGGTTTTTGGTTTTTGGCAAAATTTCTATAACACAAAATGGTTCAAAATATTTGAAATTTGTGTTGAAATTTTTAACACAAGTTTGTATATCAATGTAAAATGATAAAACTATTTTTGTGTATTTTTATATGATTTATGAGAATTCTTAGAATTAAAAATAACATGTTTTTCTGACCAGAACTGCCTCTGCCAGGCTAGGTCGATCAACCGGATGGTCGACCGTACCAAGTAGCCGGTCGTCCGTAATGGTCGACCGACGTGCACGGATACGTGCACGCTGGCTGCCCCATAAGCCGGTCAACCGCACGGTCGACCGGCTGAGAGCAGGTTGCTCTCGGGTTGCACCTGGTCGACCGGCCAGAGAGCCGTTGCTCTCTGGTTCTGGGGACGGTCGACCACCCCGTCGACCGGTAGCTGCCAGCCGTCAAAAAGTGACCGTTGGCCGGTCGACCGGTAGTTCATTTTTGGCAGAATTTGCTGCCAACGGCTATAATTTTCTGGGGCTATAAATACCCCATTAGAAAGAAGTTTTCTCTAAGATTTTTAGTGCTAATTTTTCCTGACTCTCCAGTGTTTTTATAGCAATCAAAAGAAGTTTTTGGGCTTTAAATTGAACAATCTATTTGATGTTTTTGCTAGGGTTTGGAAAATCAAAGAAAAGAGTTTTTGGGAAAAGTGTTTGATTCAACTTCTTTATCTTGGTTTCTAGTTTTTCTCAAGGATTTTCTTTGAGTTTTTGATTTCCATTCCTTTGGTTTTCTTCACACTTGAGCTACATCTACTATCTTATTCTATAGGATCTTTGTGTGGGAAAAGAGATTGTTTGTGGTCTTTTGATCACCAAGTTGTAAACCCTATCTTAGCTTGGCTTTGTGCCTTTCCCTCATTGTGTTGAGGAGGTTGTGCTATTGGGTTGTATCCCTTAAGGTGTGAGGTGATCCTTGTGTAAGCTTTGTGCTATTCCCTCAAGTTGTGAGGTGATTGTTTGTTGGCTTGGTGTTATGCCTCAAGGAGGAGGTAGTGTTTGTAAGGAGAGGAGTTGGGTACTCCTTATTATTGTATTGCCCCAAATCCTCGGTGGAGGTTCCCTTTGTAGGAGTCCTGTGTGGACAAGCTAGTGGAGTTGAAATCCTTCTGTGTGAAGGTGGGGATGTAGAGCTGGGTGTTCGAACCTCGAAACATATCTTGTTGTTTGCGCTTGATCCCTTGACTCTTACTCTCTCCCTCTTTACTTTGTGCCTTGCATCATTTCATATTGATCATTCATATTTATATGCTTAGCTAGCTTGTGTGTGCATCGCTTGTTGGTTGCATTAATTGTTGTAATTGCAATTAGTTTTTAAATTCCGCATTAAGTTCATTAGATTAGCATTATCACCTATTCACCCCCCCTCTAGGTGATTTTCAATAAGAACAATTTAATTACTAACTTTGTTTTGAATATCTTTCAGTTCTACTGCATATCAGGATACCGACAATGAAATCATTGTTATAAAGAATGACATTGAGGACCTGATGTTCAGTAGAGAGTTAGATGCGAATATAATTCATTTCTACATGCAGCATCTAGAGAAAGGAGAAGGATTAAAAAGTATATTCTTTCGGAGCGAAGCTTGGGTAAACATCTATTTTCTCCTTTAGGGTTTAATGTAATATCAATTTCCTAATTAATGTGGTAAATTAAATCTTTGAACGTTAAATATTCTACTAATATTCTTTATCGCTGTTTAGGCATAACGAATGTACTGCGACTAAGGTCGCAGTTTATAATTATATTAATTCACCCCAATATCAATTTAAATGAAGGTTACGACTGTGGTCGCAGTTGCTAGCGACAGTCTTAATCAACAACAAACACTGCGACCTTGGTCGCTATGCGTGCTAATATAAAAGGAGCAGCTACCTAATGTACTGCGACCTAAGTCGCAGTCCATGATAACATAAATAACCACGAATATAGTTTTAGTAATGAAAAGTATGAGACCTATATTGCAATTCCTGGCGGTCTTTATCAATAACAACACTGCGACCTTGATCGCTGCATTAATTAATATAAAAATGTGAAAATTAAGAAACACTGCGACCATGATCGCAGTCTGTTGTCTTGACGTAATGACTTCTAATTTTCATAATTTTTTTTATACTTTAAATTCATTTTGTATTTTATTTTTTTTGTTGTTCGCAGCACGGTATTGTATCTAAAAGTAAAGATCTGAAAGATCATTTCATCAAGCAGCAGCTGTTGAAAAACTGGACAGATGATGTGCAGTACATGTTCTTCCCGATCAATCACAAATAGAGTGCCAACGATCTCGGATTTTACTAGACCTTGTTGGTATTTGATTGCCATACAGAAGAGTGAATTTTTTACGACTCTTTGGTCCCAGCTGAAAAAACTAGTAGTATATTAAAGCTTTATAAAAAAGATGCAAGAATAATGGTGAGTTGAAATTTAATATTTCGATTACTGGAAACTTGCATTTAATTTGATTAATACTGATTTTTTTCTATTGACATTGCAGAAAAAAAGATTATTACAGATTTTTGAGATTGATTTCAATAAATTAATGAGAAAAACAAATATAAAATACACAAGATGCCCCCAACAAGCAAACAGGCATATAAATTTTTGACATCTCCTTACCTATCATATTTTCTAGCTTTTTTTAGTACAAAAATCTAATTTCATTTAATGATTACTCTGTGCAAATTTCAGTGTTGATTGCACTTTATATGTATGCAAGTACATGGAAAGTATAGAATTTGGTAGTCCACCAGCTGTTAATAATGTGACGGCTGCTGATGTACAGAGACTAAGAAGTGAGCTTGCATGCATGATACTTGCAGATAGAGAGAAGAGTTGGGATGAAGAAACAGAAATGATATGAAGGATGGTATTTGAAGACTGACAGTGGGCAATTTATTGATATACCACAATTTTTTATTTATAAATGTAAAAATATTTGCAATTCATTGATTTTTTTTGTTTTATTGATTTAATTTATAAATATTTTTATACATTTATTTATTATAAATTCCATTGGTTATTTCCAATCTACATTTGTTACACCGTGCATTTTACTATTGCGTACTGATATTAGAAACAAACATGTTCAGCAGTTGTATTGCGATCAAAGTCGTATTAATGAACTGTTTTAGTTACAGCGTTTCCTTATATTGCGATACTGTAATCGAGACAGCGATCATGGTCGCAGTTACTTAATCATTTATCAGTTCCCAATGCGACTGTGGTCGCAATAATGAACTATTTTGGAGTACAAAGTAATTTAATGTAAGACTGTATTAACTTTTAAACTGTTTTGGATAACTGAATAGTCACCTAGGAAGTATACAATTTTTGAGAAAAGGTAGAAAATAAATTTGGGACATATTCACGTGGTTTGAGAGCTTAAACCTTTTGAAATTTCGGGATTAAAAATATATAAAGGGTCATCAGGACAGGATTATAAACATACTAAATTGTTTTTGCTCAACTCATTACTTTCAATATTCGAAATCAGATTAAAAAATGTCTTCTCCACCGTCTTCACCGGAAAGAAGCCAATCATCTAATGATAATTGGATGTATAGTTCTGAAGCGATGCCTCGCTACGGGTCAGAGGATGAGCTTGATACAGACGACCCGTTCTGGGAGTTCATTGATGAACCAAAATACATACATGAAGAGGAAGAAAGCGAAGAGGAGATTGTTGGTAAAGAGGTGGAAGAGATGGAAAGCGATACGGAAGACGAACGCGGTCATCCTCTTGAGGACGAATCTGATTATGATGGTGATGACGAGCAGTAGTAGATTAGAAGTTTAAATTTTGTATTTTGATTTTATATATATATATATATATATATAACCCTGTTTTCTAAGGTTAATTGTGTGAATTATAGTTTTTACTACTTAGTCTTGGTTGAATTGCTGTACATTTGTCACAAATTTTATTTCACCGAACTGCGACTCTGGTCGCAGTCATAAAACTGGTGTACACATCCAGACAATACGTTCAAATGGGCAAAAAGTTCGACACTGCGATCAAGTCGCAGTTTTAATTTATGTTCAGTGGACTAAAACAAAAACATAGAGCGAAAATGTAGAAATGGAAGTTACAATTAAAAGATAAAGGGAACGCTGCGACTGTAGGAAAAAAATATAAAAAAATCCGTCAGGCAACTGCGACTCGGGTCGCAGTGAATGAGCTGTTGTATATAAGGAGAAAGTCAATATTCAAATGTGTAAATATCGATGCGACTATGGTCGCAGTGGTACTTTACGTTGAGTGGAATTAAAAAAGAACATAGCGCTAAAAATGTCGAAATTATAATAGTGCGAAAAATCTTCAACTATATTCAGATGTTACAATAATATACCAAGAGACGGGGGCAATTTTATAAGCAACAATTCAATTTCCACGATATAGGAACACTGCGACCACGGTCGCAATTAACCACGTACACTGCGACCAAAGTCGCTGTCTACGTTATAGTAAACAAAAATTAAACTATATAGGAGAATTTTGTAACAATAAAACTTTAAAGTACAACTAATTACAAAAATAGTACAGTAGAAATTAAAAAAATGAGAATAAAATCTAATTATAATGACACGCCAGTGGCAGACTGCGACATGAATCTCTCTACACTGTGCGACCCTGGTCACAGTTCATGAAAAAATGAAGACTTTATTCCTTCAAGATGGACGCAACCCAAACCTACTTCTTCTGCCATTAAAAAAAGGAATAGTAATAATTTTAAACATAAATCATTATAAAAAATTGTTTAACAAGTTTAATGTAATATCAATAACGGACAACCAGTCCTGTAATGGCCCAGCTCTTCACAGTTACCACATCTTCGATGCTTAACTTCCTTCTGATATATAGAATCTTCAAAACTAAACTTAAGTCTGGATGCAGCTCTAGGCCTCCCCTTGGTTGGTACAGGACCAATTGGATCACGTATATTCAATTCTTCACCATCTCGCAGAACGACAACGGATCCACTGGAACCAACTGTAGTTTTAGGCTGTGATGACTGAAAATTTCCTGACATGGCTCTGTATTCACTAGTGGTTTCTTCAGCAAATCTTTCTAAAACTGCGTCCAACTTTGAAAGATGGATATCAGAATCAGCGATCATCTCAAGAATTGCATTAAATTTTGAACAAATTGTCCACAATCTAGCCGTCCGTGGAGTGCCTTGACTGGGAAAAGGCCTGATGCCATTTTCAATTGCAACGTTTTTGTAACGAGCATCCAACCTCCATCTCTGAAGTATATATGATTCTGGTATATGTGTAACATGATTGCACCACAAAATACACAGAATATATCTACATAGGATACCCTCTGTTTCAAATAACGAGCAACTACAAGAAACATGAAGTTCCTCACGCTTATCATAACTGACCTTTTCCCAGCTGTCTTTTGATTCTGAAAAATCACCAACCAAATATTTTGATCCAGGTTTGTCATGTTCCAACTCTTCTGAAAACAGTGTCATTACAACTGCCCATTCCTTTTGGAACAACTGAAAAATCTTCGGTGTATACAATTTGATACCTGTATCTCATATGGATTCGATGTACAGTTGGGCACAGAATTCAAACCCCGAAAATCTTGTTGAGATTCAGAGGTACGACGGGCAGCAACAGCTTTATCATATTGGTGAACAAATTCCACTAATTTCGTGTTTGCATTAACAAAACCATCAAAGAAGGAATTAATACTCTTGGACCTCTGGCTGGTTGTCATTCCGACACAGAAAACATTCTTGAGATATGTATTAACCCAATGTCTGCGCAGTCTGTGCATCTTCAACAACCAACTGTCTTCTTCTTCTTCTAAATGATATTTTTGATTCATCAAACGCCATCGCTCCTCTCATGTGCTTATATCACAGGAGGTGTACCAATCATGAAAATCAGAGACCATATCTTCTCCATACTTGTTTGTCATTGGTATTTGTTGCTCGGCAATATGTTTCCGTACATGCCAGAATCAAACCGGTGCCGAGTAGTTGGAAAAACAATCTTGATGGCGTCACCAATCTGCGCATCCTGATCAGTAATAATCAACTTTGGTGCAACTCCATGCATGCACTTGAGCCATTTTTAAAATAGCCACACAAACGTATCCCTCTGCTCATCAGCAAGCAATGCACAGCCGAACAAAATTGACTGCCGATGATGATTTACTCCAGTGAATGGAGCAAATGGCAAGCTCAAGTGATTAGTCCTGTATGTTGTGTCAAAAACGATCACATCACAAAACCTAAAATACGAGGAAATAGCTCTTCCATCAGCCCAAAAAATGCTTCTAAGTGTGCCCGCGTTATCGACTTCACTTGCAAAGAAAAATTCTGAATCGGTCTCGGTTTTCTCTGGAAAATATTTGATAATAGCAATAAACTCATGGCCAATGTTATTTCTACGTTGACGAGTAAAATCAATAACTTGTTGTGGGCTCACTTCTTCACAGCCTTCTCCCTGACTCATTGCATTCACAACACGGGAAATATTTGAAGGGCGCATTCCCACATCAACCAAATTGCTCATAATACTTCTGCTAATCTTCGAACGATGAGTCTGGTGAGAGTAATGGTGATGTACCTTATCCTGGCTTGACAATTCATGTGAATAAGAATCAATAAATTTTGTGACAACCCAATATCTTTTGTCAAAAAAAACAAAGACGAACATGCATCTCAACAGGACACGCTACTCTAGTGTCAATTCGACGATGCACTGTAAGCCCCTGTTGTCTTTTGTCACACAACTTCTTCACACCTTCCTTGTTGCAGTAAAATTTTCTGCAAATAACTTCATTAGGATGCTTCCGTGACTTATCTATTCCTTTTCTTCTCACACCAAAACCTTTGTTCCTTGCATAAGAATTGTAGAAATTGTATGCTTCCACATCCGTGAGAAACTGTCTCCCTAAAAAATTATTTGAGCTTCCAGACATTTCTCCATGTGCATTCATATCCTACAAAAACAATTAGACGAACTACATAAATATTAATATTTTTTAAATATCACACGTCTAAAATATAATTTCTAAAACTGCGACCAAGGTCGCAGATGAGATGAAATCTATATTACTTCTTACTAAAGACTGCGACCGTAGTCGCAGTTATCCGTATGAACATATTTTTAAAAAAACAGAATAATAACTGTGCAACAATCTAATGAATATATAAGATGGATATAATTCACATAGAAACGTGTAAGAATTATGACAACAAAGAATGCGACTTGGGTCGCAGTCACAAAAATCAAATTGCGACCGTGATCGCTGTTCTAAAAAGATTAAAACAAGTGATTATTCTATTCTGTAAAACAAATTATAGTTCGAACAAGGAATGCGACTTAGGTCGCAGTCACAAAAAAAAAGATTTCACAGCCGGAGATTATTTTCAAATAAGATTGCGACCGTGGTCGCATTTCTGAAACTTTAGAACAAGTGATTATACGTCGCAGTACCATATATACTAAAGAGAAAAATTCTATATTAAGAAATTGCGAAAAAAATTGACACAATTAAAACCTGTTGATCGGCATGCAAAGATGTCAACCCTTCAATATTTTCAATATTCTGAGAGAAAGTTGAACCAGATGATATATCCTCCAAATTTAGATCGCCAGATAGAGATCACTTACGACTGCGACCAGAATTGGCAGGGGAAGTAGACTGCTCAGACGTCAACATTAAATAAAAAGGATAAAATTACTCTGAAAAAATGATATTTTCAGAAAAAAGTTTATCGCAAGCTGAAAAGGAGAACCTAAATCTGACAAAGAGAGGTAAGGAAATAGGGGGAAATAATAATAAACAATAACCTAAATCCTATAAAAAGCGGCAAAAAAGGGGAAAAAATAATAATAAACAATAACCTAAATCTGACAATGAGCGGTCAAAAAATTGTCTTGTGGGGAAATAATAATAAACAATAACGGAAGTTACCGAAAGAGTAGCTTTTCATAAGAGGTATTTAGTAATTTAACTTCTTCCTATAAGCGGGCCGCAAGTTAGTGCGGTGAAAAATATTGAACCACGTCACCGCAGGCTGAGAGAGTCTCTCAGCCGTCGGCTGATATACATTTCTCTCTCTCTCTCTCTCTCTCTATATATATATATATATATATATATATATATATATATATATATATATATATATATAGAGAGAGAGAGAGAGAGAGAGAGAGACTTGTGTTATTCTAAAAGGATTTGAGGCTGAATCATTCCCACACAAATATCACATTCTGACATTCAAATACAAGATCTGTTCTATTGAAATTGATGTATATTATTTTAAGTATCTATAAACCAAAAATTAAGTATTTTGAATACTTTTTACCCAAGCATAAAGAAGGGAAAAAATGACTGACCTAAATAGTGAGTGAGTTAGTTTAACGGTGTAAAACATTTGAAACCTAACAAAAATTGGTTTGTAGGGGTTTTTAAATATTTAGATCATAATCAAATGGCCAGATCAGGAATTTGTATGTCTAAAGACATAGATATAACTAACTCACTACTTTCGGCCGTCCATTTTGCGCCGCTTGATGGATGGGCAAAAAGTATTCAAAAAACTTGATTTTTTATTTTAGTAACTATATATAAAATAGAACAACTTCAATAGAGTGGATCTTGCATTTAAATGTCGGATGTTTGTGTGTGTGTGGGGAGAGGGAGAGAAAGAGAAAGAGACTTGTGTCATTTCAAAAGGATTTGAGTTCGAATCATTCTCACTGAAATTCAATCCCCCGACATTTAAATGAAAGATCCACTCTGTTGAAGTTGATTTACATTATTTGAAGTCTCTTAAAATAAAAAATCATGTCATTTGAATACTTTTTGCTTATTTATCAAGCATGCGTAAAATAAATGGCCGAAAATAGTATTTTACTTAGATCTATGAATTTAGACATGCAAATTCTCGATCCTATCATTTGATCATGATCTAAACATTTAAAAACCCATACATACCAATTTTTGTTAGATTTCAAATATTGTACACTGTTAAACTAAATAACTCACTACTTTTGGTTGTCCGTTTTGTGCCCACTTGAGGGACAAGTAAAAAGTATTCAAAAGACATGAATTTTGGTTTTAAGAGACTTCAAATAATATTGATCAACTCCAACGGAGTGGATCTTGCATTTGAATGTCAGGGGTTTAATTTCAATGGGAAGGATTCGGCTCCGGATCTTTTTGAAAGGAGCCAAGTTTACACACACACATGTATATATTTGTATATCTATACACGTAAACATATATACACACACATATGTATATACATACATTGTGTGTGGGCCGCGCGCGCGCATATATGTGTATGTCCACACACATATATAATACACACACACGCGTGTGTATGCGTACACACACATATACACACATAGTGTAAGGTTAAAATACGTCCCTATGTGTAACTAACTTGGTTACACAGTATTTTTCACCACAATTTTTTTACAAGATGTGATACATTTAATAGTACAATAAGCATATTCCAATTCACATTGACGAAAAAAGTATTGGCTAGAAAATCAGTAAAAAATTTTTTCTTAATTCTTAATCTAAGACCGATTTTATTGTGAAAGAACCCAGTTCTCAAATTAGGGCCACCAGAGCCCAAATGTCCCCCTCAAACGCGTGGCCAGTCCATGTCCAAGTAGCCCAAAATCTCCATGCCACACATTTTAGTTCTAAATGACTACTCTCATTGTCTTCATGTGGTAATGAAAACACAGACAAGAACAAGAGAAGAACAAGGAGGAGGAGGCAGAAGATAAGAGTTTCAGATAACAAGAAAATGGAGATGAAGAAGAATCCACTGCAGCTCTTCATCAATATCATTATCATGGCCATGGCTGCCACTTTGCCGCACACAAGCAGTGCTCACATCAACAATCACCCCCTTCCTCTTGTGATCATCCCGGGGGCTGGTGGCAACCAGTTGGAGGCCAGGCTCAACAAGGAGTACAGACCATCAAGCCTTTTCTGCAGGCTCATCACGAGCAGGAAGAAGAAGGGTGGCTGGTTCAGGCTATGGTTCGATCCGACTGTGTTGTTGCCGCCGTTCACTCGGTGCTTCGCGGAGAGGATGACTCTCTACTATGATGACGCCGCCGATGACTACCGGAATGCCGCCGGAGTCGAGACACGGGTGCCGGATTTCGGCTCGACCGAGGGGCTTCTCTATCTTGATCCTTATCTCAAGTAAGTGTAGTTAATGGCTAGTCGTGTTAGGATGACGTTGTAGTTCGACGACATGAATTGGATCCTCGATCTCATTTCAGGATGACAATTTTCTAAACCATCACACTTCAATCTATTTGCAAATAACATTATACTTTATACTCACAAAAGATCATAACTTCGCAGGCACGTTACTGATTACATGGCCACACTGATCTCCTCCCTGGAGCAAATTGGCTACAAAGATGGTCGCAACCTCTTTGGCGCACCCTACGACTTCAGATACGGTCTCGCCGCACCCGGTCACCCGTCTAAAGTCGGATCCAAATACCTCCAAGACCTCCGCCATCTGATCGAATCCGCATCCGCATCCAACGGTGCCGAACCCGTAATCCTCCTCGCCCACAGCCTCGGCGGCCTCTTCGCCCTCCAGCTCCTCGCACGTGCCGACCCCGTGTGGCGCGCCAAGCACGTCAAGCACCTCATCACGCTCTCTACCCCCTGGGGAGGCGCTGTTCAAGAGATGCTCACTTTCGGATCCGGGTACACCCTCGGGATCCCGCTCGTGGACCCGCTACTCGTCCGAGGGGAACAACGGAGCTCCGAAAGCAACATGTGGCTCTTGCCATCCCCAACCCTTTTCGGGTCCAAACCACTTGTGATGGACACATCCAATAACAAAAGCTACTCAGCTAAGGACATTCCGGAGTTTCTTACCGATATCGGGTTTGAAGAGGGGGTGCACCCGTATCAGACCCGGGTCTGCCCGCTTGTTAGCGGGTTATCGGATCCAGGAGTGAGTGTGACATGTCTGATTGGGTGTGGGGTTGATACACCGGAGCTGCTGGTGTATGGGAGTGGGGGTTTTGATGTGCAGCCCGATGTGGTGCATGGGGACGGGGATGGGACTGTCAACCTGGCCAGCATGCTGTGGCTCGAGTCAGAGTTTTCGGGTGTGAAGGTGGTTCGGGTCCCAGGGGCGTCACACACCTCAATACTAAAGGACGCTGCTGCAATGAAGAAAATAATTGGAGAAATTTTGGGCATAAATTCTGCTGCTTTGAGCTCTGCTGTATGAATTTGGGAAATAGATAATAATTATTCTAGCATTTACCTAAATTTAATTATATTCAGTGCTTCTAACCCCTCCACTAATACGTGTAATCCTATGTATTCACCTTTTTTTTCCCTAGATAGATGTTACTATTATCTCAATTTTACTAGAATTTTAGTTAAAAGAGATTAATTTACGCTATGTATATTAGCATTAGGATTCTCTTCAAGTTGGGCCTACCAGAATATAATTCTAAAAGAATTAGCCTGGTTCGCTCATCACAGAAGGGGCCCAAAGCCCATGCAACATAACAACTTTTCTGTGGTTCCCACTTTGACGACAGGCCGCGCCGCCTGTTCCTTGCCCGAGCACTAAGGCCCTCACTTTTAACCCTAAGACAATAGGGTCCATCTAAACAAATTTTATATTTGAGTTCAAAAACCACATGAAAAAGGTAAAAATAAAGTTCATCATGTAGTGTTCGAATTTTATTTTTTTCAACCATTTCAATAACAAAAAAAATAGACTCATTTGATTTGAGGACAAAATGTGCGTATTCATGTCACATATAGTTTCTCATCGACATATCTTTTAAGATTCAAAGTATTTTATCCATTCGTTGGGATGCTTCACAGTATAATGTACACCTCGTGTACCACAATATAAAAAACTATTTCCGCCACCAAAAGCATGGCAAGTTTCCTAACAACCTGGCAAAGGCTACTCACGGGCTTTTCATCTGCTTCTTTCTTTTAGTATATCTTTTATTTTATGGCGCAAATTGAATTAAATAATGCCACTCTGCCTTTCAAGAAAGTAATTAAATGATTATTGTAACTTGCAAGTTTAGAGAATGTGAGGTCAATGGTCAACGGAAGCAAGCAAAAAGAGTTGGCAGGCAGCAACAACAAAAAATGCTCATCAAATGAAATGAATCTCTTCATCTCATCTTGGTCTCTGACTAGTCAGCCTGAATCACTGCAAACCCGTGCGAGCCCACGAGCCTGTTTCCTTGCAACCATTTTTTTTTTTTTTATCATTTTTATTACAAAAGTATATCTCGTGTAATGATTATGGCAGAGTTAACTAACTTTGATTAAGAGGTGAATTAGTTTAATTGGGGTTGAGTGTATGAACATTTATCTCCATTTTATTTTCGTAGTTTCAGATGACAGTGAGAATAATTAAATATTATCCTGGGACTTGCAGGGAGGGCCCACATGCCAAGAGGTTATAAGCACCAAAAATTTATTGGATTAGGACTCTTGTAGACTGTAGTGATATATCATCTGAATGCATGTTCTCATAGATCACAGGATTAATTGTTAGACCCGCACCCCCTCACACACCCACACCCCCACTCCGGGCCCCAAAAAAAAAATGTTACCTTCACTAGAACTTTAGCTAAACTACTGAGTTTGTCACGTGAACTTAATTAATAATATTTAGTGATTCTTAGTGATAATTTAAAGAACGTAATTTTTGTATATTTTCACCGAGGGATTATATCAACATATATACAAATAGAGGGTGAAACAAAAAAAGTATACAACTCATATACAACCCACAATATAGCTATATACAGTTATGTTAACATCCCCTTCAAACTCACGGTGGATCAAACACCAAGAGTTTGGACAGAACTTGACGAAACTGATGAGAGGTCTGTGTCTTGGTGAATAAATCAGCTAACTGAACTCCTGAAGGAATATAAAGAAGAGAGATCTTGTGTTTCTCATATTCCTTACGAGTAATATGGCAATCGGCCTCAATATGTTTTGTGCAATCATGAAATAAATGATTGGATGCGATAGCAATGGTGCTCTTGTTATCACAATGCATGGGAATAGGAGTTATCACAGAGACATTCATATCACGCAGAAGGTCGCGTAACCATTGAGTTCTAAGGTAGTACTAGTCATAGCTCGATATTCAGCCTCGGTGCTCGAATGAGAGACAACATCCTGGCGCTTCCTACGCCAAGAAATGAGAGAGGAACTCAGGAGAATGCAGAAGCCTGTGATGAAGCGGCGTGTGTCAGGACCATCGGCCCATCCAGTATCAAAATAAGCTCGAAGAGAAAGTAATGAATCAAAACTATAGAGTAAAGAGCGAGAAAAGGTGCTTCGGAGATAACGAACTACAAGAAGTAACACCACATAATGAACGGTGATGGGAGCACTAACAAACTGACTGAGTACATGAACAGCCTGAGAAATATCCAGGCGAGTAGCAGAAAGATAGATGAGAGAACTCACCAGCTCCCTGTACCGTGTAGATTGTGGTAAAATAGTACCATCATCGCGTCTGAGTTTGAGATGAAGTTTCATAGGTATGTAAACAGATGATGATGTAGAAACAGCAGGATCACTAAGGGTGGCACGATCAAAAAGATCAACAATATACTTTTGTTGAGATAAAAGATAGCCTCGAGAGGAATAGACAACCTCAATGCCAAGAAAGTAGCTTAGAAGACTCAAATCTTTCATTTCAAGCTCAGATTGAAGATGCCGCTTTAGAGATGCAACAGGCAGGATCACTCCCGGTAACAACGATGTCATTAACATATAAAATAAGAAGCATGATACCTTGAGGAGAGTGGTGCACCTATACATTGCATAATCAGCCATTTCTTTGTATTACCAGCAGAGAGGAGAGATTGGCGAAAATGCTGGTACCAAGCGTGAGGAGCCTGTTTAAGACCATAAGAGCCCGTCAAAGTCTGCAAACATGCCCAGGTAGAAAAGTAACATCGGAAGGAGGCTGTATATAAACAACCTCTGATAGATCACCATTCAGGAAGACATTTTTAACATTCATCTGGTAGAGTGGCCACTTACGGGCAACAGCTAGGCAAGAAGAGTGTGAATAAATGTCATTTTCATCACAAGGGAAAAAGTCTCCTCATAGGGGCCGTTTGTTTCGTCGTAAAATTTGTAAAAGTCTGTAATTTGTAAATGACTTATAACCCAATTACAACTACGGTGTTTGTTTGGACCGTAATTCGTAAAAGACTTACGCAACTCAACTACTACTCACTTGCAACCCAATTACCACTTACTTACAGCCCAGTTACAGTTAATTTTGTGGTCATGCAAATTTGTATTATTTTTTATGTTAATATTAAATTTTTTTAATATTTAGCATTTTTAATATTTATTTGCAATATTAAAACTTTTTAAATCACCAAATAGCTAATTTTGTGGTCAATTTTTTCACTTACGACTTACACATTATGACAACCAAACACAGTAGAACACAATACACTTTCCTACTTACAACTTTATATTACCAACCAAACACCGTAAAACTTACATGCATGTAAACATTTACAACTGTAAAAGATTTTACCAATTACGACTTACGAATTACGGCCAATTACGATAACCAAACAGACTCATAATCAATACCATACTCCTCTGAGAATCCTCGGGCAACAAGACGAGCCTTGTATCATTCAACAGGACCATCAGATTTGGTCTGATTTTGTATATCCACTTGCAGCTCACTGATTTTGCACCAAGCAGTAAGGGAACAAGATCCCAAGTATGGGTGCATTGAAATGCCTCTGTGTGTTGCCATTCTGGAGATTTTGCAGCCTCAAAATAATACTTAGGTTCCTGTAGAGAATGTAGGGTAGAAACAAATGACTAAAAAGGAGAATATGTTGTGTTGGTAGAGGCACAATACCGAGTAGGAGAGCGGCAGCCGCGTAGTGGATTTCGGCGATGAGTATCAGTAGTAGTAATAGTAATATCCACAGATGAGGGGGAAGACTCAGTGACTTATTGGACGGACGAAGTAGGTGATGGTATGGTAGAAGTGGGTAGAGAAAGTGTGTTCGCAGGAACAAGAAGAGTGAAAAACTCTATAGATGCGGTGGTGTCTAGAAATGAGAGGTGTTGGGTGTGAGAAGAATGATAATATGGAATATTTTCAGAAAATGACACATGTTGGGCAATGCGAAGTCGTTTAGTAATGAGATCATAGCACCAATATCATTCATGTGCAGAGAAAGAAGAAGAACAAAGCAAGCACATCCAAAAGTACGAAAGAAGAGAATAATCAAAGAATACCTATGCAGGCAAGAGTACAAAGATATGTCAGCAGTAATGGAAGATGGGGTGATGTTGATGAGTAGAGCTGCAGTTAACACAGCTTCTGCTCAATAACATTTGGGAACAGACATAGAAAGCAGTAGTGACCTAGTGACCTCAAGAAGATATTTATGTTTTCTCTTAGCAATCCCATTTTGTTGACGTGCGTGCGGACATGATTGTTGAATAATAATATAATGTGATTAATTATTCATAAAGGATGAAAGGTATTTTTAGGGCCATCAGATCGAAAAAATTATGCGTTTGTGAAATTGTGTATGAATCACATTTGAGAAATCAGTTGAAATTTGCAACAGTTCAGATCGGTTGCGCATAAGATAAACCCATGTGTATCGAGAACAGTCATCAACAAAACAAATATAATAATTGTAATCAGAAAGAGATGAAATAGGGTTGGACCCCAAATATCAGACTGCACTAAATCAAAAAATTCCGAAGCCATGTAGTTACTGGAAGCAAAAGGGCACAACAATTTGTTTTGCAAAACGACAACCTTCACACTTATTAGAACTAGAAAACTGAAAATTCCCTAACATATCAGAATCAGACAAAGTTTTTAACCTAGAGCTAGATAAATGACCCAACTGACAATGCTGCAGATCGGAGATGATTGAAGAACTCACTGCAAGATGTGATGACAAAGGGAGATGAAGATACTCCAACTGATACAACTCGTTGACCTTACATCCTGTCCGAATTTTCTGGCCGGTGTGATTTTAAACGATATAAGAAGTGAGTGTAAGTAAAGACATTATAATTACAATTAGTAATTTTGCCAACAAATAGTAATTGCATGGTAAGTTTAGGAATGCAAAATATAGAAGATAAGATGAGTTTACCCGACGGGTCAGAAGTGAAAGTGGTGCTACCAGACTTGGTGGCTGCAAGAGGTGCACCATTAGCAATATATATAAGTGGAATCAGAAACAAGGAACAATGTGTAAGGACAGAATGATCATAGGTCATGTGGTGAGTGGCACCTGAGTTAAATAGCCAGGGAGTAGAACTTCCAAAAATGGCAAATCTAGACATGACAGTAAAATCAGAAGTCGAAGATGCTCCAGTGATACCCAGATTCTGTGCAAGATTCGAGGTAATCTATGAAAGCTAATCAGATGATAGAGATCATGCTAACTGCAAAGCTGATGCAGAGGTAGCAACTGAGGACCTAGGAACAAATAAACCATAAAGCCTCTCTCATTTCGAACAGGTGAAAACCACGTGGCCAAGTTGTTTGCCATACCGACTTGTAACCTGATAAGTCTGAGTTGAGAACCCACGAGCCTGTTGTCCTCAGTCCACTAGCCCACGAGATCATGGCCCATGATTCAGGGGACACCAGAAGCAGAAGGATGATACGGGGTTACAAGAGCAGCGGGTGAGAAGGCTGACTAAACCGGAGCAGGTAATGACAACAACATCCAAAAATGTATCTCCTCAGAGGTGAACTCAGCAACTGATTCGATGAAGCTGGTAAGCTGGGAAGTGATTGCCACTTAGTGCCTCAAACTCAGGACGTAGTCGCATGGCAAAGTAGAACAGATTCCGACGATCTTTTTGCTTCTGAAACTTTGATATATTTTACACTGTGGGATTATTATATGGGAAGACTTTGATAGAGTTTCTTTATTTTCTAGATGGGATAGTCTGAAGATATAGAGTTTCAGATACTTATGAGTCTGATGAGACAGTCAGCGATACTTGTGATTGATAATATGAATAGCATTGAAGTAGAACCTTAAATGAGTAAAGTATTTTCAAGTTTATTTAAGACTGTAATTTCATGTTTTTGTTTTCGATAATAATAATGGTTGTGACTGATAGAAATTAGTGATAAATGCTTGAGATATCAACAATTTTTTGTACAAGCTGGTAATTAATATAAGTTGAAATTGGTCGTGAAGTGGTTAACTATTGATTAATATCGATTTTATCCAGTTATTAGACTATTGGCCATGGAGCATGGGTTGAAAATGATTGCGGACATAAATTAACTAAAATAAAATGTATGGTACTCACTTGTGGATCTAACAACAATAAAGTTGATATGTAAAAATCGATATTATAGAACCCAATAGCATTGGAACTGATATTGGTAGAGTCCGGAGCTAGCACCGAAAGTAAACTAATTAAACAAAATTGGAATCACTACCTGGTTAAAATAAGAATAATTGGGATATTGAGAACCCTAGTAGAATTGAGCTCTTTTATTGGATACAACGTAAGTGTATAACTGAAATATCAGTAATTAATTGTCGTATCCTATAAACCCTAATGGAAGTAAGAGCAATTTTATTAATCAGTGGGAAAATAATAAACCAGTTAAGAATTGGGATACAGAGGAAACAAATAGAAACTTAGTGAACTTGTTAATATGAACACTAGTTAAGTTCCAATAACTGGTGTATGTAATGTATAGAATGTAAAGTTTCTTCGATAATAATTAGTGAACAAATATTGTATAATCGGGATTAGGTAAATGAATGAATATTTGAACCAATTATTATTGACGCTTGACCATATTGTTGGTAAGTAGTGAAAAATAATATCCATCGGTAATTAAAATAAATTAATGTGGTAAACAATGTGGTGATAAATTAAATTGTAATTTATTGTAAACCATGAAATGCACCAATAATAGTGAAAATTGATAGGTATGAACCGATAGTTATGAAATTAGTGATATATAAGTAATCTAATCAAGAAAGATTATATCAACAACATGATCGAGAACCCGACCTGTATATGGAGATTTCTAGTTAAGAAGTATATTTCAGACTCGGCAAGAGATTAATTGGCACTTGAATTTCAAGAACTGAAGCAGTGGGTATTAAACTATAACTAGGTATATTTTTACTTGTTTATTGAATTCTACAAGTAAAGATAGTGAAATTCTTTGAATAATAATTAGTTATGAAGAATAGTAGTAATGACTGATTCATGTGGAATCGAAAAGTTAGTATGTTAATAACAAATATCTAGTATAATTAGAAATTTGTATAATTAATGATGAAGTGTGAGATTAATCACTAATCTGCTGAAAACAAACGAGAGACAAAAGAATATTTTTTCTCTTGAAAAAAATTCAAGAAATTACTAAAAGATTTATAACACCCCGCTTCCGGAATACGTACATAGTTGCGTATTCAGATTTTTCAGTCGTATTTTTTCGATTTTACCTTCTGCACTTGTTTTGTATTATGGGATGCTTACATGATCGTTTTGCTTTGGATCTGGATTCGTGAACTCGGAGTCAGCCCTAATCTGAACTGGGAACCCGATCCTAGAGTATTGCTCGATTTAGACATTCTGATATTCCGATTTGACCGATTTCAGTTTTAAACATCATTTTCTAATATTTTAAATTTTCTATGATTTTCTAGAATTTTCCAGAATTAAATTGTGAATCTTCAAACCGGGGTCGACCGATACTGCTGACCGATTCTCGGATTTTTAATTTACAAACGGAGTTGAATTTTAAGAAACGGCTTTCCTGTAACTTCTTAAAATCATATTTTCTATCTAAATACTTTTTTTGAGAATTTTCTAAATTTATCAAAATTCTACTGGATTTGATGTCGGCCAGTATCACAGGTTGATTCCAGGAATTTTAGTTTACGATTGGAATCAAATTTCTAGATTCCGCTTTCATATTACTTCTTAGAATTATATTTTCTCCTTTCAGCCTTTTTCTGGGAATTTTCAGAATTTATCAAATTCCGGCAACCCGGTGTAGACCGATATTGACGGTCGACCTTATGATTTTTATTTTGAAAATAAGATTGAATTTCTGAAAACTGATTTCACCAAAAATCTTTTTTATAATATTTATTATTTTTGAGAATTTTGGGAAGCTTTCCAAGCTACTTTATTTTTGGACTTTTCGGAGTTTTCGGTGTTTCCCCAGATACCGGAATAGTATCCAAATATTTTTCCCACTTTTCTCTCTCCTCGCTAGATGCGAGTTTCACCAACCTAGGATTCTGCATTAATGCAGAGATCCTCCCCATGCCGCATTTAATGCACTGCTAATCAATTCAAATCAAGTCATTATGACTTTTGTCCTTTTGTTAAACGCAGCTTTTTGCACCTTCCCTGGACGCTGAGATAATTCCCGCGTTTGGCTCCTTATTTGCCTAGACGCAGCCTTTTCATTGCTGAGACGCAGCATTTTGAGGAGACGCAACTTTAGAATGAAACATATGTTTCATAAAGTTGGTATGGCAATATTATATCATTTTCCCCCATGTATATATACACCCCCCTGTTTTATCTTCTCCTCTCCTTTCATTTTCTTCCTTCCTCCTCCAACAGCAAGCTCAGGCAACAGGAAAACAGCAGCCCTATTGGTGCTTTGCCTCCCTCCTTGGCCACCTACTTTCATCACCATCACCACCATTCCTCCACCAAGTCCTCCACCTCCTTCTCCTCCATCTCCTCCTCCATTTCCAACAACTACACCACCTTCTTCTTCTTCTTTTCCACCAAGAAAACTCAAGAAAACCCATTATCACCATTACCTTCTTCCTCATTTTCACCACTATATACACCACTTTAGCCACCATCAACCATACCATCTTCTCCTCCTCGTCATCCTCTTTCCGACGAACTATAGATTCGTCCTCCGAAACATCGTTTGCAAAATCCCATTTTTTTCATTTGAATTATTCTTACACCATCAACCTCCTTCTCTTTTAGGGCCGGCCACCTCCTTAGGATTGGGGGCCGAGCTCCTCTTCGTCGGTAATATCTCCGGTGATTATGTAACGCCCCGATTCCACGGATACGGGGACGTCACTGCGACGTATATACGTAGGTCATAAATTGCCCCCACGCATATACGCTAAGCATAAAAGTACAACAAGGATCAGAGTACGACAAAGCGTGGTAATCATACATATGCCAACTCAAGATATACACATACAAAGTTATCACAGGATATTATAAAGTATTACACATTACATGTGTATTACATCATAACCAAGTCCAAAAGAATAATATACAATACGTATACAAAAAAAGCTCACGAGTAGGATGGAGGTCCCGTGAGTCAAAAAGGAGGAGTCTAGCACGAGGGGACTGGAACTAATCCGCCTGCTCCCTAAGGTAAGCTTGGTCCTCTGTGGATGGCTCCACTTCGTTCCAAACCTCAGAATCTGAATGTGCAAATCCAAGGAGTCAAGACATATAACAATGAACAAACTATAGCCAAGTGGCTAAGGGACATAAATAAGGAAAGATGAAACAGTTATAAGGAATATCAACTAACAAGTATGAAAAGCATGAAGAGATAAAATCCTAATACCATGAATCTACAGTTAACGTCTTATTATTATTACTTGTCTTACTGTGATATCTAACTATGTGACCCAGCGTCCCAGAGCACATAGATCCATATCCTAGTAAAGTAAGGTTGTTATTGGAAACAGCGGTTGTATCGACGAACTATGTTTACAGTGGGTCACGTGCATGCCCGGGACCACGGTCCAGGGTGTTCCGTTGCTTGATAACGGAACCAGCCGCAAGGCCTATCAGGAGGGACTTATGTATGCCCTTTGTCATGACAGTATTCAGGAAGAGGGAGCAAGCACTCCCCTCGGTCCCCTGGAGGCCCTCAGGTCAGACGGAAATATGATTGTACAATATACCTAATGCCACTGAAAACACGAACACATATCGATATCCGCATATTTTCCCCGACCCATGTGTAAGTTGATCCATTTTATACAAAAGTCAAGTATATCATGCTTGGTTTAAGAGATAGCATGATAAGGGGTGATATTCACAATTTAACAAATCATGGAGCGAGAATATAATAACAAGTCATGAAGTAACAAGTGGTGAGATCCATAAAGTAACATGTCATGTAATACCAGTTATGAAGCATGAACAGGAATAATATGTCACCCATGTATCAATGATAAGATCAAATTCAGAAAAGAAATCAACTAAGTCAAACAGTCAGAATTAGTCGACTAGGTAAAAGGGTAGTCGACTAATAGGGGACTTAAGTCGACTAACGGTCTAGATGAGTCGACTAAAACTGGGTTCCAGAGAGTTGTAATTCTGTTTCAGAAAAAGTTAGTCGACTAGAGTTGTAAGGGTAGTCGACTAATAGGGAACTACTAGTCGACTAATGGATACTTAAGTCGATTAAGTCTGTGATACAGAGAGTTGATGTTTTATTTCAGGAAAACAGGAGTCGACTAGGGAGAAATGGGTAGTCGACTAGGGGTCCTAAGTCGACTAATATTTGGATGAGTCAACTGGAACCGAGAGTTGGTGTTTCCTGGTCCAGGGAAAGATTAGTCGACTAGGTTAAAAATGTAGTCGACTAAGGGGGTCTAGTCGACTGGTAATATGGCTTAGTCGACTAAAACTGTGAAATCAGAAAAGGTTAAGTTTCAGCTAAGGTGGGTTAGTCGACTGGTCCCTAGGTTAAGTCGACTAATCGTGGGGAGAACAGTAACAGAACAGATTTTCTGATGGTTGTTTGATGGGCTAAAAATATGATTTTTATGGCACAAGTGTACATGAATGATCAACACAAGTAAACAAGGAGATTGTCTAGTCTTGGTGAGTAAAAATACTCACTTCGAACGGTTATGTGAAAGTTCTACGGGTTCCGAATGATCGTTGACGACAATATCACCAACTAGGTCTTTGGCGATACTTCCGATGAAGAGATATGCAATCCAAATCCAAGGGTTGTAGTTGCTTGAGAAGGAGATGAAGACTTTGAGGTGGTTTGGAGTTAGGGTTTGAGATGGAGAAGAAAATGGTGAAGGCTAATCTCTTGGTGAAGTGAAGAAAAGAGAAAAGAATTGTAAAAGAAAGTTTATATAGGATTTTGATTTTGTAAGGGAGGTGTAAATAATGTAAATGTGAGGGGGTTTATTGCAAAATAGGAGAGGGGATGGGTGTCCCTCTTCTTGGCCACTTGGCGGCCATGGGAGAGAGAGAGAGAGATGCATTAAATGAGGGGGTTGGTGAGATTATGTGGAGTTGGAATTTTGGAAGAGATTTGAATTTTTGGAAAAAAATGGGAAAAGTTTGTGGTTGTGGAGAAAGAGAAATAAAGGAAAAGGAAAATGGAAAGAAATTCATAAAGGAAGATATTTACTCTTGGACTTAGAATATATAATAATGAAAAGACAAGTTCCCGGGTTTAAGTCGAGGATACGGAAAATATTTCGGAAAATACCGAAATCGTCCGAAACTCAAGTATCTCGGAACGACTCGAAATTTCACCAAAAATCAATAATAATATATGAAGACTAATAGTGAAATCCTTTTTAAGAAATACTTTATAGTTTTAAAACTAAAAATCCCGGAATCAGTTAACTACCGACTCCGTTGGAATTTTCATAAATTCGTAAAATTCTCAGGAAAAATTTAAGTAGGGAATATGATTCTAAGAAATAAGGTCTAAAGGACCATCTTGAAATTCCTAATTGTTTGAGAATTAAAATTCCAGGAATCGATCAGCGACACTGGTCGACACCGGTTTTGAAGAAATACATTTAAATTCAGGAAAAATCCAGAAAATCATATAAAATCTAATATATTGGAAAATGATATTTGAAATTGAAATCGGTCAAAATACAGGAAGTATATCGAAAAAAATACGATCGAAAAGCTGAATACGCAACTAAGTACGTATTCTGGAAACGGGGTATTACAATCCATCCACCTTACAAAAATTTCGTCCTCGAAATTTCATAAGGTGAAAGGTAACAGGAAAAAGTAACAGATAGAGAGGATAAGATGGAAGATAACGGTAGAGAAGAATAGAAGGAAAGAGTCTTACCAATCAAGATGTGAAGAGTTGAGGATAGCGCTCACGGATAACGTCCTCTCGTTCCCAATGGCCTCTCCTGGCGCATGTCTGTTCCAAGACACCAACACTAATGGTATAGCCTTGTTCTTCAGGTCTTCACACTTCTATCTAGAATGGCCATCGGCTGCTCCTGATATGATAAATCTGGCTGCAGTTCCAGTTCGGAATGATCCAAAATATGACTATCATCCTTGACATACTTCCTCAACTGAGATACGTGGAAAACATTGTGCACTCCGTCCAAAGATGGAGGTAAGGCCAATCTGTAAGACACATCTCCCACTCACTCCAAAATCTCGAATGGGCCGATATATCTCGGACTCAGTTCCACGAATACCGAACCGGATCACTCCTCTGGTAGGTGATATCCTCAAGAACACATGATCTCCTGCCTGGAACTCCAATGGCCTTCTCTGCGAATCTGCCCAACTCTTCTGCCGACTCTGAGCTGCCCTGAGATGATCTCTGATGATTCTGACTTTCTCTGTTGTCTGAATCAGGATCTCTGGCCCCAATAGTCTCCTCTCACCGACTTCATCCCAACAAATCGGTGATCTGCACTTTCTTCCATACAGTGCTCAAAAAGGTGCCATCTTGATACTTGCCTGATAAATGTTGTTATAAGAAAACTCAGCCAAGTGAAGATGATCTTCCCAAGATCCCTAAACTCAATCATGCAGGCCCTTAGCATATCTTCAAGGATCTGGATAGTCCTTTCAGATTGTCCGTCTGTCTGAGGATGATATGATGTACTGAATTTCAGACGAGTTCCCAGACTCTCTTGGAGACTCTCCAGAAATGAGATCTGAATCTGGTGTCTCTATCTGATACAATACTAACAGGAACTCCATGTAGACGAACTATCTCCTTCATGTACTTGTCTGCCAAAACCTCTGTTGTCTGACCTACCCGAAATGGTATGAAGTGAGCTGACTTGGTGAGACGGTCAATGATTACCCACACAGCATTATTACCTTTGGGACTTCGAGGTAATGCCGTGACAAAGTCCATAGTGATGTGCTCCCACTTCCATTCGGGTATTGGTAAAGGATGTAGAAGTCCAGCTGACCTCTGATGCTCTATCTTTATCTGCTGGCAGACAAGCATTTGGTTACAAACTGAGCTATCTCCCTCTTCATAGCATTCCACCAAAACTGCTTCTCAAGTCCTGATACATCTTGGTTCCCCCTGGGGTATAGAATAAGCTGAAACTGTGTGCCTCTGCTAGAACCTTCTGTCTAATTTCTCCTTGGGGAACACAAATCCTGCTACCATAATACAAGGCACCATCTGGATGAATACAGATATCAGTCCTCAATCCAGCCTCTACCTAAGCTCGGAATTTCTGCAATCTGGGATCTTCCTTTTGAGCTTCCTTGATCTCATCTATCAATGTAACTGAACCTGCAAAGTCATGAACTGTCCTGCTTTATCACCTCCTTGTACCAACATCAAGTCCAATCTGATGATGTCTTGAATCAACTCCTTCTGGAGTAAGCTGGACAAGCACTCTATTCTCTGGCATCCTGCTCAGTGCATCTGGTACGGTATTGACCTTGCCCGGATGATATTGCAAGTCAATATCATAGTCCGCCATCAATTCAAGCCACCTCCTCTGCCTCATGTTCAACTCTTTCTGTGAGAAAATATACTTGAGGCTCTTGTGATCCGTGTAGATCAACACTTTATCTCCCAGAAGATAATGCCTCCAGATCTTCAAGGCAAATATAACAGCTGCTAGCTCCAAGTCATGAGTTGGGTAATTCCGCTCATGAGTCTTCAGTTGCCTGGATGCATAAGCTATGACATGATCATGTTGCATAAGTACACACCCCAGGCCTTTTCCTGATGCATCACTGAATATGACCATCCCCTATTCCTGAGGGAGTCTTCAAGATTGGAGCTGAAATGAGCCTCTGCTTTCAATTCCTCAAAAGCTACTGTACATCCTTCAGTCCATATGTACCTTTCCCCTTCCGGGTGAGCTTGGTCAACGGAGCTGCAATCCTAGAGAAATCTTGGACAAAGCGTCGGTAATATCCGGCTAGTCCCAGAAAACTCTTAATCTCAGTCACCGTCCTCGGGAATGGCCAATCTCTCACCGCCTGGACTTTGCTGGGGTCAACTGAAATCCCTTCTGCTGAAACTATGTGTCCAAGGAAGGCTATACTGTCCAACCAAAAGTCACACTTGCTCCTCTTAGCATGAAGCTGCTCCTGTTGTAGAGTCTGCAATACAATCCCCAAGTGTTCTGCATGCTCCCTGTTGCTCTTGAATAGATCAGGATGTCATCTATAAAAACCACTACAAACTGATCCAAAAAGGGCGGAACACTCTGTTCATCAAATCCATGAAACTGCAGGGGCATTGGTGACTCCGAAAGGCATAACTAGAAATCGTAGGGCCATAACGGGTCCTGAATGCAGTCTTCGGGATATCCTCCTTCCTCACCCTTAGCTGATGGTAACCCGACTGTAAATCTAGTTTAGAGATACTCGGGCTCCATGAAGCTGATCAAACAAATCATCAATCCTTGGTAAGGGATACTTGTTCTTGATGGTAACTTTGTTCAATTCCCTATAATCAATACAAAGTCTCTACCACCATCCTTCTTGTTTGCCAACAGTACTGGAGCTCCCCATGGTGAAGTACTTGGCCTAATCAATCCCTTGTCTGAATATTCTTGCAGCTGCTTCTTCAAAATCTCTAACTCCGTCGGTGCCATCTTGTACGGAGCCTTGGATATAGGAGCTGCTCCTGGAACTGTGTCAATGGAGAACTCGATCACCCTGTCAGGGGGCAGTCCTGAGATCTCAGCAAACACTCCTGGGAATTCATCCCACACGGTACCTCTGCTTCTGAACCTCTGAAGTAGTCATCCGAGTCTTTCCCTGGTAGACTTCACTTCTCCACTAAATTGGAACTCCGGTTGATGAGGGATTCTGAAATAATCTTCTTCTCCCTACAATCAATAACTGCATGGTACTGACTGAGCCAGGTCATGCCTAAGATTACGTCGTACCCTTTGGTGTCTAGTACGAGCATATCTATGGCCAAGGTCTTATCACAAAGTTCTACTGGACAATCAGTACAAACTCTAGAAGATACGACTACTCCATTCCCAGTACTAATATCCCATTTGTGGTCTAAAGATCTAACAGGTATAGAATGCAATGCCACAAAGTGGTCTGAGATAAAACAATGGGAAGCACCGGAATCAAAGAGAGCGAGGACAGGTTTAGAATGAACTCTGAGGTACCTGTTATCACCTCCTCAGATGTCTCAGCCTCTGCTGCTGACAAATTATATGCTTGCCCCCTTCCACGCCCTGCTGCAGTCCTAGCTCCTCTCTGTACTGGGCGAATAGCTTGCTGTGAAGAGGGGGAGGAGCTCTCCTCATCACTGGTCCCTGGTTCCTCTGTCCAAGTGGCCCTGGAAGCGCCCTCTGTCCATTGGGTCCCTGAAGTGCTGGCAAGGTCTGATTGGCTATCCCCATTTCCTGTGTGGACAAGCTTCAATGGAATGATCTCGAGATCCACACACCAAACACCATCCATTTGCCCTACGGCAATTCTGCTGAGAATGCCCTAGTTTCTGGCAAAAGTTGCAGATAGGACCTGGTCGAACATCTGGTAAGGAATTGGTCTGAATGGTTGCCTGGCTGAACCTTCGCTGCTCTGTATGGGCCTCCTTCCCATTGGTACAAACGGCCTCTTCATGGCCTGGTTCCTCATCTGGTTCTCTTGTTTCTTCTCTAACCCACGCTCACCTCTCGAGCTATGGTGAGAACCTCTGAATAAGTCTTCAGTTGCTGGGGCATCAAGAAGACCTGTATGTCCATCTGCAGGCCCTGCTGGAATCTGCTTGCTCGCTTCTCCTCATCCGTTACCAGTACGGCGCGAAGCGGCTAAGTCTAAGAAACTCTGCTGCATACTCATCCACTGATTTGTTCCATTGCTGCAATCTGATGAACTGCTCCTCCATGTCTTTCTGAGCAGTAGCAGGGAAGAATCTGCTGTAGAAGCTCTTGGAGAACGCGTCCCAGGTGACAGGCTTCTCCAGTCTGGCCTCCTCCGCTAGCCACCAAGTCCTAGCTATATCTTTCAACTGAATCTTGGCGACCTCAACTTGGTTCTCCTTTGGTACTCTGGCTGCATTCAGCAAATCGGTGGTGTTCCATCAGCCATTGCTCAGCATCCAGGGGTTCTCTTCACCCGTGAATATGGCCGGTTGCAGCGTCTGAAATCTGAAATATTCCCCGGCCTCTGTTCCTTAGGGGCTGCCAATCCTGCCGAAGAAAGTCGGTCTGTTGCTGCTGGTTCTCCATCATCGTCTGAATGACCCTCAGAATGTCCACATTCTCTCCCGTGGGTCCATTCGACGCTTGCCCGGAGTGGTTACGGCCCGTCCTTCTCTCCATACCGAATTGGGGAAAGATAACTGGAATTTGGAAACAAATGGAAGGAGTTTAGGATACAAGGAAGGAATCAAGAAGGAATCAAGAAGGACTCAATAACTGTGTACATTGTAGTTGGCATTAGCAAATTTCAGTAATTTGCTGCTTGATTGTACTTTAGGTTTGAGAGCCTAGGCTCTGATACCAACCTGTAACGCCCCGATTCCACGGATACGGGGACGTCACTGCGACGTATATACGTAGGTCATAAATTGCCCCACGCATATACGCTAAGCATAAAAGTACAACAAGGATCAGAGTACGACAAAGCGTGGTAATCATACATATGCCAACTCAAGATATACACATACAAAGTTATCACAGGATATTATAAAGTATTACACATTACATGTGTATTACATCATAACCAAGTCCAAAAGATAAAATATACAATACGTATACAAAAAAAGCTCACGAGTAGGATGGAGGTCCCGTGAGTCAAAAAGGAGGAGTCTAGCACGAGGGACTGGAACTAATCCGCCTGCTCCCTAAGGTAAGCTTGGTCCTCTGTGGATGGCTCCACTTCGTTCCAAGCCTCAGAATCTGAATGTGCAAATCCAAGGAGTCAAGACATATAACAATGAACAAACTATAGCCAAGTGGCTAAGGGACATAAATAAGGAAAGATGAAACAGTTATAAGGATATCAACTAACAAGTATGAAAAGCATGAAGAGATAAAATCCTAATACCATGAATCTACAGTTAACGTCTTATTATTATTACTTGCTTTACTGTGATATCTAACTATGTGACCCAGCGTCCCAGAGCACATAGATCCATATCCTAGTAAAGTAAGGTTGTTATTGGAAACAGCGGTTGTATCGACGAACTATGTTTCAGGGGTCCCGTGCATTGCCCGGGACCACGGTCCAGGGTGTTCCGTTGCTTGATAACGGAACCAGCCGCAAGGCTATCAGGAGGGACATGTATGCCCTTTGTCATGACAGATTCAGGAAGAGGGAGCAAGCACTCCCCTCGGTCCCCTGGAGGCCCTCAGGTCAGACCGGAAATATGATTGTACAATATACCTAATGCCACTGTAAACACGAACACATATCGATATCCGCATATTTTCCCGACCCATGTGTAAGTTGATCCATTTATACAAAAGTCAAGTATATCATGCTTGGTTTAAGAGATAGCATGATAAGGGGTGATATTCACAATTTAACAAATCATGGAGCGAGAATATAATAACAAGTCATGAAGTAACAAGTGGTGAGATCCATAAAGTAACATGTCATGTAATACCAGTTATGAAGAATGAACAAGAATAATATGTCACCCATGTATCAATGATAAGATCAAATTCAGAAAAGAAATCAACTAAGTCAAACAGTCAGAATTAGTCGACTAGGTAAAAGGGTTAGTCGACTAATAGGGGACTTAAGTCGACTAACGGTCTAGATGAGTCGACTAAAACTGGGTTCCAGAGAGTTGTAATCTGTTTCAGAAAAAGTTAGTCGACTAGAGTTGTAAGGGTAGTCGACTAATAGGGAACTACTAGCGACTAATGGATACTTTAGTCGACTAAGTCTGTGATACAGAGAGTTGATGTTTTATTTCAGGAAAACAGGAGTCGACTAGGGAGAAATGGGTATCGACTAGGGGTCCTAAGTCGACTAATATTTGGATGAGTCGACTGGAACCGAGAGTTGGTGTTCCTGGTCCAGGGAAAGATTAGTCGACTAGGTTAAAAATGTAGTCAACTAAGGGGGTCTAGTCGACTGGTAATATGGCTAGAGTCGACTAAAACTGTGAAATCAGAAAAGGTTAAGTTTCAGCTAAGGTGGGTTAGTCGACTGGTCCCTAGGTTAAGTCGACTAATCGTGGGGAGAACAGTAACAGAACAGATTTCTGATGGTTGTTTGATGGGCTAAAAATATGATTTTATGGCACAAGTGTACATGAATGATCAACACAAGTAAACAAGGAGATTGTCTAGTCTGGTGAGTAAAAATACCACTTCGAACGGTTATGTGAAAGTTCTACGGGTTCCGAATGATCGTTGACGACAATATCACCAACTAGGTCTTTGGCGATACTTCCGATGAAGAGATATGCAATCCAAATCCAAGGGTTGTAGTTGTTTGAGAAGGAGATGAAGACTTTGAGGTGGTTTGGAGTTAGGGTTGAGATGGAGAAGAAAATGGTGAAGGCTAATCTCTTGGTGAAGTGAAGAAAGAGAAAAAGAATTGTAAAAGAAAGTTTATATAGGATTTTGATTTTGTAAGGGAGGTGTAAATAATGTAAATGTGAGGGGGTTTATCGCAAAATAGGAGAGGGGATGGGTGTCCCTCTTCTTGGCCATTGGCCGGCATGGGAGAGAGAGAGAATGAGGGCATAATGGTAGAAGAGTGTGGAACTTGGGATATTTGTGGAAAAATTGGAATTGTTGGAATTTGAAATTAGGAAATTCTTTGGCTTGTGAAAGAAGGAAAGAAAAATAGAGAAAAGGAAAAAGGAAAAGAATTTGATAAATGAAGATATTTTCTTGATCTCCAAAAATGAAAATATCGGAAACACAGGTTCTTGGGTTTAAGTCTAAGATACGGAAAACATTTCGGAAAATACCGAAATCGTCCGAAATTCAAGTATCTCGGAACGACTCGTAAATTTCACCAAAAATCAATAATAATATATGAAGACTAATAGTGAAATCCTTTTAAGAAATACTCATAGTTTTAAAACTAAAAATCCCGGAATCAGTAACTACCGACTCCGTTGGAATTTTCATAAATTCATAAAATTCTCAGAAAAAGTATTTAAGTAGAGAATATGATTCTAAGAAATAAAGTCTAAAGGACCATCTAGAAATTCCTAACTGTTTGAGAATTAAAATTCCAGGAATCGATCAGCGACACTGGTCGACACCGGTTTTGAAGAAATACATTTAAATTCAGGAAAAATCCAGAAAATCATATAAAATCTAATATATTGGAAAATGATATTTGAAATTGAAATCGGTCAAATACAGGAAGTAAATCGAAAAATACGATCGAAAAGCTGAATACGCAACTAAGTACGTATTCTGGAAACGGGGTATTACAGGAAGGAAGGCAAACGAGTCAAGGAATGAATTGTCAAGGTCATGGTATTCTTGTACTCGTTGCTGGAATCCACAAATTCAGATACAGATCAGTTAATCTGAACCTGATTGTACTGTTGGTAAGAGCCCGAGGATTGACCCAGGTGGTTACCCACACCAGGTGTGAACCTAAGCTCTGATACCACTGTGTAACGCCCCGATCCCGCAGGTACGGGGACGTTATGGCGACGTACATACGTGAGGTGACTACACGCTCACGCGTACGTTAAGCCTCAGTACAGTACATTACCTCCATAAACATGAGTTCCAGCACGAAAGAAGTACAAGAATACCTGCAGAAAGAGGTCAGCGATCATAACAGACATGAATAATAGGGACAAATAAGATAACGAAAATAAAGCACCAAGATACCTAGGAATAGTCCCGATGAGGAATCTCTGATGTGACTCCAAGGTACTCTCGGATACTACGGTACGCGGATCTCCAATCTGGGCACGCAAACCCAGGGTCGTCAGAAAGCGACCTAGTGAGTGATAAAATGAAAGAGGCAGTAATATATACTATAGTACTACAAGCACGATACTAATATATAATGATGGGTAATAGTGATACCATATAATAAGCAGTAGAAATATATAAACATGAAAGCAGTGAAATACATAAATATGTCATCTTTTAATACCATCATACTAGTCGGTTATTATCTGGTCATGTCTATAGTCGTGTCCAGTTATATAATAAATAATATTTTCTAGTGGTGACGTGTGGAAATAACCATGGTAGTGGTGACATGATGGAAATGAACATGGTAATGATGTAAGTGCACAAGTAGATGAAGTATGTAACATAACCATTTCACTGTGTTGTGCCTATGCAGCAGATAGTTCATGCAAAACAGAATATATGTAATGCAGAGTATACACGTACATGAGTAGGATGCCACCATAGAAGGTATAGTATGAAACAATTAAGGTAAACATATACAGGTAACATGATATCGGATAAAGTAGCATGGACAATAACAAGATAGCATATATGTACCAAGCATGTCATTGATTTATACAATAGTAGCGATCAGTACCGCCTGCTATTTAATTACTCTCTTCCAGTGTCCCATACCACTGGCAGTTCATACTGGAGCCCGCACTCCAGTCGAACCCATCCGGACATGGCCTATGGGTACCATTATCCAAACGAGAGAGTAACCAAATAACAAGTATTTCCGACGTCACTATTGTGTATACCGGTTTATTATGTTAATTGGAAACCCATGGTCGAGGAGTTCTTATCGGGTGGATGTATCCCGTGCATACCCGGGATCACGGCCTTAAACAATCCCCTGGCTGCTAAGACCAGGGCCCTCCGCTAAGAGGGGAGCATGAATCAAGTAACAAGAGCTCATGGAGCAATTGGTAGGTAGCACTACCGTCCCCTGCAGTGGGAAAACAATATGGATCCAGTACATCACCGATAAGATCAATCAACCGTCAAGTCTCCCCCATACCCCAGTTAGCTTTATGATCTGTTATATCAAGTATACAATGTAACAAGAACAACATATGTACATGATACGGTTAACATGATAACTGGACCTGAGCTCTGTTGATAGCGTAGAAAATATAACGGGAATCAGGAACAATATAACATGAACAAGATAACATGACAATATATCGAGAAACGAGAACAATAGATGTGGGATTCCCACATATCGCATATCAACCGCTCTCATGTCCAGTAACGGGAAATCCGTATCATTAACAGGAAACAATCATATAACATGAATATGGTAACATAGCACATTAATACATGTAATTAATACATGTAATATGAACAAGGATGACCTGGAATAATCATACATGCAATAGGTGCAAGAATCCATATGATAAGAATGGAGAAACCATGCAATCATGTGTAACAGTGATATGTCGAGCATCTATGTCACGATGGTGAAAACATAGGAACTGCCTGTATCCAGTGAACTGATGTGTCCGTGTGTTCGTGGACCATATATGTGTCGCAATAATATGTGTGATGTCTCTGTGGTGTACAGGTAATAACAGTGATCAGTGCATACATGTAACGGGGATATCAATATCAAATGACGGTATCCAGTGTACTAGTGTATCAGTATATCAGTAGGTCACAACATGCAGTCCTAGTGTCGTGAATCTCAATATTATGTAATGGTGAGACGTGTACATGAAACTACATGACCGCTATCCAGTGTCACTGTTATCTACAGGCACTACTGTATTTAGTGTACCAGTGGGTCGGTCAGGGGGACAGTGGAGTAGTGACAAGGTCATGTATCATGAAGGACGCGTGTCCTTGTGTCCATGAAGCATTAGTGTGGAATCATACTACTTATCCATGCAGTGACGGTGTCTAGTGATTCTTTAATTAATCATCTAATCATCTAACTTAATGTATATGTTACAATACATACCGTTTCTCGAGTTAAGTTATTGTTTTATTGTTTCACCCACGACTTTAATAAACATGAATAAATAAATAAAATTTAGAAAAGGAAAACACTCACAAACTAGCCATGGGAAGAATACTAAATCATAACAAATAGGGTTAAATGTGTAAATAAAATATTAAATGCAAATACTGAAATGTATAGGGGGTTTCTGTAAAACTACCTGTAATGGGTTTGGATGCGGGTTTGGCTCATAACGGGTCGGGTCCAGATCCACAACCCAAACCCGTTTAACTTAAATGAAAATGGGTAGTGGGTTTATAGGTTAACGGGTCGGGTTTTGGGGTTTATTGGGTTTTAGACTTAACCAATAGAGGGTTAATGGGTTTGGGTTAGACCCAAACCCACAAAAGGAAAGAGGAGCAGCAGCAGCAGCTTGCTGCTGCCGCCCTCATCAGCCAGCCGGCCGGCCCAGCTAGCCGGCGGCGAGAGCAGCCCGCCGGCGGCGGTCCCGGCCACCGGCGGCGGCTCAGAGGTGGGAGAGAGAGGGTGAGAGAGGAGAGAGAGAGAAAGAGAAGAAAAGAAAGTGGAGGAGCAGCTGCAGAAGAAGAAAAAAGAGAAAAGAAAAGAAAAAAAAAAGAAAAGAAGAAAGGAAGAAGAAGAAGCTGGGGCGGCGGTGGTGGCGGCGCCAGCGGGGGTCGCGGTGGCCTGGGTGTCGCGGCCGGCGCTGGCAAGGGTCGGTCGGGCCCCCTTCTTGAGTCGCAGACAGAGAGAGAGAGAGAGGAAATAGGGGGAGAGAGAGAGATTAGGGAGAGAGTGAGGAGAGAGAGAGAGGGAATTGTAAGAGAGAGAGGGATTAGTCTCTCTAATTAGAGAGAGTGAGAGAAATAGAGAGAGGGAGAAGGGAAAGGCGGTGGGAGGAAGGCGCTGGAAACCGCCAGAGAAGAGAAGAAGAGAAGGAAAGAAAGGGAAAGAAAAGATTAAAAATTAATATTTTAATATTATAATATTGGCCCGATATTCGACCAGCTCCGAATGGTGCCCAAAAATTACAGAAAATAGAAAATATTATCCTGAGACGTAAGATGAAGACGGTTTGCAGAAACTCGATCCAGTTTGCAAATTAAAAATCTCGGAGTGTCTCACCGATACGGGCGACACCGGTTTGGCCGGATTTTCGATAAATTCTGAAAAATTCTCAAAAATACCCAAACGTAGCTCATGTAATTCTAAGGCACACGGTGAAAGAGAATTCTCAAAATTCTACTCCGTTTGTGAAATAAAAATCGGAAGGCCGGTTATCGGTATCGGTCGACACCGACTACGGAGATTTTCCAAAATAATCCAGAAAAATTTCAGAAAATCCTGAAAAATCTAAAATATTAGAAAATAATTTTAAAACTGAAATCAGCTCACTCGGACTACCACGGAGGTCCAATCAATTTTATACATCGTATCGCGTACCGATACTGTGCTACGTACACCAGGGATCAGGGGGTTACAATAACTAACTGGCTCTGATATATGTTTGAGTGTTGATTTGAGTTTGTTTTGAATATTTGTTGAGGGTAATTAATTGGGAGTTAGTAGCATACTAGTGGCAGTGTTCTATTAAATCATGTTGTTTTTTATAGTGCAAGATAAATAATTGATTTAGCACATGCTGAAAAGAAACAGTAGACGAGCTTTTATATATCATTTTGTTATTATTATTCAGGGATTGGGAAAACATGGTATAATGTGCATTGAGGATCTTGTTCATGAGATCATGACTGTCGGGCCACACTTCAAGGAGGCCAACAACTTCTTGTGGCCATTCAAGCTTAAGGCTCCATTGGGTGGCCTGAAGAAGAAGAGGAACCACTATGTTGAAGGTGGAGATGCTGGGAACAGGGAAGATTACATCAACGAGCTCATCAGAAGGATGAATTAGATTTTGTGTCATGAAGTTTTTCGTATCGTCTCCTCTGAGTAAAGGAAGGAGTTATCTTGTCGTTTATTTTTTGAGTTTTGTTAGGAGGAACTGCAATTGACTGTTTGTTCAAGGAGTTGGACATGTGCCTATCATTTAATGCTCATCTTATTATCCAGTTGACAATTAATCCTGCAAATTTTATCTGTGATAGGGCATTAAATGGGTTTCTGTCCTTTGAAATTTGCTATATTTTCTCCAAGTGCTTCTGGTGCTGTTGCTTTTTATGAATTTTTTGCATATCAGATTTGAACTTGCCTGGGCTCACAAGTGATTAGTATCCAGTTACTTGTTCAACGAACATCCAGCAGTTGTTTTCGGTTTTCTTGTGATGTTTATGCTTTCATTGTCATTTCAACTCATGGTATGTGATTGGTAAGTTTACTGCGGGCAGTTATTTTATAATCTTAGAGGTGTATTCTGTTAAAGCCTGAGGCTTATATTATAGAACTGAGAACATATTGAGATATTAAGATTTTTCTTTCTGCTATTAAGTAAGTTATCTTTTATATAAGTGACACTTTTTTGTTGGATGATTATGACATTCTCGATCAATAGAGGAGTTATATTATCATTTTTGTTAAAAGGATACCAAAGTGGATGATTGACTCATTCCAGACTAGAATAATCGCGGAAAATTTTGATAACACATTTTTTTTATTCTCAATGATATCCTCGAAAGACAATTGGCTGTATCTCATGAATTCATTTTATGATGGCAAATCGACTTTGATACTTTTATGATTGTTTCTTATTGCTGATGACAGACTTATTTGGTGGTAGCAAAGTTTGAAAATTTTTCTCTCAAAGAATTATTATGTTGACCCCTTTGAACTGGGGGTGCAAATGGATATGGATGATCCACATTATATGATTTCATATTTGATTATATGTGCGTGCGCCCACACATATGTATATATATACACATATATATAGCGCGCGCGCGCGCACACACATATATATGTATATGTATATATGTATGTTTTTATATTATTTAGAATATGAATACGAATATGACTATGATAATGGTAAAAATATCTGACATATCAGAGTACATGTTTAAGTATCAGAGTACATGTTTGAGTATATTGAATATATCTGACTAAAATATAGTTCAACTACAGAGTACATGTTTAAGTATATTGAATATATCTGACTAAAATATAGTTCAAAACAATACGTATTAGGTGATAATTTGGTTATAAAAAGTCATGCCAATGTGATTTTCTTATAGTTTTAATATTTTTCACATAAAAAAAATACAAAAAGTAAGAGTAAACTCATTTTTTTTCTCTAGTTTTTCTTGCTCATATTCATTAATATCTAAGTAATATTTGACAAATATTTGAATCTGATCTGAGTCTAAATTCATAGGCTTGAGTTAAGATATCCGTATCCATATTTGCTAAAGAAAATGAATGCTAATATGGGAATATCTATATCCGCTCCGTATCCGATCCTGTTACCTGTTAGAGCACACATCTCTATGCTGGTGCTTTTTAGTGCTTTTTAATACTTTTATTTTCTAGTAATTAGGAGACCGCTGATGCAATAAAAAAGTTCTGTATACTTTTCACGCCATAATATCGCTATCACAATCTGAAAATCACATGATAGCAAGAATTGATCAATCAAAGTTCCGAGAGAAATATATATAAGAGGATTGAAGGACTAGTTAAAATTAAAGATCATAACTTATGTTTATATATATATATATATAATATATATATATATATATATATATATATATATATATATATATATATATATGTCTACAAAAAGAAGAATAAAACTGAAGGACTAGTTAAAATTAAAGATCATAACTTATGTATATATATATATATATATTATATATATATATATATATATATATATATATATATATATATATTATATATATATATATATATATATATATATATATATGTCTACAAAAGAAGAATAAAACGTGAAAATCTTACGAGTTGCTGTTTGGATTCTAAGAAGAAGTGGGCGGAAGTGAGAAGTAGGTTTTTTTTTTTTTTTCCTTTTGAAAAATGAGAATTTATGTGTATTTTTTCGGGTGTTTGGTTGGTAGTTAGAAAGTGAAAGTGAAAAAGTATATTGTGTTTTTGGTGTTTTGTTAGTAATGTGAAAGTAGAAGTGGAAAAATTGACCATAAAGTTGACTATAAAATAATATTAAAAATTTTGGATTGTAATTAGAATGCAAGTAAGATTTACATGACCACAAAATTAATTGTTTTGAGTTATAACTTATTAAAAATGAGATTTACATCACCACAAAATTAACTATAACACCCTGAAGTGAGGAAATGATTGGGAAAGAGAAAAAGAAAAAAGTTTTTCTGTTTTTCTTTTCCAGTATTTGGATGGACAACGAAAGTGAAAAATTACACTTTCCCTTTTTCCATTTCTGCCCACTTCCTTGAAGCTAAACAACCATTTCGCAAAAGTCAACTCAACAATACTTTTTTTTTTTTGGAGTTAAAATTGCTAACCAATAAAGTCTCTCGCATTTCATTAATAATTTTTAATGAAAATAATTCTAAACATATAGCAGAAAAGCCAACTAAACCAGATCCACTTGTACTAAAAAGCTTCTACGCACACGCATGCACTAGAGGTGAGAAAACATCCAAGCACACAGATCACATGATACACAAGTGGCCATAGAAACACAAAAACCTTGATATAAAATACAGACACATCCTGTAGCAAAAATCAGGCCTAAAGTTGAGAAACAAAAATCAGGGCTTTGCTTTGCCAATAGTCACATCGTCTCTGAGTCAGTGTTGTTCCCCTTCTCGGGGCCTTCTCCGAGTGGTAATGAGAGACCTCCCTTATCTCAGTCTGTTCTAGAGTCCTCCAAGCAAAATCCCCTTGCTTTGTCTGAAAAGAGGTTGAACCAATAAGAAATGAAAGAAGTCCAGACAAGAAAAGTTTGATCTGATGACCTAATAGAGTTATTAAATACTCCATTGTTACGCTCTCTCCAAACACCCAAAAAAAATAGCAGCCGCCGATACACTTTTGTGATGCAGAAACCAAACAATCTTCTTGAATTTGATCCTCTGAAATTTTAAATTTTGAAATGCACCAAAAGGTGCTGCTACGTGCAAGGGGGAAAATGTCACGGAGCATGAATATACTTCATGTAGCTTAGGAACAATGAGGACAATTTATGATTAAGCTTACCATCCATATTCAAGTCTAGTAAACAAAACCAATGAGTATAATTAATTGAAAAACTCATGTTGCAAATTAATGCTATCTATCCACCCTAACCCTTTTTAATCCCTGATTTCAATTAGACAATAAAAATCACAAAGCAAAAACTGTCACTAAACCCTACAAGTCGTCTCATTGGCTGCTCTCTCATTAGCACACAGAAGTAGAAAGACAATCAACCAAAGAAGAGGTAGCGAACTAATAACAGCGGATTTGCGCAGGAGCAAGCGATGGCAGGGCTTGACGTCGCGCGCCCACAATCCCACAATCGCATGACCAGATGGGGTAGCTTCAATACTCTCCATCGTGGCATCAAACACTGCGGTTTGAAACCTGCAACCCTTCGTCTCCTTCGAAATCTGTTTCATCACTGGGAAAGGAATCCTACTGACGCCCAATAATAAGCTGGTGCTTCTGTCAAGTTGATGCCGATGCCATCAAGGATTGAAGCATAAGTCGACCACCATGGCGCAAGTCCCTGAGAGAGAAGACCATGCACGTGCTCCATAGTCTGCCAACCCGATCGAAGCCAATGGAACCACTGTGCACCGCGAGACAGATGGCTTCTGCAGAATCGATGTTGCCAGCATGGAAATAATCCTTCAGAAGTGAAACTGTTGTACAATCAGCAGGCATTGCCTTTGTTCCAGTTTATCCAACACTGCAACCTATTTCTAAGTTCTCCTTGGTGAAGACCTTGCTCGCAAACACGAAAGTATTGCTTCAGATGTGAAACGATTCTCCTACGTAGAACAGCAGGTTTCCTCTTTGGTGGTGTTGTTGGCTCCTGACTCACCAGAACGGTGGTCGTCTTGGCTTCAACCTAGACAAAGAAACCAGAAAATTTTAGAAGAAAAACTAACAAGAAATCGGTGAAACAATGAAATTGCGTATATAATCATGTGCTGGAGCAACAACATTGCAAGCAAAATATCTAGTTTTCTATATGTAAATGCCAAATGCGATGCATGTTACTCAAAGGACCCTACATAAAAAACTACTTGGAAGTAAAGCCCATATGTATACCTAGGTTAATTGCAAGGTGGAAATTAACAAGAGAACAAATATAAGTAAATAACTTTTCTTATATTTACTTATATAAGATTTACTTGCTGCTTTTAAACCAACTGATAAAATTAGAACCAAGCATCGTTACCATCATCATTTAAGTACTTAAACCATATTAAGTTTTAAGGCCAATAATCAATTTGACGTCAACCCTCTCATAATTCATAACTAGTGCAACTCAAAAAGTTCTATTTAGAAATTATATGGATTATCCATTTAGATATTCCACCATGTATTGTGGAAATTCGCAGGATAGAAGTTCCCTAGGGCAAATAGTTATACTTAATCAATCATAATTGTATTTATTACAATTGCTTGCAACTTCAAACTTGTGATGGGAAGCAAGAAGCCTCTCATGATCATGAATATGGTGATGAGGGTTTCAAGCTGACCTAAGAACTCATGACGGAAGCATTTTAGCTGCGCTGAACAATAATAATAATGGTTCCGTACTGGTGCGTATAGAGAATTAGTTGAGAGGGGCCAAGGGGCTGTTTGGTGGGAAGCCAAAAGCCTTAAATTTTCTGGTAGGTCAAATCAATCTACTTTTCAGCAGACTCCCACACACTTGTCCGTTAAAGAGAGAAAAATTGCTCTGAAAAATGCGTACGATGCACACAGTTCATAGATGCCATTAAAGTCTTTTTTTTTGGTGTGTAACCAAACATGCTTGGGAAGACCTGATGTGGACATCTGAACAGTGATTCCGAGTTGGATTTTTAGAGATCCAAAAAGCCCCTAAGCATGTTCAACACACCGATTCTTCTAATTTTTTTTTTTTCTTCTTCTTTGACTTCCTACTTTCCAAGCCCCAAAACTCTAATAATAATTGCTCCATACTAATGCATACAGAGAATTAGTTGAGGGGCCTAAACATTTACATCGGCAAAGCATGTTCAACATGCCGTTTCTTCTAAAAAAGATATTTTCCTACATGACTTGCTACTTTCCAAGTCCCAAAACCCTAACAGCACCCATAACAAGTTAACTGGTTACGTTTCTAGAGAGATCAAGTAGAGTTTGTACATTATGTAGTAAGGTGCCTATATATTCTCGAGTATTGCCCTAAATAGTAACAAGAGATTAAGTTCCTCAATGAACATAATATGAATAACTCCTCCTCTCAGTAGATAAGAGAATTCATCTACAAACACGAGGTATTTCAAATACTTAAGGTCCCATGATCTGAAGTAATTTGGATAAATTCTTCTCTCTCAATAGAAGATAACAACATGAATACCTGATTAATATCAATAATTACAATTTGTTAAATAAATCAATGACTTAATTTAATTCTACATGATGAAATATAATTTATAAAATAAAAACACTCACATAACTAGTACAAGATGTGACTCGTCTTTTTACGATTGCAACGGTTCGAGAATCATCCAAATCGGACTCCAGATGCTTATAATATCGCCCGAATACTGAAAATCATTAACAATAGGTTAAATATGTATTTAATAATGTTAAAATGTAATAAATGGTGTTATTAGGGACTTTTTTAATGTAAAATTACCTTTAATAATGGATCGGGTTTTGGGTTGTTAACGGGTTGGGTCCAGATCCACAACCAGACCCAATTAACTTAAGTGAAGTGGGTTATTAGGTTAACTGATTCAGGTTTGGATATTTTGGTTTGGGTTTGGATTGCGATCCAATAAGGAGAAAGAGAGAACGAGAGAGGAGAGCAATGAACGAGAGGGGGGGGTGCGGCCAATCAGCGCGGCGGCGGCAGCATGCTGACAGCCCAGGCCAGCAGCGGTAGGTCAGGCAGCCACACGAGGAGAAAGGAAGAAAAGAAGGAGAGGAAAGAGAGAAAAAAGAAGAAAGAGAGGAGGGAGAAGAGAGAGAGGAGAATAGAGAGAGAGAGAGAGAGAGCAAGGGGAGGGGTTGGCCGATGAGGGTTGTGCAACGACGGCGATGGCCGCAACGACACCTCCAAGCCGGCAACAAAGTAGAGAGAGAAAGATAGGAAGGGAATAGAGAGAAGATAAAAAGAGATGGAGAGAAAGAGAGAGAGAGAGATGGAGAGAGAAAAGGGGTAGCTGTACGCCGGCGGCACCTGGCCGGACCAGGTGGCGGTGGTGGCCGGTCCTGGTAGAGAAAATGGGTGAGATAGTGAGAGAAAGCAGGAGTTGAGAGATAAAGGGAGTGAAAGACAAAGTAGAGAGAGATTAATAGAAAAAAGGAGAAAGATAAAGAGAGAGACTGAGGCGGTGAGAGAGTCGACGGGGGTTGGCTTACAGGGGAAGGAAAAGAAAAAGATTGGGGAAGATGAAAAGAAGAAAAAGAACTATTTAATATTATTTAATTAATATTTAATTGGATTAAAATTGACTAGTTCCGAATGGTTCTAAAAATTCTGTAAAATAGCAAATATTATCTAGAGAAATAATAAGAAACCAGACTCAAAGAATTCAGTCTGATTTGTAAATAAAAATCCTGAAATCGATCGTTGATACCGGTGGACACCAGATTGGCCAGATTTTTGATTAATTCAGAAAAATCTCTAAAAATACACTAAAGTAGAAAGTATGATCTTGTAAAATAATATGGAAGCAGATTCTAGAAACTCAATTTTATTTATGAATTAGAAATCATAGAGTCAATTATCTGTATCGCTCAATATCGAATTCGGAGATTTTCTAAAATAATTTAGAAAAATTTCAGATTAAAAATTTAAAATATTAGAAAATAATATCTGAAACTAAAATCGAGTCAGTCTGACTATCAGGAAGGTCAAATCAAGAACATACATGTATTGAGTACTAATACTGTTCCACATACATCTAAAACTGGGGGTTACACTTTTACCCACCTTACAAAAAATTTTGTCTCGAAATTTCAATCCAGGTGGGAGAATAATATTTACAGCTCCTGAAATTTGGATGTTATGGGCCTACGATACTTCCGTTGCGCCACTCTGATATCTATAATGAACTTGAGGTGAAGAACTAGTGTCATAAGTCAAAAATAGAGGATTGGAATCAAAAAGAGAGAGAGAAAGCGAGAAGAAAATCAGAATATTCTGATTGACAACTGAAATTAGGGAATAGAAAGAGTCAAAGAATGGATTTTCAACGAAATTAAATTCTTGTAATCGTAGCTGGAATTCTCAAATTCAGATACAGATTAGTTCTAATCTGAATCTGATTGTACTGTTGGTAAGAGACAGAGTATTGATCTAGGTGGTTACCGGTGTAAACCTAGGTTCTAATATCAATCTGTAATGCCCCGATCCCACGGATATGGGGACGCTACGGTAACGTACATACGCAGGGCGAATATACCCTCACATATATACGCTACGTCTCAGTATGAAAAAATAAATACAATATATATATTTATTCCAGCATTAAATAAGTATAAGAATACCTGCAAAAGAGTCAGTAATCATGATAGATATGAAAACATGGATAAATAAGAAAATAAAGATAGGAAAATAAATATATCTATGAATAATAAAGGCGTCGAGTCTTCTACTAATATCCCTTGAAATATCAGGTGCTCCGATATCTCAGATCTCCAACTTGGGCATGCAAACCTAAGATCGTCAGAAAGCGACCTAGTGAGTGATAAAATGAAAGAAGCAGTAATATATACTATACTAGTCATACAATCATGATAATATATATTACATGTTTAAATGCTTATGATACAATATAATTATACTAACAATCGATATAGATACAAGGGTTAATTTAGCACTATAACATTATCAATGCCCAGTGATCGTACACGTGCATTACATGTTTTCATATCATATTTGTCACATTTCTACATTTATTCTTTAATAAAACTTTGCTATTTAATTTATTTTTATGTTTAGTGGCGTGCAGTGTAATTAAAGAAGAAGAGAGAGATTGATAGATTTATCTAATTAAATCCAAAAGTTCAAATCAACAAGGATCGATTCAAATTCAGAGGTTCTAGAAGCCATCTTATCTGAAGACCGGGTATATAAGATGAGATAATACTAGCAAAATGCAAAAGAAAAATGGATTTTTTGAAGGCCCAATCGGTTCCATTGAGGATAAAAGGATATATTGTCAAATATGGAGTAGAGATTCAAAATCCAGGAAGATAGAAGGATAAAGAAAAAAACTAATGGAGATACGCTCTCAGATCGTTGCCCTACGGCGAGGATTTTGCCACGGAAACGCGACAAAAGCCGCGTTTTCACGGCCATGTCAAGGGATTAGGGGAGCTGGCGCTCCCCCTATCTTCACACGCTTTTCCCCTTTTCATTTTTCTATAAATATTGACTTTTTTGTAGAACAATATACACGAAAGGGCTGTAAAGGCTATATTGAGAGGAGAGTTATGTATATTATAATGCGAGATTGGAGAAGATCAAGAGTTTTGTAATTGATTATAAATAAAATTCAGAGTTCTTCTACAAGATCATGCATCGTTTTCAATCTAAGATTCTTTCACTCTTCTCTTTATTTTTAATGCGATTCTCTTCTTTTAATTGCATATTTTATTTTATGAATTCATCAATAATCTATTGCATGTTTTCTCTTCTTTTCTTTTGTTAATTCTCTTGTCTTCAATAGCGTTTGGAGGAGGAAAATGACAAGGCGACGACAAGTCTTGTGCCAATTCGGGTTCCATCTTTCTTCTCCCTTCCTCTCTTATTTTCTTCATCGCTTATTTCACTTCGTCTTAACATTGGTTAGTACTTTTTTACTTCTTTTATTTCTTTACTTCTCTTACTTCTTAATGCTTAAAAGATCTTTAGTTTTTAAAACAAAATTTCAACCTTTCTTTAAAGGACTCCTCAAATTAGATTAAAAGTTAGATTTAGATTTTTAAAAATTAGATTTTTAGAAACAAGCATCTGAGGATTCGACCCTTTTTTTGCCACTATACAATTCAAGTAAGATTAGGTTTTCATAATTTGTATGTGGTTTAAACAACGATGGATTTCTTCATGAACTTCAAATCACGAATAGTTTTTAAGCAGATGAAATATAGAAGGGAAAGACATCAACGCAAATTGCTAGGACTACGAGTGTTGTACCCCCTGCTCCCTGATGTACGTATCACAGTATCTGTACGCAATACGACGTATAAAATTGATTTGACCTTCGTGTAGTCCAATTGAGCTAATTTCAGTTTCAAAAATCATTTTCTAATATTTTAAATTTTTCAAGATTTTCTAGAAATTTTCTGGATTATTTTGGAAAATCTCCGTAGTCGGTGTCGACCGATACCGATAATCGGCTTTACGATTTTTATTTCACAAACGGAGTTGTTTTTTGAGAATTCGCTTTCATCATGTGTCTTAGAATTACATGAGCTACGTATTGGTATTTTGGGGATTTTTCTGAATTTATCGGAAATCCGACCAAACCGGTGTCGCCCAGTATCGGCGATACCTTCCGGGATTTTTAATTTGTAAACTGGATCGAATTCTTCAAACCATCTTCATATTACATCTCAGGATAATATTCTCTATTTTCTATAATTTTTGGGCACCGTTCGGAGCTGGTCGAATATTGGGCCAATATTATAATATTAAAATATTTTTAAATCTTTTTCTTTTTCTTTTGTTTTCCCTTCTCTTCTCCCTTTATCTGGACGATTCCACCACCGCCATAACCCACCGCCATAACCCCTCATTAAATCCTCTCTCTCTCCCCCCTAAATCTCTCTCTAATTCTTAACAAACCCCTCTCTCTCTCTCTCCAATTTCTCTCCCTCTCCTCTCTCTCTTCTCTCTCTTTTCCCCCACTCTCTCTCTCTGTACAGCCCCAAGGGGAGAGGCCGACCTATTGCCAGCGGCCAGGGCGCCGCCGGCGGCCGCGCACCAGCCGGCCGGCGCCACCCTGCCACCCTCCTCCTCTTCTTCTCCTCCATTTCTTTTCTTCTTTTTCTTCTTCTTCCCTCTTCCTTTCTCTCTTCCTCCCTTTCCTCGCTGCTCCCTGTCGGAGCCACGGCCGCACCGCCGGCGGGCGGGCCGCCGCCGGCCAGCTGGGCTGGCCGGCTGGCTAGTGAGGGCGGCAGCAGCAGCTTGCTGCTGCTGCACCTCTTTTTCCTTTTTGGGTTTGGGTTTAAAACCCAAACCCAACCCCTTTTGGGTGAGACCCGTTACCCTATAAACCCAATACCCATTAAACTTAAGTTAATTGGGTATGGGTTGTGGATCTGGACCCAACCCGTTATCTCACCAAACCCGCATCCAAACCCATTAAAGGTACATTTATAGAAACCCCCCTGCTACTTTTATTATTTGCATTGAAATATTTTTATTACATATTTAACCCTATTTGTTATGATTTAGTATTCGGGCGATATCGGGAGCATCCGGACTCCGATTTGGACGATTCTAGATTCGTTGCGATCGTGGGGAAGAGAGCTACCATCCTATGGCTAATTTGTGAGTGTTTTCCTTTTCTAAATTATCTTTATTCATGTTTCATAAAGTGAGTGATTATGTTAAATACGACATCGTAATTATGGGTTATGCACTAGACCTGTTACTTAATAACTTGACTAACGAGAAGTCATGTGTTGCAATAAGAAACTGTATCATATGTTAGTAAACATAAACAAAGAAACTCATATTGATAGATTATAAGTGATTGAGGATTACTTAAAGGATCACTAGACACTGTCACTTCATGGATAACTATTATGGTGACACACTACGGCTACATGTACACTGATATGCGCGTGGTTACACACTACTGTTACAAGTACCTTAAGATATGCGTACTCCATGATACGAGATATTGTCACTATTCTACTGTCACCTTTACCGACCCACTGGTACACTGACCATCGTCTTGCATGTAGATATCAGCTTCCCTGGATATCAGTATTTCATGTAGCCTCCTGTACATGTCTCACCATGACATAGTTACTGCGATTCACGATACGATCACTATACGGATACACCGACACTCCTATTGCATGTTATAGAAATACTGCTATACGGATACCTTGTACACTAGTTGTGGGACACGGTTACACTAATCCACTGGCTATCCTCATGTCATACATTGATATCATCGTTATATGGATGCTCGATACTCAGTTATGCCATGTTTACACATCACGGTTCCACTTGACACTAGTATTGCATGTTCATAAGGCACTGTGATATCTATTCACCAGTATACATGCATGGCTTGTGTTTATCTTCTTGTCATCTGGATTCCTGTTCATATTACATGTATTATTTTTCCATGTTACCGTATTCATTTCACATGATTGTTTCCTGTTATTGATATGAAATTACTGGACATGAGAGCTGTTGATATGCGATATGTGGAGTCCCACATCTATTGTTATATTGTTCCCGTTTCCTGTTATATTGTTCTATGCTATCAACAGAGCTCAGGTCCAGTTATCATGTTACCCGTATCATGTACTGTATTTGTTCTTGTTACATTGTATACTTGACATATCAGATCATAAAGCTAACTGGGATATGGGGGAGACTCGACGATTGATTAGATCTTATCGGGTGATGTACTGGATCCATATTGTTTTCCCACTGCAGGGGACGGTAGTGCTACCTACCAATTGCTCCATGAGCTCCCGTTACTTGATTCATGCTCCCTTCTTAGCGGAGGGCCCTGGTCTCAGCAGCCAGGGGTTTGTTTAAGGCCGTGATCCCGGGTATGCACGGGATACACCTACCTGATAAGAACTCCTCGACCATGAGTTTCCAATTAACATAATAAAACAGTATACACAATAGTGACACCGGGAACACTTGTTATTTGGTCACTCTCTTGTTTGAATAATGGTACCCGTAGGCCATGTCCGGATGGGTTCGACTGGAGTGTGGGCTCCAGTATGAACTGCCAGTGGTATGGGACATTGGAAGAGATTGATTAAAATACCAGGTGGTACTGATTGCTACTATTGTATAAATAACATGACTTGCCTGATACATGTATACGATTGTTTAGTTGTACTTGTTACTGTTCCTGATACTTGATTCGCTATCATGTTATATGTAACCCATTGTTACTTTACTGGTACATGTACTCTTTCTGTGGTGGCATACTACGCATGTTCTGCATTGCATCTATTCTGTTTTCTGTATACCTTGCAGACATCATTACTGTAGATGTACAACACAGTATTGTGATTATAGTGCTTATACTCACCTGCATGTTCCTATTGCATCTGCTCACCTGCATGTTCACTTCTATCACGTCACCACTAGTCGACATTAGTTGGATATAAACTGGATACGACTCATGACCCGATCATAACCGGCTAGGTAGTGATGGTCATAACAGATGACATGTTTATCTCTTTCTACTGCTTATCATATCCTTATTATATGATATCACTAGTCCCACATTATGTATTATATATTATTATCGTGCTTGTATTACTATTGTATATATTACTGCCTCCTTCATTTTACCACTCACTAGGTCACTTTCTGACGACCCTGGGTTTGCGTGCCCAGGTTGGAGATCCGAGTTACCGGATTATCAGGTAGTGCCTTGGAGTCGCATAGGGGTGTCATCATCGAGACTATTCATAGGTATCGTTTTTTTTTAATTTCTGTTATCGTATTTCTCTCAGTTTTCCTATCTGTTATGATCACTCATCTCTTTCTGCAGGTATTCTTATACTTATTTCATGCTGGAACTCATGTATCTATGGTGGTTATGTACTGTACTGAGGCTTAACGTACGCGTGAGCGTGTTTTCACCTCGTGTATGTACGTCGCCATAACATCTCCGTATCCTTGGGAGCGGGGCGTTACAAGTGTAGGGGAGATTGTAAGAAGATCCTAACTTAAAAGGTAGTATTTTGGTTGAACCTGAAACTGAATTATTTCAGTTTCATAGGCACAATCTAAACTACTTTATGTATATGAATTTTAGGACAATTCGACATTTGAATCATGGTGGGGTTCCCCTAGGTTCCTTAAGAGACCAAGGTAAACTAAACCCTTATTGAAATAATAAGGTAAACAAGGCATTAGCTTAATGACATATCTTGTGCATGATAGGAATCTAAGAGAGTAAGGATTGAGTTGTTGGTACTAGTGGGATGCTTGAATTGAGGGCAAAATTAGAGGTGAGTGGAATTCAACACTAAGTTGTTTTGATTAAATTATTAGTTCACAAGTTTAGAGCAAAAGGATAAAATAAAGAGTTACCAAGGTCAATATATGTATGTGACGATGTGTACTTTCGTTGTATTTTGGCGCGCGCGCGCGCGCGCACATATAGTTGTTTGTGAGTATCGGAATATGAGAAGAAGTGAGTATCAGAGTATGAGAAGAAGCACCAATGCACATTCGTGGCGGACAGGAGGTATGCCCGAATGATATAGAGGAGTGTACATTTGAGGCGGACAGGGGTGTGCCCAAATGATATACATTGGCGCTAAATATTGTGATATGATCACTAAGAAATAAGAATATATCTTCATGTATTGATTACACACACACACACACATATTGGTACGTAACTCGTTATGATATTGTTGACATGTGGTGGTGATACCGTGGCCATATTATAACGAATGAAAACAATTAACTTTAGTTGCTCTAATTGTCTTGTTGTATGTTATTTCATTTCTCATCTTGAGACATCTTATACTTTATGCTTCAACATAGTCTAAACTTGCTAACCTGTCATGATTACGTTCTTTCATGCTCATCATATGTTATCGTGTATCTTTCATTTTTACATTTAAATTAAGCTATGTGTTTTATTTCACTCACGGAGCCATTAGCTCATTCCATTCAGTTAATCATGTTTTTCAGGCCAGGATAAGGGCAAGGCCCTAGCCTAGCACTAATTATAGTAGATCAGAAGATCAAGTCCAAGTTTTTCCCTTTTTGCGACTTTTGCTTGTTAAAATCTAACTTAGGTTTTCCTTGTTCCAAGATACTGCTAAATGAAGCCTTTTGTATTAACTATGAATGGTTTGTGGTAGAACGTTCTATTATGTCTTAACACTTTATGGAGACACCAATCATATGCTTGTAATGACTTTTTGTAAATCCTCTAATGGACTTGTAGAATACCCCCAAAACCCTAAGGTATAGTGTATGTGTGTGTGCGCGCACACGCATATAGTCTAGTTGTTTTTTTCCATCATAAGTAGGTGATGTTAAGCCGAAATATTCTACTCTATTGCGTGGGTGTTGATGACTTAAGTGTTATTTGATTGCTTTTGAGCCGTTGAGGCAATTTGAGGATGAACCTTATGGTGTATGTTGTATTGGATAGGTGACCTTTCGGGGAGGTGCTGCCGAAATTTTAAAGAAATTAAAGCTGATCATAAAGATTATGTAATTGAGTAACAAAATCGGATTGGATTAAAGTTAATTCAGTAAGTTAATTCTGAGACCGTCACACTGCTCCCCCATATCAAGCTCTCCCCCCCCAAGGCCAAACCCCTGTTGGCAAGAGGCCTTCCACTCTAGTTTTGATGATGATTAACTTATGTAGTTATAGTTTACTAATAATCTTGTGATATTTAGTTTCATATATTTAACCAAGATATTAGTAGGTGATTAGCTTCAACAAAGGTATTTTGGATTCAAGAGCCCGAGCGTCAAGTTCATATCTAGCACTCGTTTGGAGTCAAGCTCGGTGGATCACGTTTGGATCGAGTCGACTTGGAGACGGCGTTCGACAAGAAGACTTCGGTACATTACTTAGTTTTTGGTTTAGATCCATTGTTAAAGATTAGATAGTGTGATATGCTCAAGTTCACAACACACACTTGTTTCAAGTTTCATGTTTGTTGGTTTTCGGTTTTTGGTTTAACCGATATTGGTTTTCATGTCAAAAACATAGATATACTATATTTCATATATATTGGATTCTATCTATATACTACATGCTTAAAAGTTGTTTAAATATCATATTTTTGTAATTGCAAGTGTTTTGGAGAAAACGGTTTTTCATTTCAAAATTCAAGTTTTAGAAAATACAGATTTTGATTTTCGGCAAATTTGTAAGTCACAAAAATGGTTCAAAATGTTTGTAACATGGTTTGATTTTTACTCAAACATATTTGTATTTCAAAGATATAACATGAACTGATTTTTGTGAAATTTATGAGATTTTATTGGATTTATTTGACAACAAAAAGACCAGTTTTCAAGTTCTGAAATTTGCCTGCCAGGCCCTGACGGTCGATCGGGACGGTCGACCGGACCAGTGGTCGGTCGACCGGACCGGTCGACCGATGTGCACAAGACGTGCACAAAGGCCAGCTTGTTTGGCCGGTCGACCGAGCGGTCGACCGACTGAAGTCAACCCACTCTCGGGTTGGCCCGGTCGACCGGGCGGTCGACCGGCCAGAGAGCCGTTGCTCTCTGGTTCTGGGCGCGGTCGACCGGGTGGTCGACCGGCAGGCTCAACGATCGATTTTTTGACCGTTGGCCGGTCGACCGGCCGGTCGACCGGAAGGCCAGTCTGGGCCTTTTCTTCTGCCAACGGGCAGATTCCAAATGGGAGTATAAATACCCCATTTGAGAGCTATTTTTTAACAAGTTTTCAAGAGCAAAATTTTAGATCTTTTCAAGTGTTTTAAGAGCAAGTTTTTCAAAAGAGTTTTTGGGTTTAAAAGATCAATCATCATTTGTTTTTAAAGTGTTTGTTAATTCAAAGAAAATAGTCTTTTGGGAATTGTTTTTGGTCTAAAAATTCTATATCTATTTGGAGATTTTCCCAAGTAATTTTCTTTGTTCAAAACACTTTGTTTTCTCACACTTGAGCTTATCATTCTATGCTATCTATTAGGATCTTTGTTTTGTGGGAAAAGAAATTGGTTTGTGGTCTTTGTGATCACCAAGTTGTAAACCCTCCTTATTTGTGATATCCCTCTTGTGTAGAGGTTGATTGTTGGAGTGGTGGCTTTGTGCCCTATCCCTCTTGTGAGAAGTTGATTGGTTGTTTGGCTTTGTGCCCAACCCTCAATTGTGAGGTGGATTTGTGTTGGCCTTGAGCCTAGCCTCTAAGTGTAGAGGTTGTGTTGTATTTGAGAGAGGAGTTGTGTACTCCCGGTTATTGTATTGCCCAAATCCTCAGTGGAGGTTCCCTGTGTGGGAAGTCCTGTGTGGACGAGATTAGTGAAAATCCTTCTGTGTGAAGGCAGGGACGTAGAGCTGTGTGCTCGAACCTCGAAACATATCCGTGTGTTTGCGATTGATCCACTTTCTCTTAACTCTCTCTCATTTACATTGTGCATTGCATCATATTATCATATCATATATATGCTTGTGTTGTTTGTGTGTGCCTCACTTGTGTATAACCACGAGAGCTTCATATAGCACCTCAACTCTTATTCAGAGGAATCAAGAGGAGTTAGTCCAGAGCCCTTCACCGGGAATTCGGCTACACTCGTTGGTTACACTAAGTGTGTTGCATTAAGTTTTTAATTCCGCATTAGTTGACCATTAGATTAGCTAATCACTTATTCACCCCCCCTCCCCCTCTAGGTGATTTCAACCCCCACCTGCCCACCGCCGAAGGTGGAGGAGGAGGCGGCGGAGGAAGGAGGAGGTAACAGTTTAATTTAGGAATTAGATTTAATTTGGTGATTTAGATTTAATTTAAGTTTAATTAAAATTTAGTTAGGATTTAACTAGATAAACCCATGTTTTACACGGATTGTAATTGGGACAGTTTAGTCATAAAAATAATACGTGACAGTCACGTGACTGAAGTGTAGACGATAGACTAACGGAAGATAGTTTTTTTGGGAACTCAATTTTTGGTATTATTTTGGTAATTTATAGTTTAAGATTTTTTTTTTTGGAAAAACATTCTATAGTTTATGGTATTTTTTGTAAAATTAGCCATTAATTTTTTGTGAAATTTAAAAATGATAAAAGCCCCCTTCTTTTGGAACTTAGAAAAAAGTTGACACTCAGATAAAATAATGCAAAAAGAGAGAGTAGAAGCTGCCTGTCCCCACAATAATTATATCCATTTGAACTTTTTCTGATATATAAAATTCTCTAAAAACACATATTTTGATGACGAAAATGTTTCTTTTTTTAAGAAAACTACCATGCATCATGCTATTAACTAAATTAATCTTGCAAAATTATAAAAAAAGGAAAAAGAAAAAAAGAGAGCAGATCAAGGCACTAAATCCAGCATTTTGGTTCCTCTCAATAAAATTGACAACAAAGAGAATAATACTACACAAATCACACACTAAAGTATTACAAATGAAAATGTAAAAATCCCAGTTTTTTCAGACTAAAAAAAAAAAGGAAAAAAGAGCAGATCAAGAGATGAATGCTCATGAAGCACCAAACTGTTCCACACAGGCCCAGTCAAAACCCCAGTTTGCACAAAAAAAACATGAAAAAATAAATATGTGCAAAATCTAAATCGGGGGGGGGGTGGGGGGGGGGGGGGTGGGGGGGGGGTGTCGGTCTGAGGGTTAAGTGACAAGGCGGCGGGAGCAGCCAGAGCACTGGAACCTGCGCTTGGTGAGGAGAGAGAGCGGCAGCCAGCAGCACAGCCGCCACCTCACCTCCACGTCGGTCGCTACCACTGCGCCGCCGCAGCACGGGCAGTTGCCCGGCGCCTTCTCGCTTCCGATCACCCTCACCTCCTCCTCACACGCCAGCAGGAAGCACATTCTCAGTAGTTCTCAGCAGCGTGTGCTCACGGGGGAGGTGACCAGATTTATATAGAGCGGAGCGGAGAATCCCACACGGGCGTGTTTGTTTGGTGGAAAATTGCTCAGAAAGTGAGTTTTTTTTTTTTTCCGGAGTTGTGTGGGCTTCATAAGCTTTTTCAAACGTTAGCTGTCTGATGAAGAAAAAATAAACTGAGAGTTGAATTTTGGCCTCGTCAATTTTTCTCTCATTTTTTAGAGAAAACTCTGAATTTCTGACACACTGATTGAAAAAATAATTTAGTGGTGGTTGAGCTGTGTTAGTTTCACTCTTTTGCGTGGGTGTTTTTCTCTCTCTCTTCTCCCATTTTGCTTTACTTTGCCCTGTTTTCTTGTGCTCCAAACAGAGCTCACATGAAAAATGAGCTGACATTAATTTTTATAAAGTTGTTGTCAGGCTCATATCTGTCAATTTTCTGTGAGTTATTTTTCTTATCATTCAGTCCCTTGGAGAGAGTGGGTGGTCGATGTAATATGATCCAGAGGGCGATGGCCCATGGGTCCTGCAAAAAGGTAAGAGGGGGCCAGCACGTGGGAGGACGAGAGCAGAGCAAAGCAAAGCAAAGCTCTCTCGGTCCCCCCACACGCGCAACAAATGCGAATGCCCGTGCTGTGCCCGTGTTTCCCACAAGAAGAAAAGTCCGAGGGCAAGTTACCATGTCCCTCGGAAGATTTTGTATCCGTAGGTTGTCACATGCATAATGTGTCTCATATGATGCACGTTCGCCGCTTACTTTTTGCTCTCTTGAGGCACACGTTAAATCTTCTTACCTCGGTCAGAAATCTCGGCTCACCCCTCGGGAGATTTTCGTGACATATGGGTCGGTGTTGTCACATTCACAGCATGTCACATATTATGCACATAATTAGCTACTTGTTTTTTCCTCTCTTGAGAAATGTTTTCAATCTTTCTTGCCTCAGTCAGAAACCTCCCCGTGCAGTTGAAAGCGCCTGCTATCATCTGTATCTCTCTCTTGCACTTGCACTGTGGCACCGAAGTGCTTCTCTTTCTCTCTTTGAGAATGTGCTTGAGTCTTAACTTGAACTGAAAGAATGCGTGCTCGAGTCTTTCTTAGTATTTCTTCGAGTACCCACACAAATTTTCAAGATGTTTTTTTTTAAGGTTTTGTAAAGTTGATCACCAATTTCGGAGATATCAACTGTATTTTCTCTCGCAAAATTTGATTGAATACTCTCTTTTTTTATGTTGTGGGGAATTAAACCACAAGCTTCTTAGTTCTCGAACGGTTGAGAGAGCCTCTAGAATAATGCTACAAGGAAATTGAATGAGTACTGTTAGCAAATATGATCAACATGAAAATGAGGGTCAACTCCCATGGAACACACCTTTATTTTTGTTTTCGATTGTTTGGGCACATGATCATTTACCTGGATGACTTTCTGTTGAATGATCTATTCATAATGTTCAAATACTTATCTTTGCACCACATACCATAAACACACAGAAATAAACATATATTTTTCATACAAAAAAAAAAGAGTCTACTTGTTTAAGCACAAGCACAAACATAATGCTGCTGAAAAGAAAGAAAAAAAGGAGAAATAACCCTATACTCTCGGACAAACCTTGTAAAAGAAAACACCATAATAATAATAATAATAATAATAATAATAATAATAATAATAATAATAAGATACCTTGTTGTAATTTGCAGGAAATTTATTTTTTAAAAAAGAAGAAAATTACCAGGGACAGTGTTAGCATTAAAGAAATCCACATGAGAACGACCTAGACAACAATGCCACTTTTTCGAAACACTGTTGAGACCCACAAACGTTTCTTAAATCAGGCCTCATGTTTGCCCCATTACAGCAACCTCACCTTCGAAAAAAGATGCTCGAATTGTCTTTATAATGGAAACTAGTCCCCAACTAGCATTCACATGTCCCCTCCCATGGGCACAGCACATGGCCAAGGTAAAAATCTGAACTCCAGTGACTGAAGACAAAGCTTCACTCATTCACACCACTGATAATTCACCATTACAAATCCCAAACAAGATTTTTACAAACCTGTAACCTAATAACTAATCAAAATGTCACTTGTTACAACAACACACTGCGGCTGTCAATAGTTAGTTTTACAATATATGCACATGTTTTACTCTGTAACAACAAAAGATTTACACCACAGGCCGTAACACATTGAGAAAACCCGATAAAGTTAGGTCAGGGTTAGCCGGAGAAACTAACAAAATGCGGTTCCTGTAAAGGGAGAAGAGTGTATCTCCGGAACTTCTGAATAACCGAAGGGCCTATAAGCTCCGATAATCATTTACAGTCACTTTAGTTCCTAGGTCATCCAGGTCAATGTAACTGCAACACAGGGCATTGGTCAGCTAATGCTGATAGCAGATAGAAGTGAATGAGCAGAAGAAGGATAATGAAAGGGGAAAGAGCACAGTGTGGAAGGGGAAAGAGCACAAACACTGTGCTAGAAAGACAAAGCACTGAATCAGCATAGATAAAGAGTGCATCTCAAATATGTGAAATGAAAATTTAGTCACTATTATCCTGAGAAAAAGACCAGCTAATAGCATCATGCTGGTCATCTGCATATTGTGTCATCGAACAAGATGAGAGATGATTATGAAAATCCACGTAACATGGAATCATGGCAGAACCATTTTTGATTAAAAACAAACTTAAAATAACGTCCGTCTTTAAAACAAACTTAAAATTATGGACATGTATTGCTAATGTTAAAAGCAGTGCTGTTGGATGAGGTTTGATGGAAATTTTAGAAGGCACAGCAACATGCAATTGGTTACGTCAAAGCAAAAAAAAAAGGTTTAAGTCAAGGCAGGTGGCAAGAAAAAACCACATGCAACCAAAGATTGTCCCAAGTGTTTGTAAAGAGAGAGAAGCTCCATTCAGAACATTTATATCTACGAAAGATGGAAATAATATACAAAACCAAGATGAGGTCACAAGAAACAAGTCTAAAATGGTAAGAAAATGATTCTCTAGTCGGACCTGGAAGCTTCAATCAATAGATGACTGGGGGTGACTCAGATGTCTCGAGAGTAAAAGCTATGAGTGACATTCTCATCAAAGCTAGTGGACAATTCTTTATTTCATCTTTTTTTTTCAGTTGCATTTTGTTTGTGAGCATGTACATGTATTTGTTTGGCAGAGAGTTATTATATTTATGCACAATGAAGCATGTACGATATTTGGATCTCTCCTAAAGACCTTAATAATGAACTCAAACAAAACATGGCAAGGAAATTTTAATAGGTATAAGTACAAACAAACTGCCAAACCAAATGGATTGAGTTAGATAACATTACATAAAAGCAAAAGAGAGTGATAAAACCATTTCTCTAAATTTTATCACTAACTCTTCCAAGGAAATGATAAATTAGCCATGTTATTCTTGGAAATAAGAGAATAGACAGCCATATTTGTTGTATACTAGTCTACGGACTAATATATTATAATCTAAAATTTTAAGTGGAGAATGGATCTTATTCAACTTTATTTTTCTTGCTTGCTTGCTTGATTGAAAAAACAAAGAGATACACTAGCCTTTTATACGCTTCAAAACTTACAAGAATACCAATCTCTAAATTTATGATGACTCATGATGATGACTCTTCATTCCTTCTAATTGAAGATGATGACTCACTTGATGATTCTCTAAATTGATGATGACTCATCATTTCTCTAAATTGATGATGATGACTCTTCATTCCTTCTAATTAAAGGTGATGACTCTTTATTTTTCTCAATTGATGATGACTCCTAATTGATGATGACTCATTATTTCTCTAATTTGAAGATTGCTCTTTATTTCTCTCAATTGATGATGACTCCTCATCTTTCAAAAAAGACATTTTTATTTGATATTCCAACACACCCCCTCAAATCAAAATGTTTTCATACCAAGCATTTATTTTAGCCTTCTGAAATGTTCAATTGGCAATAGCTTGGTGAAAATATCTGCTACTTGCTCCATGGTATGACAATACTCCAGCTCCACAGTTTTTTACTTTACATGGCCTCTGAGAAAATGAAACCGTGTATCTATATGTTTGCTCCTCCCATGATGTACTGGGTTCTTTGCAAGTTGGATGGCTGATTTGTTGTCCACAAATATTGCAGTCGCTTCTTCTTGTGGATGATCCAATTCCTTTAAAATGTTTCGCAACAAAATAGCTTCACATACAGTAGATTAAGCTGCCACATACTCTGCTTCGCATGAAGATAAGGCCACAACTCCTTACTTCTTTGATGTCCATGAAAATGCAGTTGACTCAAGATAGAAGACATAGCCAGTGGTGCTTTTCCTCTCATCTTGGTCACCTCCCCAGTCGCTATCTGAATAGCCTACTAACTTTGCAGTTTCACCATAAGTATAAAATAGACCAAGGTTGAGTGTGCCTTTGATATACCTTAGAATTCTCTTTGCAGTTAGCCAATGAGACTCCTTCGGTGTCTCCATATAGAGACTCACAAGTCCGACTCCGTAAACAATATCAGGCCTTGTGATCGTTAAGTACCTCAGGCTACCAACTAGACTTTTGAAAAAAGTCGAGTCTACAAAATCTCCAATTCCTTCTCTTGATAGCTTCATTCCTGTGGCTAGTGGGGTATTTACTGGGTTGCAGTTACTCATCTTGAATTTCTCTAAGATCTCCTTCATGTACTTCTTTTGAGATATAAATATCCCATCTTGTTGTTGCTTCACTTCGATACCAAGAAAATAGGACATCAATCCATTGTCCGTCATCTCAAATTCATTGAACATCGCCTCCTTGAATTCAGCAAGCATCTTGACGCAACTTCCTGTGTATAACAAGTCATCAACATAAAGACAAATTATTAGAAATTTGCCTTGATGGTTCCTCTTCATGTAGATGGCATGCTCATAAGGACATTTGGTGAAGCCGTTTTGATGAAGATAACCATCAATTCGGGCATTCCATGCCCGTGGTGCCTGCTTTAAGCCGTACAAGGCTTTCTTTAGGTGATATACTTTGTCTTCTTGCCCTTTTATCAGAAAACCGTCTGGTTGTTGTACATACACCTCTTCTTCAAGAATACCATTGAGAAATGCTGACTTGACATCTAGATGATATAACTTCCACCTGTGATGAGCTGCAAGTGAAATTAATAATCTCACCGTATCTAATCGAGCAACTGGTGCAAAGACTTCTTCATAGACGATGCCGTATTTTTGTTTGTAGCCTTTTGCCACAAGCCTCGCCTTGTACCGATCAACCTCACCATTTGCTGTGCGTTTGATCTTGTACACCCATTTGACACCTATCGCCTTGTGATTTTGTGGAAGTGTTGTCAACTCCCATGTGTCGTTCTTCTGGATGGCATGCATCTCCTCCTTCATTGCTGATCGTCAACAATCTTCTTCCTTAGCCTCTTGGAAAGTGAGAGGCTCATGATCGGCATATAAACAAAAGAGATTAGTTTCTCCATCTTCTTCTATCTGCTCATAGATCTCCCTAAGGCTTCTCATTTTGATTGGACCTCGTTGCACGGAGGATTCGCTACTACTATCTTCCCCAGAAGATGAAGAACCTCTTGAAGGAGACAATGTAGCATGTTGAGGAGATGGTGGTGTAGTTGGTGGTGGAACCTCTTGTAGGGGCTCGTCAGGTTCATTCACCATGGGTTGCTCTTTGACAGTCTCTTCATTGCGCCAACTCTATGCTTCAGCTTCATTGAAGACAACATCTCTACTAACCATTAGTTTCTTAGTTAGTGGATTGTAAAGCTTGTATGCCTTCGACTCCTCGCTATATCCGATGAAAATGCATTTTTCACCATGATTGTCAAGCTTCTCCCTTTTGACTTCAGGTACTTGAGCTTATGCAACACACCCAAAAATTCGTAGGTGTGCGACATTAGGCTTATAGCCGCTCCATGCTTCTTGAGGCGTCTTGCCCTTCACTTGCTTCGTCGGGCACCGGTTGAGCAAGTAGGTTGAACATGCCACAGTTTCCGCCCAAAACAGCTTCGGCAGTCCCTTTTCTTTAAGCATGGTTCTTGTCATATCAAGAATAGTGCGGTTCTTTCTTTCTGCGATGCCATTTTGCTGTGGTGTATAGGCAGTAGTAAACTGCCTCTTTATGCCTTGCTCCCTGCAATATTCTTGAAACATGTTTGAGGTGTACTCACCACCTCGATCAGATCGGAGAGTTTTTAGCTTATAAACACTCTCTGCTTCAATAAGAGCTTTAAAATTCTTGAAGGTAGTAAAGGCAGCAGATTTTTCTTAAGAATGTACACCCACAACTTTCTACTGAAATCATCAATGAAAATAATAAAATATCTATTACCTCCTAAAGAGACAGGATCTAGCGGTCCGTAGATGTCAGTATGAACAAGTTGTAATGGTGCCTCCGCTCTCTACGACTTTCCATTGGGAAAAGGAAGTCGTGTTTGCTTGCCAATTATGCAAACTTCACAAGTATGACTTGGTGGATCGATTGTTGGTAAACCTCGTACCATGCCGGCTGTAGATAGTAGCTTCAGGCCGCTGAAATTTAGATGACCGAAGCGAAGATGCCACCTCCATGACTCATTCTTCATGAGTCCTTGAAAACACTTCTCAACTTTTGTGTTTAGATGCAAGGGAAACATGCGGTTCCTTGCCATCTTAATACAAGCTATAAGACCTCCTTTTGCATTTTTCAACCAAGATGGTTGTTCTCCATATATACTTTATATCCTTTTTCGAGTAATTGACCGATCTGAGAATATTACTTTTCATGTTAGGAATATAATAAACATCGAAAATATACTCAGGCTTACCATCCTTTTGATAGATTTTGATCTTCCCTCTGCCTTCAACGGAGAGTTTTGAAGAATCTCCCAAGCTCACACTTCCATGAACTCCGTCTGCGAGTTCTATGAATAGTTCTTTCTTCCCGCACATGTGGTTGCTAGCACCCGAGTCAAGGTACCAAACATCATTCTGAACACTTGAATCATCATGAGCAAGAAGAAGAGTAGAGTTATTACCCACGTCATTTGTTGCTTCGGCAAGATTGGTAAGATTTTCAGTTCTGTGCCTGCAATCCGAGGCATAGTGTCCAAATTTTTGACAGTTGTAGCATTGGACGTTCTTGTTGTTTCCACGTCCAGATGTAAATCTTCCCCGATTGCTTCGTCCTCGACCTCTGAAGCTTTGGAACTCCACTTGATTTTGAGTGGTTCGTTGTTAGGGACCACGTCCCCTACCTCTACCACGACCACGACCTCTACTATGTGAGCCACGATCATTTAGAGTCAGCTTTGACTCTAATGCTTGTTCCAAGACTATGGAACCAGTCTTCTTTTGCATGCGTTGCTCATAAACTTGGAGGGATCCCAAAAGCTCCTCTATTGAGATCTCCTCCAAATTCTTAGACTCCTCAATTGCCGCCACCACGTGCTCGAACTTTGATGTGAGGGATCACAGCAATTTCTCCATCACTCGGATGTCCTCCATTTCTCCTCATTTTATTCACAATTAGAAGTAATCGTGAATAATAATTGGATATTTTTTCTTCATCTTTCATTTGAGCGGCTTCAAGATCGCCCCTCAAAGTTTGAAGGCGAATTCGCTTCACCGCTCGACTCCTTTGTAGATGGTAGCAAGGATTTCCCATGCTTCCTTGCTCGTCGTTGCTTCGGCAACTCTCTCGAAGGTAGACTCGTCCAACCCTTGATAGAGTAGAAAACGAGCCTTGCTATCCTTCTTTCTTTGCTCTTTAAGAGCCTTCTTCTCTTCGGCGGTGTAGGCGGCTTCTACCTCCGGTGTGGGTTCCTTAAACCCATCAAAGATTAGCTCCCACAACTCTTGAGAACCAAATAGAGCTTTCATCTGAATTGACCAACTCTCATAGTTATCTTTCAATAACTTGGGCACTTGTGGATTGATGAGATTGTTGGTGGAGGCCATGAGGAAAAGAGGAAATGAAACAAAAATTGAATTGGCTCTGATACCAATTGTTGTATACTAGTCTACGGACTAATATACTATAATCTAAAATTTTAAGCGGAGAATGGATCTTATTCAACTTTTCTTTCTTACTTGCTTGCTTGATTGAAAAAACAAAGAGATACACTAGCCTTTTATAGGCTTCAAAACTTACAAGAATACCAACCTCCAAATTTATGATGACTCATGATGATGACTCTTCATTCCTTCTAATTGAAAATGATGACTCACTTGATGATGACTCCTAATTGATGATGACTCATCATTTCTCTAAATTGATGATGATGACTCTTCATTCCTTCTAATTAAAGGTGATGACTCTTTATTTCTCTCAATTGATGATGACTCCTAATTGATGATGACTCATCATTTCTCTAATTTTAAGATGATGACTCTTTATTTCTCTCAATTGATGATGACTCCTCATCTTTCAAAAAAGACATTTTTATTTGATATTCCAACAATATTAGTCTTGCCATGAGACTGAATTAACTTAATCTACAACTTATGCTTAACATTTCTCTCCATGAGTCTTTTGCAAGAACAGAAATCAGTTTCAAACACTCAAGTCTTATTAAGCATCGCATAAAACTATGTATTATTTCAGAACAATGCTTACCTTCTATGACAGCGAAAAGCTTGCATAAATATCTGAGGTAGAGGGAATGATGTAGAGCCACCCACTTTTGGATCAGACGTTCCTTTCCTATCATGATGATTGCCACTGCTTTCTTAGTACACGCTTAGCAACTTCTGGTGAGGCAGGAATGAAAGGCACCAGTGGACTGTAAAATAACCTCAGTCATTTCCTTGAAATTTAGAAATATGTTCCAACTGCAACACACATGGAGAGACATGGAGAGAGACACTAACACAATCACTCACTATACACGCATATACTAACGTATACACACCCACGCATGCATGTACACACACTTGTGCACAATAACACACAACACCAACGCACATACATCTACACACGTACACACACATTCACACATACACATATATACATGCATACATACCCATTCATATACACACACATCACATTAACACACTCACACACTCAACCAACACACACGCACACAACCACATGCTGAAAACATACACACACCCACACTCTCACGTACACACAGTGTTTTAAATGTCGGTCGATATACCGGTATATCGGCCGAGATATCGTTTTTTTCAAAATGAGACAATAAGGCCAAAAAAAATAATGGGTATCGTTTTTGACCGATATCGGCCGATATATCGCCACGTGGCCGATATATCGGCCGATATCTGAGTTAAAAAAACTGGCCGGTATTTGAGGTTTATCGGTTTGTTAGATGGGTCGGGTCAGAAATCTCCAAACCCGCTAATAAGTGTTCAACCCAACCTGCATTCCCTTAGTTAAAACCAAAAAAAGGGAAAAAAATAGAAAAAGGCAAAAATTCCTCTCCTCTCTCGAGCAGCTGCTAGGGCTCACGATTGCGACGCCGATTGCACGCCGCCCTTAACGCCAACCCCACCTCCGATTGCCCTGGACGCTGCCTCCCACCTCCGATTGCGTCGCCGGCCTTAACGCTGCACTCGCAACCGGAGTCCCCCCCCACAAAAGATAGGGCACCAGCAAATCCATCAAATCCACCATCGATTGTGACTCTGCAACACCATCGTCGACCATAGCAGTAAGTTCTCCCTATCTCCCCCTGAATCTCCCCTATCTCCCCCTGAATCTCCCCTCTTTCTGTATCTCTCTTCATCTTTCTCTGTCTCTCTCTCTCTCTCTCCATCTCCTGCCCCCTCTCTCCCAGTCTCTGTCTCCATTTTCATCTTTCTCTATCGCTTTCCATCTCCCTCTATCTCCTTCTATCTCTCTCCTCTCTCTCCATCTCCCTTTATATCTCTCTGTTCTCTCCATCTGCTGCTCTCTCCCCCGTATCTCTCTCCCCCCATCTCCATCTATCTCTCTGTCTCTCTCCATCTTCCTCTGTCTCTCCATCTCCCTCTATCTCTCCCCCCATCTCTGTCTCTGACTCTCTCTCCACATCTCCCTCTGTCTCTCCATCTTCTTCTATCTCTCTATCTCTGGCTCTCTCTCCCTATCTCTGTCTCTATCTCATTCTATCTCCTTGTCTCTCTATCTCCCGCTATCTCTCTGTCTCTCTCCATCTGCTGCTTTCTCCCTCGTCTCTGACTATCTCTCCATCTACTGCTCTCTCCCCCCGTTTTTGTCTCTCTATCTCTCTCTGTCTCTCTCTGTCTCTCTCTATCTGCTGCTCTCTCCCCCCGTCTCTGTCTCTCAATCTCCCACTATCTCTCTCTGTCTCTCTTCATCTCCTGCTCTATCCCCCGTCTCTGTCTCTCTCTCTCTCTCTCTCTCTCTCCATCTATTGCTCTCTCCCCACGTCCCTGTCTCTCTCCATCTCTCTCTCTCTGTCTCTCTCCATCTCTCTCTCCGTCTCTCTCTCTGTCTTTCTCCATCTCCCTCTCTTTTCTGTCTCTCTTTCTATGATTAATTGATTATATATTTATACTGCTAGCTGTTGGCCCAAAGGCCTATCACCCTAGTTTTGATGATGATCAACTCATGAAGTTATGTTTACTAATGATCTTGTGTTTAAATAGTGACAGATTCATTATCAAGATCTTAGTAGGTGCATAGCTCAACAAAGGATAAAATGTCAAGATTTGGAGCTAGTACGGTGTGATCCAAGGAGCTTTTGGATCAAGCTTAGACTAAGTCAAGAAGATGAGAAGCCTTCAAGTGAAGACTTCAAGAAGATGAAGACTTGTGTCTAGGTATAAGATTTTTATGTTTTAGATAAAATGTAAAGGATAGAGTAGTTGGTGGATTGCTCAAGTATATATCACACACACACTCTTGATTTAGTTGTCTTTTCATAAAAGAATTTTCAGTTTAGAAAAGACTTTCATTTTGGAAAGTTACATTTTGGTTTTTGGTGTTTTCTCATATACATGTTTTAATCCAAAACCAAGTTTAGAGCTTAATGTCAAAAAACTTAGATATTTCATCTTATTTGTGTAGTGGATCATATCCATACACACTATGCTTTAATGAGTTCAAAATATCTAGTTTTTTATTTAAAAAGAGTTTTTAGAAAAACAAGTTTTTGGAAAATACAGTTTTCTATTGAGCCAATATTTTCATATTACAAAAATAATCCAATCTTTTATAACATGCCTTGATTTTGTGCAAGCATGTTTGATTATTAATGTATATTGGTTAAACTATTTTTGTAGATTTTTAAAGTATTTTATGGGATTTTAATTGAGCCAAAAAGACTAACTTTTTAATCCCAGAAAACAGTTTCCAGGCTTCAGCAAGTCGACTGTATAGTCGACTTGGCCTGAAGTCGGTCGACCGGCTCGGTCGACCGACGTGCACAAACGTGCACGCCTTTGTGCACTGGAGGACGGCCGACCGTACGGGTCGACCGCTCCAGAGAGCTCTGCTCTCTGGAAATTTCGGCCGACCGACAGAGAGTTCTACTCTCTGCTCCAGTGGCTCGGTCGACCCGGGCGGTCGACCGTGGCTCCAACGGTCGGATTTCTGACCGTTAGCGGTCGACCGGGCGGGTCGACCGGCAGCTCTGACAGAGCCCCAACGGCTAGTTTTCCAGACTCTATATAAAGGGTCATTTGGGGGCTGTTTACTTTAAGATTATAGGAGAGCTTTGAGCCAGTTTTTTCCATTCCTTTAAAAGGGTTTTCTCCACATATTTGAGTGCAAATACTTCCAATCAAAAGGGAAGATTTTATTTAGAGTGTGTTAAAAGTGATTCTTTGAGTTTTCCTCCACCATATCTTTCCTAGTTTTTCTCACACAAACACTTGAGCTATCCATTGCTATTCATCTTATAGGAGTGTTGTAGTGAGAGCTTTTATTGGTGATCAAAGTGTTTAGATCACCAAGAGATCATTTCTTGTACTTTGAGGAGGCGGACGTGTGTGTCCGCGTTGTTTCGAGTTCGGGTGCGAACTCCGTGTTTGAGGTGCGACCTCGGCAAGCTTGTGAGGCTTGCGTGTGTACGGGACTAGGGAGTCCGAGGGCTTGTAGGTGTTGCGGCACCGAGGAGAGATCCATTGGGATCTTGCATAGTGGAAATCCTTCGTGTGTCGAAGGCGGGGATGTAGAGCAAGTGTGCTCGAACCTCGAAACATACCCTTGTGTTTGCGACTGCTCACTCTCTCTCTCTCTCTTTGTCTCTTTTATATCTTGCATGCTTTATTGTCTATCTTTATATGCTTGATATATTCATTGTGCTCATATTGTATACTTGCTTGGGTTTGTTGACTAACACTTGTATTTAACCAAGAGAGCCAACGCGGCACCTCAACCCATTCAAGGGGAATCTAGAGGAGTTTGTCCAGAGCCCTTCACGGGGAATTCGGTAACACTCTTGTGTTATACGTGGTGTTTAGTGTAAAAGTTTTTATTAGGTCATAATTAGTTTTAGCTTCCGCATCATTTGGCATTAAGTGACCATTAGATTATCCATCACCTATTCACCCCCCTCTAGGTGAGCCTTCAATTGGTATCAGAGCTTGGTACTCTGATTTGGGTCTAACAATCTAGAGTTAAAGATCCTCATTTTTAGGCTAATCACAATATTTTGTACACACACTATGAATTTCATGGCACCACCCACTTTTGACATTCTTAACATCCAAATTTGAAAAATTAAGATGTCATTGTACCTCAAGGCCTTAGGCATTCATGTATATCTTGCTACCACTAATGATGCTTATATTAATAATAGCAAGTATTTTGAGGCTAACTCAAAAGCCATTCATGCTTTAAAATTAACCCTAAATGATGATTATCTATCTAGGGTTTCTAATGTTGATTCGGCTTTTGTAGTATGGAACACCCTCCTCTCCCTTGGCGAAAAAGAACAATACTATGCGGGGAGTGACTCGGATGTTAGAAGCGACATCTCCAACAAGTGCTATATGGTCCAAGGGGATAACCCCCTTGAGGTAACTACCGAATCCGAGGATGAGGATGTTAACATGTCATATGAAGAGCTTTCTACATTTTGTCAATTATTGCTTGAGAAATATGACATGATTAAAAAGGAAAATAAAAATTTGAAAAAAATTTGATTGCATGCATATAGAACAAGATTCATTTAGAAACAAGATTGCATGCTTAGAAAAAGAAAAAGAAGATTTGAAAGATGAAAATGTTTCCCTTATGTCTAAATTAAATAATTTGTGTGAAGGGAACACTATTTGAAGGATAAAATTATTTGGTGGAAAAACAAAAAGAAATTGTTTTACAAGAAAACACTTCTTTAAAGAAGAAAATTTTTGAAAAAGAAAAAGAAAAAGAAAAAGTTTCTAAAAAGAAGAAAAATGATTTTATTTCTCACTACTCTTTACATGCTACCATTGATGATAGTGAGATTAAGAATTTGAAAAATAAAATAGATAGTTTGAGTTCAACTTTGAACTCGTGTGCATTTAACCATACTAGGTTGGAGTCCTTGTTTGCAAAGAAACAAACTCCTCATGTTCATGCACATCACTCTCATCATGCATTTGCTTATGTTGCACGCCACGATCACAATCACACTCATAAGCATACTAAGGTGTACAAGTGTACACATTGTGGCCGCAAAGGCCATTTAGCAAAATTTTGTTATGATAAGATATATGCTTTAAATTTTGCTAAGAAAAATTGTTGGGTTCCATTAAATGCTAACCCCCGTGGACCCAAGAAAAAATGGGTACCAAAGTCCCCACCTTTTGTTTTTGATGTAGGTGAGGGCTCTCACAAGACTTGATGGTGGATGCACTTGGACTTGATGGACACATATATGGATGCATCGCTATCAAGGAGGTTTTGGTGGGATGACCACCATGTTTGGAGTTTTGGAGTTGGTAACAATCTCTAAACTCCCATTTTATGATCATGCTTGTTCATTCATAATATTTTGAGCATGTTCATGTTTTATGATTTATTGTGCTTCATGTGGTAAAATCTTGTTTAGATGTAGTATTTGTCAAAACTTAGATTTATACATGTACAAGTAGTGAGCCACATTTGATTCATATACGTTTGCACTTCATTGTTCATTTGTACTCACTATATGCACATGTATAGCCTAGTTTTGATGATTCTTTCATTTACACTTGTTTTACCTATTTTCATGCTTTACTTCATGTATATGTATTTTTAATTCAAATCTAATAAATATACATGTATACCCGTGAGTCTCTTGCCTTCATGCAAATACCTTAATAGACTCTTTTATGTTTGGGATATGTATGTGTATTATTAGGATTGGATAAATCATACATATGCCTGTTGGCCCAAGGTTACAATCACCCATGGTTAGTGTGTTTTGATGATTACAAAACATATTAGTTATTTGTACTAATATTGTTTATTGGTTAAGTGTGTTTCAGGGATCTAACTCATCTAGAAGGTTTATTCCCTATAAGCAAATGTTTTGGATTCAAGTCAGCTCAAATTGGGCTCAAGAATCAAGTGTTGAAGACCTTATGGTGAAAAGCCCTCTTGAAGCACTTGTATTACTTAGAACCAATGTAAGAATTAGATTGTTAAAGTTTGAGTTTTGGAAATTGGCTCTAGGATACACTCACACGTTTTTGTATTCAAGTTTTCATGGTCAAAACTTTTGTTTTATGCCTGAGTAAATATATTTACATGACCCTAAGTTTTACAAATATAAATATCATGTTTAGATCATGTATGTATACTCTTTCCAGCATATTACTTAGCTTTCCTTACTTCAAAATATTTTTTACAAAATTTTTCAACTTCAAAATCCTGCTGTTTTTCCTGTTTCAGGCTGACCAGCCGACCGGCATGGTCGACCGGCGCCAGTGCCAGGACGTGCACGTTTGTGCACGTCTGTAGGCCGACCGCCCGGGTCGACCGACTGTAAGCAGTTGCTCTCGGGTTTTCTGGGTCGACCGCCCCGGTCGACCGCCCGAAGAAAACTGTGTTTTCTCTTAGAGGACGGTCGACCCGACCGGTCGACCCGAGCCCAACGGCTCTTGCCAGCAGAGCTGGCGGCCGACCGGCCCGGTCGACCGCCAAGCCTGCAACAACCCAACGGCTCTTTCCTCTTTTGTGCAATTCTGAAATCTGTTTTCCAGACTGCTTTTTGGCAGACTTTTTCAGGGTTTTCAGATCTTTTTCAGAGCAAATAAGGTCTAAATAAATTGTTTTAAACCTATTTCTCTCCCTATAAATAGAGGAGAAGACTCTCTTACAAAATACCAAGAAAAATCCTCAAGTTTTAAAAGTTTTCAAAGAGAAAAGAAAAGTGTTTAAGCTCTCCATTTCCAACTCTTTCTTGAGCTTGTTTTGTAGTTATATTTTGTTAGCAAAGATCATTCTACAACTGAGTTTTTCTCACTACACTTCTTAGAGCCAAAAATCCCTTACTTATTCTATAAGGAAGTTGTAAAAGAGTGAGAAATTGTAAAGAATTTAGTGATCTTGTTGTGATCACTTTGGTTACTTGTGTTCTTCTTGTTCTTGTGGAGACACCTCTTCGGTAGAGGTTATTGTACTTGGTGGAGCTCGGTGCTCGGGTCTTCGGTAGACCGTTGTAATCGTCCTCGGTGGATAGTGGAAACCCTTCACGGAGGTGAAGGCGGGGAGTAGAGCGGTGGCTCGAACCTCGAAACAAATATCTTGTGTTTGCGATTGCCTTGTGTCAATTCTTGCTTTTAATTTCTCTTACACTCTATTGCTTTTAATTACTTGCTTGTGATCTTGTTTCTTTCTTTGTGCTATTACTTCAAGTTTGTGATACTTGTGATATCTTGTGTGCATTTCATCATTGCATATTATTCATCCTTTGTTCGATCAATTCTCATACAACAAGGTTGCATTGCGCACCTCTAACCCATTCAAGGGGAATTGGGAGGAAGGAGTTCAGAACCTCTCACGGGGTATTCGGCTCTTAGTCTTGTTTTGAGAGATCGTTGCATCATTCATCCATCTTAGTTTTAAAAAAGATTGTTAGATTAGCAATTACACCTATTCACCCCCCTCTAGGTGTTTTTCAATTGGTATCAGAGCTTGGACTCTAGGCTTTTGGCTTAACAACCTTAGAGAGATCCTAATATTGCTAATCATTTCATTCATTCTCACTTAGTAAAAATGGCCGATGGAATTAAAATCCCTCCTAAGTTTGATGGACTTAACTTTCCCATATGGAGGTTAAGATGACTGTTTTCTTGTAATCTCTAGGAAGTCGAGTTGCAAAGGCCGTGACCAAACCCTTTAGTGCACCCCCCGGTGATGAATCCACTTGGTCCGAAATTGAGACTAAGGAGTTTGATGCCAATGCTAGGGCTCATTATGTTGGCCCAATGGCCTTCCACTCTAGTTTTGATGATGATCAAACTCATGTAGTTATGTTTACTAATATTCTTGTGTTTCTAAGTTTCAGATCATTAACAGGATATTAGGTTGGTGATTAGCTTCAACAAGATGATTAGAAGCTATTCATGATGATTCCGGTACCAAAGCTTAAAGATCATACCTTTGCACTTGGAGAATCACGGAGTTTGGACCGAGTCTACTTGAAGATGAAGATCGTCAAGAAGACTTAGGTATCTAGTTTAGAGTTTGTGTTTTAGATCCATATTTGTAAAGCTTAGTTTAGTTGATATGCTCAAGTGCACAAAACACACACGTTTCATGATTTGGTTTTCATGAATAATAGATCAAAACAAGTTTATCTTATACCTATGTATATTAGATATGTTCTAGATATACATACATGCTTTAAACTTGCTAGACAAACTTATTTTGACTATCCTATTCATGTTTTGGAAAAATCAAGTTTGACAAAATACAAGGTTTTGTTTTTGATAAAATTTGCAAGACTCAAAAATGAATTGATATGTTGATATATATGTCTTGAAATTTTTATCACAAGTTTGGTTATCAAAGTAAAATGATAAAACAAGTTTAGAAAAACATATTTTTAGAAAAACAGTTTTTATTGTGATTAAAACTATTTTTTTGATTTACTGTGAATTTATGGGATTTTTATTGAGTGAAAAGACCTATTTTCAAATCCCGTATCTGTGCAGAACTGAGCACTGGCTGACAGGCCAAGTCGGTCGACCGGACCGGTCGACCGCACCATAGGCCGGTCGACCGGGACGGTCGACCGACGTGCACAAGTCTGTGCACGTTTTGGAGTCTCTGGGACGGTCGACCGGGCCGGTCGACCGAGATGAGAGTTCTGCTCTCAGGATGTTCGGTCGACCGGGCCGGTCGACCGCTATTGCCCAACGGTCACATTTTTGACCGTTGGCGGTCGACCGGACCGGTCGACCGGCAGTCTGTCAGACTGCCAACTCAGCCTAACGGCTAGTTTTGTTTGGGGGCTATATAAACCCCATCTCTTTGGGATTTTTGCCAAGTTTTCTAAGAGAAAAATTTCCAATTTTTTGAAGTGTTTAAAAGAGTTTTAAAAAGAGTTTTTGGGCTTTAAAACTTCTCATCTTTATTTGTTTTGGGTTTTTTGAAAAATCAAAGAAAACTAGGTTTTGGGATTTTGATTTGGTATTTCATTTTCTATCATATACAAGAGATTTCCCAAGTAGTTTTTCTTTATTTCTTGTTTCCAAAAACACTTTGATTCCACACTTGAGCTATATCTTCTATCCTAAACTATTTAGGATCTTGTTTTTGTGGAAAAAGAAAAAGGAAAGAGGTTTGTGGTTGAATATACCACTTGTTGTAAACCTTTGATTTCTTGAGTTGCTCCCTCTTTGGTTGAGGTGGAGATTATTGTATTGGGTTGTTGTTTGGATCCTCTTCGGTAGAGGTGATTGAGTTTGGTTGTAAACCTCTTCGGTAGAGGTGGTTGTTGTTGTTGTTGTTGGTTGTTGGCCTCGGTGGAGGTTGTTGTTTGAGAGAGGAGTTCGGTACTCCTAGAGTTGTAAGAAATCCTCTTCGGTAGAGGTTCCCTCGGTGGGAGTTGAGATAGTGGAAATCCTACACGGTGGTGTAGGGGGGATGTAGAGCAAGGTGCTCGAACCTCGAAACAAATCTTGGTGTTTGCGTTTTGATCCATTGTCTCTCTAACTCTCTCTCTTATAATTGTGCATAGCATCATACTCATCATCATATCATACTTGCTTGTGTTGAGCATTGATTCATTCATATCATATATTGCTTGTGTTGTGCCTTGCATCTCTTATTGCTATATCCTTTATTGCTTGGCTTGATTGTGAGTGCACATTGTTTGGATTGCTTGTGTGTGTGTGCCTAACTTATACTCATCTAACAAGAGCTTCACATAGCACCTCAACCCATTTCAAGGGGAATCAAGGGGAGTTAGTCCAGAGCCTCGAAAGGGGAATTCGGCTACACTTGTTGTATTGTATTAGTTTGTGCATAATTTGCAATAGCTTCCGCATTTAGCGCACTTAGTTTGCATTTAGTCTCCTAGATTAGCATTCACACCTATTCACCCCCCCTCTAGGTGTTTTTCAATTGGTATCAGAGCTAGTGCTCCGGATACTTAGGCTTAACATCCTAGGAGTGATCCATTTGCTTGCTAATCTCATTTGCATTTGTTTGTTTGCACATTCATATATAGTTTACCATGGACTTCATGACCCCTCCTAGCTTTGACCCTTCCAACATTGATGTTTGGAAGTATAGAATGTCCATGTACCTAAAGACCCTAGGTTTGCATGTTTTCCTTGCGGCCACCAAGAGATGTTATCTTGGTGATTGCAATCATATAGGGGCCAATGCACAAGCCTTAGAGGCCATTAGAAGCACTTTATCTAAAGATTATCTTTTATGTGTTTCTAACTTTGATTCCCTTTTTGTAGTGTGGAACAAATTGACAACAACCACCACCTCCAAGCTTCAAGTGCCAAATCAACCGGAGGAATTTAGTGGAGAATCCAACTCTATATGCTACATGGTCCAAGGGAATGACTCCCTTGAGGTACATTCGGAATCTCAACTAGATAGTAATGATTGTGCCAGTTCTTCAAATGATTATGTTGATCCTCATGCTTTGAATGAAGAACTTTCCATTGTTTGTGAAAAATTGATAGAAAAATATAATTTGTTGAAAAGAAGAGTCTAGAAATTGAACAAGAAAATAAGAGTTTGCATGCTAGACTTACTAATGTTTTGCAAGAGAAGGTTGAGGTCTATAATGAAAGGGATTCATTAAAATCTCAACTTGATCTTGCACTTAAAGAAAATAACTTTTTGAAAAATAAAAATGATTGTCATGTTCTTTTGAAGAAAAATGAAAACTTGTCTTCAAAAGTTGATTTTGTTTTAAAAGAAATGATTCTTTGAAAATTAGATTGCTTCAATTTCTAAAGATTTGGATGCATGTTTAAAGAAAAATGAATTTTTACAAAATAAGATTGATGCACATGTTTGTCATGCTAGTGTAGCTTCTTCATCTAGTCTACCTAATGCATGTACCTCTTCTTCTAGGATTAATGATGATATTTGTATGCTAAAGAAGAGAGTAGATTGTTTGGGCTCCACTATGAGCCAATGTGCTAAGAACCATACACGCTTGGAATCCTTGGTTCGAAAGAAACAAGTTCCATCTTCTATGCATGAACACCCTCCACGGCATACACATGCTCCTCACGGACACCATCACACCATGTATGCTCATGTGTACACTTGTACACATTGTGGTCGTAAGGGCCATCTTGCTAAATTTGTTATGATAGATTAAATGTTTCAAATTTAGCAAAGAAATTTGTTTGGGTTAGAGAAGGGACTAACCCCCATGGACCCAACAAGATGTGGGTACCAAAGACCACCCCTCCTATTTTTGATGTAGGTGTGGGCTCTCACATGACGTGAGAGTGATGACACCTTGGAGTGGATGCGTTCCGGACTTCATGGAAATCAAATTGGATGCATCACTTTCAAGGGAAGATTTGGTGGAGATGACCACCATGTCTTGGAGATAAGGAGAGTTGCTTCTTCGGTTTTGGTAACAATCCTTTACTCCCATTCATTGTTTACATGCTTTCCATGCTTTAATGTTTATAGCATGTTTTTGATGTCTATGGATTAGTATGTTCATTCCATATTTATTAGGTCCTTGACATACATGTATAGTATTTGAGACACATATGCTTATATGAACCCATATTTAGTGTTCTCACTTTTGTTTAAGCTATAATGTACATCATGAATCTAATACATGTGAATTTACATAGTAATCATATTTTAGTTTTATCATGATGACTTTTATATTTGTTTTGATGCTTCATGTTTTGAATATATGTTTAGATGTTTGTTTTCATTAAGACTAGTTATATACTTGTACATAGAGTGGGTTACAAATAAATCTATATATGTTGAGCTTAATTGCTTATTTGAACCCATTAGATGTGCTAGTATAGTCTAGTTTTGATGATTCATACATTTCAAACTTGTATTCCTTTTTTGGATTTATTTTATGATTGTGTGTTTCACTTCATGTATATGTTTGTATTGCCAAACTTTAAGATATACATGTATACCCCTTGAGTCATTTGCCTTTCATGCAAATATCAATTATGGACTCAAAGTGTGTTTAAGGGATATGTATGTATACTTCTTGTGTTGACAAATCATACATATACCTTGAAAAGAATTGTATCAAATTGTTTTAATAAAAAGCTAAATTATCATACTTTTCATGTTTTTCATGTTTTCATGATTATCATGTGAATTTCATTTTTGTTTTATTCCTTACTTGAAGGATTTCGTGCTAGTTAACAAGTTTTCCATTTAACTAGTTGCGGTATTCTTCATATGGTAGAGATTTTCAAACAAAACTACATTTTCAAATCTATTTTTGAAAACCCCTACCATCCAAGGGCGGTAGGATGGGAGATCATGTTCATATATGTCCTAAATTGAAAATCTTTAAAACTTGAATTATGATTGGGTGGTAGATAATATGATGTATACACTTGAACTTATTGTTATGTCAATTGGTATCATTGAACTCTTTCAATTGGTATCATTTTGATCTTCTTGTATACTCATATATGTTTTGTATGTATGTATGCTTTAAATTCCAAGTATATCAATTTCTATTGGTATCTATCTTTCATACATATATATGTTTGTGTTTATGCTAGTGCTTGAGTTTCAATTTTGTTTAAATTGATTACTTTTAAATTGTTATCAAGACTATGCATGTCTTTAGTTTGTTTTTCATAAAGGGGGAGAAAATTTGATTTTGTATTTCAATTGGTATTTGTACTCCCACTCTTTATGATTAAAAGTTGTTATTTTAAACATATGATGATTTTGTATTTGATCTTCTTGTTTATATGTTTTTAAAATGAACAATTCTTACAATTGGTATCATGTTTCTATGTAAAATCTTTTCAATTGGTAAAATATTTACAATTGGTATCATATTTAAGAAATTCAAAATTTGTTTTAGTATCAAGATTCATATTTTAGGAATTCAAGATTTATGTTTAATTACAATTGGTATCTCAAATATTGTTTAAAGAATATATTCAAAGTTTGATTTGTATTTCCTATATGCAAGGAGAGCTTAACATCTCTCTTACATATAGATTCATGTTGAGTATATTATAAATTGAGGAGCTTGACAACTCTTCTTTAGATGATATACGTGTGCAGGGGAGCTTCACATCTCCTCTTATGCATTACATAATATGTGTTATGTGAATTGGGGCTTGTCATCCCTTCTTCATGTAATGCATATGTGTAGGGAAGCTAACTTAGCGTCTTCCTCTTCATGAATGTATATAGCATATAACATATATTGATTCTTGTTTATTGGTATCAAGATGCTTCATTGACATATTTTTAATTGATATCATGTTTGTAGTCACCCCTTATTGATTTTGTTTTTTGTTTTAGACAAAAAAGGGGGAGAACATTGTTTGCATTGTTTTGATTGACAAAAAGGGGGAGAAAGATTTTTACCCCTCATTTTATCTATGGTTTTGATTGTTTACCCCTTTGTTGATGATTGACAAAAAGGGGGAGAAGTATTTGAGTTTTATATGCATGCTTATGTTTTATATGCATATAATCTCAAGAATATTAAGTTTAATTGATTTATAGAGTTTGCTTTGTAATTGGTATCTAGAGCTTATTTTGTTTTGAATATTCCATTTGATATCTAGAACCATTTATTGTTTATGCATATGCATGTTTCATGTTTAATATTCATTGCATATATTTATTGTTTATCCCTATGCATGAGTTAAGGGGAGCTTCTTTAAAGCTTATCTTTAATCCATGCATATATAACTCCATGAGTTTTGTCATCATCAAAAAGGGGGAGATTGTTGGCCCAATGGCCTTCCACTCTAGTTTTGATGATGATCAACTCATGTAGTTATGTTTACTAATATTCTTGTGTTTCTAAGTTTCAGATCATTAACAGGATATTAGGTTGGTGATTAGCTTCAACAAGATGATTAGAAGCTATTCATGATGATTCCGGTGCCAAAGCTTAAAGATCATACCTTTGCACTTGGAGAATCACGGAGTTTGGACCGAGTCTACTTGAAGATGAAGATCGTCAAGAAGACTTAGGTATCTAGTTTAGAGTTTGTGTTTAGATCCATATTTGTAAAGCTTAGTTTAGTTGATATGCTCAAGTGCACAAAACACACACGTTTCATGATTGGTTTTTGGTTTTCATGAATAATAGATCAAAACAAGTTTACCTTATACCTATGTATATTAGATATGTTCTAGATATACATACATGCTTTAAACTTGCTAGACAAACTTATTTTGACTATCCTATTCATGTTTTGGAAAATCAAGTTTGACAAAATACAAGGTTTGTTTTGATAAAATTTGCAAGACTCAAAAATGAATTGATATGTTGATATATATGTCTTGAAATTTTTATCACAAGTTTGGTTATCAAAGTAAAATGATAAAATAAGTTTTAGAAAAACATATTTTTAGAAAAACAGTTTTATTATGATTAAAACTATTTTTTGATTTACTGTGAATTTATGGGATTTTTATTGAGTGAAAAGACCTATTTTCAAATCCCGTATCTGTGCAGAACTGAGGACTGGCTGACAGGCCAAGTCGGTCGACCGGACCGGTCGACCGCACCATAGGCCGGTCGACCAGGACGGTCGACCGACGTGCACAAGTCTGTGCACGTTTTGGAGTCTCTGGACGGTCGACCGGGCCGTCGACCGAGATGAGAGTTCTGCTCTCAGGATGTTTCGGTCGACCGGCCGGTCGACCGCTATTGCCCAACGGTCACATTTTTGACCGTTGGCGGTCGACCGGCAGTCTGTCAGACTGCCAACTCAGCCTAACGGCTAGTTTTGTTTGGGGGCTATATAAACCCCATCTCTTTGGGGATTTTTGCCAAGTTTTCTAAGAGAAAAAATTTCCAGTTTTCTGAAGTGTTTAAAAGAGTTTTAAAAAGAGTTTTTGGGCTTTAAAACTTCTCATCTTTATTTGTTTGGATTTTTGGAAAATCAAAGAAAACTAGGTTTTGGGATTTTGATTTGGTATTTCATTTTCTATCATATACAAGAGATTTCCCAAGTAGTTTTTCTTTGTTGCTTGTTTTCAAAAACACTTTGATTCCACACTTGAGCTATATCTTCTATCCTAAACTATTTAGGATCTTGTTTTTGTGGAAAAAGAAAAGGAAAGAGGTTTGTGGTTGAAATATACCACTTGTTGTAAACCCTTGATTTCTTGAGTTGCTCCCTCTTTGGTTGAGGTGGAGATTGTTGTATTGGGTTGTTGGTTTGGATCCCTCTTCGGTAGAGGTGATTGAGTTTGGTTGTAAACCTCTTCGGTAGAGGTGGTTGTTGTTGTTGTTGTTGGTTGTTAGGCCTCGGTGGAGGTTGTTGTTTGAGAGAGGAGTTCGGTACTCCTAGAGTTGTAAGAAATCCTCTTCGGTAGAGGTTCCCTCGGTGGGAATTGAGATAGTGGAAATCCTACACGGTGGTGTAGGCGGGGATGTAGAGCAAGGTGCTCGAACCTCGAAACAAATCTTGGTGTTTGCGTTTTGATCCATTGTCTCTCTAACTCTCTCTTATAATTGTGCATAGCATCATACTCATCATCATATCATACTTGCTTGTGTTGAGCATTGATTCATTCATATCATATATTGCTTGTGTTGTGCCTTGCATCTCTTATTGCTATATCCTTTATTGCTTGGCTTGATTGTGAGTGCACATTGTTTGGATTGCTTGTGTGTGTGTGCCTAACTTATACTCATCCAACAAGAGCTTCACATAGCACCTCAACCCATTTCAAGGGGAATCAAGGGAGTTAGTCCAGAGCCTCGAAAGGGGAATTCGGCTACACTTGTTGTATTGTATTAGTTTGTGCATAATTTGCAATAGCTTCCGCATTTAGCGCACTTAGTTTGCATTTAGTCTCCTAGATTAGCATTCACACCTATTCACCCCCCCTCTAGGTGTTTTTCACATTATGCACTACTTCAAGCCCTCAATGATGATGACATAGCTAGAGCTATTCATTCAAGTCCGCATATGAAATTTGGACACATTTGCTAGTTACACATGAAGGGACCTCACAAGTGAAGAGGGCTAAGATTGACCTTCTTCGGTCCCAATATGAAAACTTTTTGCATGCAGAAAATGAAACCATAGATGATATGGTTACAAAATTTACTAAGATTACTAATGGACTTTCTTCTCTAGGTGATGTTATCGACAACGATCAAAGAGTTAGAAAGATCATCCGGGCTCTTCCTCCTTCATGGGAGTAAAAGTAACAACCTTGAAGGAACTCAATGACAAGGAGGAGATGGAGCTAATTGGTCTCATGGGAACCTCAAAACCCATGAGATGGAAAGAAAGGCAAGGGAAGATATGGCTCCTTCTAAGAAAAAGACTATAGCCTTCAAAAGTCAATCCACACACTCCGACGAAGATGATGAAGAAGAAGATGACGAAGAGCTCTCACTTCTTGTCAAGAATGTTCGGAGGATGTATAACAAGGCCAAGTTCCAAGGTAGAAAGAGATGACAAGGAGGTAAAGAAGAAAGGAAGATTATTTGCTTCAATTGTCAAAGGCCGGGACACATAGTGGCGGAGTGCCCGGATAAAGTAAAGCCTTCCACCTCCAAGAAGCCCTACAAGAAGAAGGCAATGAAAGCTACATGGGATTCCGAGAGCGAATCCGAGGAGGAGATTGATACCGCCAACATGTGCTTCATGGCCAATGAAAGCACAAGTAAGATAACCCCTTCCACTTCTCTTAATGATGAACTTTCCATGGATGAACTAGGAGAAGCTTTTGTAGAATTATCACATAACTATGATTTTCTTAAGAAAAATTATTTAAAAATGAAAAGGAAAATGAATCTCTTAATCATCAAGTTTTTATTCTTTCTAAAGAAAAAGATGAATTACTTTCCACTTTTGTTTCCACCCAAAAAGATTTGACAAATATAAGATTTCTTGTAAAGGCAAGTCCCCACTAATTGATTCTAATGAGATTACATACTTAAAGAAAGAATAGACTCATTAGGAATTATTTTGAAAAATTGTGAATTTGATAAGAAGAAGATAGAGGCCATGTTTCCTAAGAAACAAGCCCCTAAGAAAAATGTTTACCATGCTCATGCTCATGTTCATACCACACAACCTTTACATCGTGGCAAACCCCCAAAACATGCTCACACTTCACACACACATCATGCATTCATGTATGGAAGAGTGTTCTCATGTTCACATTGTGGGCGGAAAGGGCACTTAGCTAATTTTTGCTATGATAGACTAAGTGCATCTTGTCATAATGTTTGGGTTTGAAGCACTAACTTTCAAGGACCCAAGAAAATTTGGGTACCAAAGTCAACAATTTTGTTAAATGATGTAGGTACCTTCCAAGGCCCAACGACGTAGAGGATTGTGGTATCTTGATAGTGGTTGCTCAAGGCACATGACTTGGACATCAACAACTTTGCAACCCTATCAAGATACCATGAAGGTGGCACCGTCACCTTCGGAGATGATGCCAAGGTAAAATCATCGGTATTGGTAATGTAAAACTTGGCACATCCCCTTTAATTGAGAATGTTGTTTTAGTTGATGGCCTCAAGCATAACCTCTTGAGTGTTAGTCAACTTTGTGATAAAGGTTTTGATGTTGTTTTTGATCATGTTTTGTAAAGTAATTGATAGAATTTCTATATTTGTGTGTTTTTCGGTTTTCGTGAAAGTAATATTTATATGATAGATATGTCTAATATGTCTTGTAATATTACTTGTTAAAAGCCCTCGATGACGACTCTTGGTTGTGGCATAGAAGATTAGGCCATATTCATTTGACCATATATCTAGGTTAAACACAAAGGAAATGGTGAAAGGTATTCCTTGTTTGAATTTTGAAAAGGACCGAGTTTGTGACGCATATCAATTTGGGAAACAAACTAAGTCTTCTTTCAAGTCAATTAAGGATATCATGACATCACGTCCTTTGGAGTTAATCCATATGGATCTATTTGGCCCTACACAAACCAAAGTCTAAGTGGGAATAGATTTGCATTTGTTTTGGTTGATGACTTTTCACGGTTTACTTGGGTTTTCTTTCTTGAACACAAAAATCAAGCATTTTCATATTTTCAATCTTTAAGAAAAGAGTTGAAAAAGAAAAAGATGTTCAATTTTAAGGATAAGAAGTGATAGAGGAGGTGAATTCATTAACCTACCCTTTACCACTTTTTGTGAAGAACATGGAATAAAGCATGAACTTTCTTGTCCTAGAACTCCACAACAAAATGGAGTTGTTGAACGGAAAATTGAACTTTACAAGAGATGGCTAGGACAATGCTAAGTGAATATAGTCTACCACATTATTTGTGGGCCGAGGCCGTTAACACATCATGCTATATATCAAATCGTGTTTTCTTGTGTAAAAATACTTCAAAAACTTCTTTCGAAATGTACTTTTCTAGAAAACCAATGTTTCATATTTCAAGATTTTTGATGCAAATATTTTGTTTTAATACAAAAGATAATTTAGGAAAATTTGATGCTAGATCTTATGAGGCAATTTTTGTGGGTTATTCTAATACTAGTAAGGCTTATAGAATCTTCAATAGATCATCTTTGACTATTGAGGAATTTACATGTTAAGTTTGAAGAATCTAACTGTTTTGTTAAGAATGTTGTAGAAATAGATGTTTGACACGGAGAGGGTTGGCTGGCGTAACGTTTCCTGGAATCAGATGGAAAAGATTACAGCCGGCTTAATCTTCCGGTTACAAGGGAGGGGGAATATTGAATCTTGAATTCCCCCTTTGTTTAGTGCTGGGTTCTTCGTGTGGCGGTGGAGAGTGAATCTTGTTCTCCGTTGACCGGATGACTGTTCGGACCGTCGGGGATCTTCTCTTCGGTCGGTAGAGGGAGTAACTCAGCTCCGTCTACCAAAACTCTAGAAGAGGAGGTAGGCGAAGAGCGGCTAGTACTCAGTAAGCTCGCTGAAGGGTTTTTTCTCTCTCTGTCGGTGATCTCTCCTTTGCCCGATAATCGTCGTCGTCCTCTCTTGTTTTTTTTGTTCTCTAATTGTCCTCCTCCCTTCAATAGTGACGGGACTATTTATAGGGTTTTTAGGGGTGATCGTGCCCCCTAAAAGTGCTCCACGATGAGGGCCAACTTCCCCGCTACATGGGCTGCGGATGCGCCATAATCGGGGTAGTTGCAACCGAGACGTGGGTGTCGAGCCAACGCGTCTTGATGCTGAGACGCGGGCTTCGGGCCGACGCGTCTTGATGCTGAGACGCGGGCTTCGGGCCGACGCGCCTTGATGCTGAGACGCGGGCTTCGGGCTGACGCGCCTTGATGCTGAGACGCGGGCTTCGGGCTGACGCGCCTTGATGCTGAGACGCGGGCTTCGGGCTGACGCGCCTTGATGCTGAGACGCGGGCTTTCTCTCGCGTCTTGATTGTCACATTTAGCCTTGCGCCTGGATCTTGGATCTCTGTGTTTTGGTGGCTTGTCTTGGTGATTTTTAGACAGCCTACAGAACCCCTCCAAAGTTTTCGACATTCCGCAGTTAACTGGGACGGATTTCGAATACTTTGGATTCTAGGTGAGTTCGCCTTCATGACTAGACTGTTGATGCTCCGGGTTAATCTTATCTGGAGTTGGTCTTCGTGAGTGTACTGTTGAACTCTTTGAAGCCCCCAGAGTTGATCATGTTGAGTGTTTAGATGCACAGTCTAAACCTCCCCGATTGCTTTTAGTCTGTCACTGGCGCGCTTTAAGCCAGGAGTGGTTGGTCGTCTGCTTGCGTCAGTGTACTGTTGAACTGATTTTGCAGAAGCAGGAGGCCAAACGCAGGTTCTTTTAAAAAGCAGAGATGGTACTGCTGTAAAGGCGCGATTTGCGTCCTTTGGCAATGGAGACGCGACTGATCTTCAGAAGGCAGACGCGATATTTGGCCAGACTGGAAGGACGCGAATTTCTTAGAGAGACGCGACCTTCCAAATGCATTCATGGAGAGGCTGACGTGGCATGTCCATCGAGGAGGTGCGTTCTTTGGGCGCGAATTCTGTGCCATGTCATGATTACGCCGCCAGCTGGCCTAGGGAACCGGCGAAATTTCGCCTTTTGGCGCACGGATTTCCTGGTTCATTAAATGAACTGCTCCACGTGTCGACTGCTGACTCGTGGCGGGGTTGCGACGCATGATCTTCTCCGTTCAGAAATGATTTGGTTACACGCGTCAAGCGGTGACTCGCTGCAGCGTCTACCGGGCCACGCGCCGCATATCTTCGCGAATCCTGTGCCTATAAAAGGCAACAGTTGGAGAGATGCATCTTCTTCTCCGAACGCACTCGCTGAGAAAAGAATTTTCTTCTCTGTTCATCTTCGAACTTGTTCATCTCCTTACTCGGATTTCTGAACATCAATGGCACCCAAGACTAAGCCAACTGCATCGTCCTCAAAGGCGACCGTCGCCGAGGCCCAGAGGGGCGGCTCCTCCTCTGCACAGGACGTCGTTCTCCCAGGTCTCCAAGGTAAAGGCCTCTTAGGCGGAAGTTTCGCCATTAAAGAAAGTTCAAAGAACTTTTAAGAACCCTAACACGTGAGTTTCAAATCGTGTTTGATTCCCAGACGCAGTCTTTGGGATGATAACCGAGGCGCGGGTTTGGACCCTCGCGCGCTTGAGTCCTGCGCTTCAGATTCTTCACTTGGAACATTTTCTATTTGTGAAGGGTTCAGACGCGGACTTAGTTTACAGAACGCGGATTTGATCCTTGCGTTCTGTTTCATCAGCTGCTGATTTTGATGAATCTGGCACCCGAGTCCAGTACTTCGACATCTGGGGATGTGAAAGGAAGGGGGTTACCCTCCTTAACTTCTGGCGATTATGGTAGTGGAAAGGTTAAGGTGGATAACTCCCTTCTTTTCGCACCCCAGAAGTGACATCAAGGAGAATGTTGTGGAGACGCCGATCCCATAGGTCTGGACGCGGATTTGATAATTCCTGCGTCCAGTGCCTCTTCTGCGTGGATGCGCAGGTCTGGACGCGGATTTTTATAACTCCTGCGTCCAGTGTCTCCTCTGCGTGGATGCGCAGGTCTGGACGCGGATTTAATAATTCCTGCGTCCAGTGTCTCTTCTTCGCGTTCGGATTGTGAACACTTAGCATTTTTTTTTTTATGCTTTTGATAGAGTATCTAACGAAGTGTCCTTTTCTTTTTGCAGCGCCACGCCCTGCTACTTTCACTCGCCAAGAAGTGCCACTTTGGTCATGTAGGTGGTGCTGACCGGGATTTGACTTTTGTATTGCAAAGGACTATTCCTGTGACTGCTGACAAATCACCGGATCGCAGAGAGAGGCTCTCAAATGTTGACATGAGAACTCTTCGGGTGTTCATGACTGATGCAGCATTCGCAACAGATGCTGGCATCAAGCTGGAGAAGCCTGCCTTCTTCTTCGGAGATCGTATCCATGATGGCGGCCATCGCGTATATGACGGGACTTACAAATGGCTCCGTCAGATAAAGGGTGGAAGATTCTTTCTTCCAGACATGGAGAGGATGTTCCCGCTGTCCTACTTCCAGCATATGTCCGTCCTCGGAAGATGGAATGGGACCTTGCTCGATATGTTCCCGAGGTCACTCTCGGTGATTTGGGCTCCCACAAAGTATACCGTCATGATAGCCATGACAGGTCAGTTATCGGCCTTTTCCTGGGTCGCGCAGGACTGAGGTTCCAGCCGGGAGATACCACAACTTGGCACTACTTCCTCAACGCCTTCATGGAGGCGGAGGGTGACTACCCGGTTGGGTTCCGTGCGCCGGGGTGGGTCCGTTCCACGGAGAACTATTGGTGGGGCAGGATGGTCGGCTTTGTCCTTACCGAGCTCGGGGACCTGCTAAAGCGCGTGGGGCTGTACTACTCGGCAGTCAGGGCGGTGCAGTGGGGGATCCCTCAAAGCTCTCAGAACTTCTTCGGGATTCTAGAGCGTTATAATCCTTCGACGGGGACGTTCTTTACTCCGTCGGAGAGATGGGCCTTGCTTTGCACGAGCTGCACGAGGTCTCGGGGCTGTCGACAGGGGATATTCCCTATGAGGAATATGTCCCGACCGCTGTGGAGCTTCGCTATGTGAAGGAGGAGTTTCCCCTCATATATGAGACCTACTGGGAAGTGCTATGTCACTTCCACATTTGCGGCCAGATAACCAAATGGCGGTCGCAGGGAGTCAAGCAACTGTCTTGGGCCAGTTACTTGTTCAATAATGTCAACACCAAAGACCATCGGATAACCCGATTGGATCCCAGCTCTGACAGGGAGATTGAAGACAGGATCGACCAGGCTCCGAACAGCTTCTACACCACGGAGTCGAACGGACGGTTTCGACCCTGACTTGGTTTTTGAGAGCTTTCACCATCAAGCCCGGACCCCTATCTCCGATCGGGCGCTGTTGGCGGGCTTTCTGATGCTGTGGCTGAAGCGCTGTGTGGTGCCCACACTGCCGCATGAAGTCATTGTTGCTGACGTGGTGGTGTACCCGGCGGTGCTCCTGCTCATGGGAACCCCATAGCCCTTCTCCCGGCCGTGGCGGCTGGTATTCAGAGCGGGCTGCGGGCGCTCACTAAGAGTTTCTGCGAGCCACCAAAAACTGCAGACTCCGAGGGAAAGCCATATGTTGACTCAGAGGGGAGTCCGACGGTGAAGCGTCCCAACCCTCGTGTCGAGCTGCCTTACACGTACCTTATTGCTTGGTACGTGATGCATTGCCCTTCTTTGATGACGGCAGCGCGTTGGAGGGAGAATTCTGTCCCTTTCGTACAGCGGTTGGAGGGTTCAAAATGGCGTGATCCTTACATATATTACGTCCGGAAGTGCCTTTCAGACCCTGCCAACTACCAGCTCAATCGCTGCCCTCCTCCAGATCCCTGATGCATCTTTCGGGATTTACTTGTTGATTCTGTTGGCCCAGATGACTTCACGAGGTTATCCGCGGGGGCCTTCTGGTGGTTGCTAAATATCCGGCCGGATATGTGCTTTTCC